>JAXDDW010000103.1:0-115000 GCA_034670385.1 Hoplostethus mediterraneus
TCGTTTATTTTGTAACCTAAAATGCAAGTATCATGGAAAAGCAGTAAATATAGTTTTGAACTGGTACTTCAATTAACTGCACTTACCTTTCTTGGCATTCTCATTCAAACCAATAGATTCTACTAGCCAGAAGCAAGTTCCTAGACCTACAGCCATCAATACTAATAACAATAATAATACTTTTATGTAGCGAAGTCAGTTTTTTTCATTGCTAAGCGAGCTAGGCATTCGCGGATGGAGCTTGAAACTTGCAGTTAGGAACATGTCTCAAGCAGTGGAAGGAGCAAGCGAGTGGTTGTGGATAAGGAGGAAGCATGCTAGCTGGGGAGTACGCTAAGGTAAGCGCCGCTGGGTTGAGTGTTGTGCGGCCTTGTGTAGTACTGTGTAGCAGTGCATTTCATAGTGTAGCAGTGCGTTTCATAGTGTAACATTGTGTGGAATAGAGTAACGTAGCACTGTGTGGCTGTATTTATGGGATTGTACTGTACTCGTACTGTGGTACTGAGGGGGGTCTGTACTGCTAGCTAGGAAAGTGCCCATTAGTCAAGTATAGGCATGGTGACACATGGGGAGTTGTGAGGTGGTGGCATAGAGGGGGGTGTTTCCAGGACGCTGGAATACACCGTTGAGCCTTCTTGAGATGTCATGGGCTCAACTCAACGAAACATTGGTGAAGGAAGGTGCCCACTTGATAACCCTAATGACGTGCCGCATACCGATGTTGGCTAGGGTAGGTAATCTGAGGAATGACTCTGTAGATCAATGATGGTGTAGCCTGATGTCTGCTACTGTGTTTAATTTGGTGGTGGTTGTATCATTCGTATTTTTCATCTGAATTGGGCTTCTACAAGTGTTTTCCATGGATTATGGCACAAGGGAGAGTAACATCTTGTCCTGTGTATTAATGAATTTATGTAGAACCAAAAACTGTATTTCAAAGCAGAATCACAGCAACAGTAAATAATAGCCAATAACTTTTACAAATAAATCAAATTAAATTAAAGCTGCACTAGGCAGCAATTTTTTTTTTTTACTAATTTTCTGTAAAAACACACCCATATTGTGTGTGGTGTGTTGTATGTGTATGTTATGTTGTGTGTGTATGTCCATCAAATGTCCTATGCACTGTAAATCCTTTGGTCATGCGTACTCACTTTATGGCCGACTCGGCGGTGAACACGTCCCGGGTCAGGCCCTCCAGGTGAATATGGGGCTCCTGGTCCCCCTGCCTCCTCTCCAGGCGGATGCTGACAGTGAGCCTCCTCTGCAGGGCCTTCAGCTCCTCCCCGTCGGCCTCTGACAGCTCACTGATGTAGGGGTTGGTGATCGTCCTCTTTGCCTGCTCGGCCACTATCAGCTGCACAATCCGCTGCTTAGCCTGACTGACGTCCTGCAGCAGGGGTGGGGGAGGGGGGGGGTGGGTCATAGACAAATAAATAGGGGACAAATCAAGAAATCAAGTGAAGTGAGTGTCAAATCAATAAATAAACTAATCAATCAAACAAAAATATTAAATTAATGATAAAGAATCACTTCATTATGAATCATCGATGGAATCCATTAAGGTTTTGGGGTGACAACATCAGAAGATCATGATTGATCAACGCATCAGATTCTACTTTCATGAAGGTATGACTGCCAGAAATTACAACCGTAATCAGTCACTACAAAAAAAAACAAGGTCTTTCCCAAGTACTTTTCTGTTCTGGATCAACCAAAACATACAGCCCATGCTCTCTCACCTCACCTCACCTCACCTCACCTCACCTCACCTCACATATTCAATATATACGGTCGGTGTAGTTGTACTTGTATTATCCTCAGTATTGTTTTGTTTTATTCTTTTCTATATCGTATTTTATTTCCCCATGGGAATCAATAAGGTTTCAAGATCCCCTGTCACTGGAAACCTTCTCTTTATGTTCACTATGTCTTTATTACAGAAAACACTAAGGGGAGTGGATTGGACAATTTATTTTAAAAAAGCAAAATAAAACTAAATAAAAGTGTCTTAACCTCGGTGTTCGCAGCACACAGCTGAAACACGGCAGGCTCAAACTCCTCCCCCTCCAACACCAAGCCTTTGTCGCTGGGTCGCTCCTCACTGGCTCGCTCCTGACTGGCTCCATTAAAGAAGGAAGTGATGGAGTCTGATGTAGGAGAAATAACAAAAAAAAACATAATATACTTTTTAAACATTAATGTTTGTCATTTTGGTTGTCAAGTAAAAAAAAGGAAGGTATTGTTACCTAGCCTTGTGACTTGATGCTGAGTCTGAAAATTATAACTAACAAGCTGGTGAAATGATTTACGTCCCAACACAAAGAGAAAAGTTAATGTGATGTATGAGACATTAAAATACAAATGGCATTTTAGCTGTAACTTAACTTCTTAACTGCGACATACGCACAGCCAAAACAAATTACAAATGAAATTACCAAGAATTTGATTGCACAGGATCATTATTATCGGGGACCCGTGTTTTCACCAAATCCGGGACTTCATTTGTGCTGCAATTTTTACTTTACTTTACTTTTACTTTACTTTACTTTTCAACTTGGTTAAGACGCTCTTCTCCTCCACCTCCTCTCCCTCTCTCCTCCTCATGCTCTTGTGGAACTCCTTCACCATGGACGTCTGGAAGATCAGGATCTTCACGCTGCGAACAAACCTCTGGTGCTTCTTCCTCACAAAGTCCACTATGGCATCGATAATGGCGTCTGCCACTGCCGACGGGCTGGCCCCTCCCTGTCCTGATGGACAGACGAGGACAAGTGGACGTTAGAATTGGGATGATAGAAAGAACGCATCTTGTATTTGTGTGACATCATATCCTCTTTGCAGTTTACGATGTTTATGATGTTGTTTATATATGACAACAAGGATTTAGATTATTACACCCACTGAATATAGAACAGAAATCACACAGCTGTTTTGGTCAGAAGGTAGATTTCTCTTTTGCAAAAATAAAACAAACTTGGTTGTCATGTTCAGATTATTATAAAATATGTTTAACACTTTATACAGACCCGTTCCGAGGGCTGGGAAGGCAACGGAGGTGAACTTGTTCTCTTCGCAGACCTTCAGCACAGAGTAGACCACATTCTTGATGTTGGCAGGGTCGCTTTGCCCCACGATGTGCATGATGCTTCGACATGGAAGCTGTCCAGCTGACGTCAGGATCATCAGACTTGGCTGGTAGCCAGGAGCATTAACTGCACAGAGGGATTAAGCAAAGCTAAAACATCCTGTTAAAGGGGCCCTACTGTATGAATTCACTATTTATAGACATATATGGCCAAATATGTTTATTGAAGATATTGTTAACATATTAATTTGTTTAAGTGGTTAAATTTAAAGTTATTGCATTTTCATGAATCTGTGTTTTTTTTATGCAGACGATGTTGTACTGGGCAGCTCCCAGTGGCCACCAGTAGAAGACTGTGGTTTCCTGGGCAGCTGGAACTATGTGAATGTGAAGTGGGATGGTGTGAAAAAGAGCACGGAGAATTCATAGGTAAAAAAACTAACCACATACCAATCTGTGAGCATTCTCGTTGTACATTCAGTCCAGCGCTGTCTAAAATGGCCTTGGATACACCTGGAGAAAAGGGCATGACAGGTTCATGATTATGATGATGACTGAACTGAGAAAAGGGCGTTACAGGTTCATGAATCTGGCGTCTGTGCCAGAGTCTTGTTCAGGAGATAAGTTCTATCAATATCGTTGCAAATAATACTGTTCACCAATAGAGGTCAATAAACATCATAGAATACTTATTTCAGGTTTAAAGGTGCGAGTGCAAAAACGTGGAACACATCTTTAGTTATTATTTTAGTAAACAACATCAAATCCACTAAGCAGCACTAAAAAATAAAATCTAGTCTTTTAAAATGAATTTGCATTGCTTTCTGCTTCCAACACCAATAAATACCAAACTGCTTCACCAGCACAATGTTGGTGTAACTAAGAGATTCACTGAAGAAAGATCACGCACATACTTTCTTAAAAATATAAAATAATTGTCTATCTCTAAAATAACCTGCCCTACGTCTAGTTAGTGTGTCTGTCCTCACAACGTCTAATGGACTTACATCCAGAAGACTAGATGTGAAGAAAACCCTCCTCGTGGGAATCAAACCCGCGTCTCCAGCACTGTGGCGTCTACTGATCTAAGTGCTCCACTGCTGCCGTGTGCATAGTGTAGAAATAATTGATTTAGTCCATTAGAAGCTGCTGGCCTCAAACACGTGATAATCTAAATGAAGAAAAAGTGGCAGGACATAGAGAGTGAGTGACTCAGTGTCAGTTACTCGTCCTCTTTGTAACTCTGTTTGGGTAAGTGCTATATAAATAAAGTTATTATTATTCTTATTAAGTGCTGCTTCATGGATCGGATATATCTTTTTTATGTCATGTTCTATGAGAAGGCCTGTGTATGTTCTCCCCTACACAAATAGAGGAAGAGAAACTGTATCAGGACTAGGGAAAACACAGAGTTTAAGGTTTACACAGCGCCAGTCACCTGACTTGAGGTTAAAGTCCTTATTGGAGGAGTTGACAATGACATCACTGGTCTCCTTGGTAATGTCGCCAGATGACACCTCTAAGGTGAGCTGACCCATCTGCATCTGGTACACGCCGAGGGAGGGGGAGGACACATGGCCAAAGGAGGCTAACACACACACACACACAAACACACACACACACACGCACACGCACAGACATCATAAAAGTATTACTTTACAGTGTAACCGCAATAGTGGCTTTTCAACGCTAGCTAGTAGCTTGGTGTAAGGTGTGTTTGGAGAATGGTTACCGCTGGCTAAAGGGACAATAAAACTAAAGTCTCCAACGTTTTCACCTCTTTCTACCTCATGAAACAAAGACAATGCTTTGATGCAGTGGTTGGGTGTTGATGATTCTACAAAAGAAGGAAAAGATAAGGAAGGAAGAGATGATGATGTAACAGCATTGCCTTTTGGTGTCACTTCTCCAAAATGGTGGCATGTCCCTGGAAACCATTGGTGACCAATATTGTGTAAAGGGCCTCTGTTCATAGAAATTTGGTCTCATGGTTAACCATGGGCTAAATTAGAAGAAGAAGAAGAAGAAGGACTTTAATTGCAACATTGATCACACCACATGCAGGGGGGAAGTGGCCGCACAACACACACACATGCAGTTTAGAGTGTCCAAGTTAAATTACATCTGGTCTTGTGGCCAGAAGGTTTGAATCCACAGACTGTATGGAAGAATCTGGGCACAGCCCAGAAGTGACACCCCAACTGGAGCTGGTCCAGTGGAGCTGCTTGGAGGACACCAGTAGAAGACTGGTTGTACTGGGAAGCTCCCAGGTCTGAATGAAGGTGTGTGCTGTTTGAATGTGAGGCAGGACGGCACAGAAAAAGGTTTAAAACAAATAAGAGGTATTGAGGGAGACTTCCTACCTGAGGACTGCTGGGATTGGCTGGGGGATTGTCTAGGTGGTGGTTGTTCAAAATCCCTTGCTTCATGCTGGAAGTTTCCCTGAGCCTGACCTTTGAACTCCCTGGTGAAACACTGACAAACAGAAAGAGGGAAATTACTTCTTACCAACTGAAACAAACAGTGGCCATGCTCCTTTCTAAAGAAATTTAGTGAATGGTGATTTGGTGAATAATAAATCAAACAGATTTCTGTCGCCCCTAGCCAGCTGCCAACCTAGGCGACTGCCTATGTTGTTCACACCTTGTCAAATTGACCAAACTAAAAGAATTAAAATAAACCGATTTGAACATGCTTGGTGTGAATGCACCCTTAAACACACCAACTTGTCTTCAACAGAAACTAGAAACTCACATCCACAGTTTGGCTGTCACTGGGGTGCACAACAACAGCCACCTCTCTCAGGTGATGTGGAGTTTTTCCACGGCTGTAGGCCTGGATCCCACTCAGCAGGAGTCTGGACACCAGAGCTTTGGGGAAGCCCATGTTGCCTGTACCGATGGCTGGGAAAGATAGCGACACCATTTGAAGCTTCTCAGCCTCTTCCAGGCAATATCCGATGATGGCTTTTAATTCCTGAAATAAAAAAAAGACACTGAGAAAACAAGTAAGATAAAATATGAAATACAAAGTCTGTGGGGCAGATGAGATGGTGAGATGATAGTTAATTAAGTTCCATAAGCTCATGGTGATGGTGGCAGCCTAAAGATTAGAGAAATGGACATGTGACTGGAGGGTTGCTGGTTCAAATCCTCTAACAGGCTGTGATAACAACTTCTAAATACTTTCAGATTCCACACATTGCATCCCTGCTCTTAATTATACCAAATATAGCAACTCTTGCTGTCCTTCGAATTGGCTGCTTTTTGCCAATAAAGGAATCAGCTCACTGCCTGAAATATCATTTATTGATAATATGATTTCCTATCTTCCACTGAAGCCACTCACCTCCTCTGCCTGGCCAGCACCATTGTCCCAGTAAGGGCAAACAGCATGGAAGACCTTCTGACACCTCAGCTTCAAACCGTCAGTGATGATGACATTACCGCATGGCACCATGGCCGCCCCGGCTTCCACCATGATGGCTGACTGAAGCCCAGACCCAGCTGCCTCAAGGATGGCCTTGGAAATGGCCCCTTGGTTCAGCTTCAGGTCCTCTGAGATGGTGTTGATAATAACATCAGTCTGGGGACCAAAACCAAAGTGGGTTAGTGATGTTCACATACAGTGAATCAGTTGCTCCTCTGACACGCTGCACCAACGACACCAAGACCAATTCCTGTACACTAGGTGAGGTAGTGGTTACCAGGAGTACCAGGGCTCAAGCCTCTCATGTCACCAAGTGTCTTCCCTACTAAAGTGTCCTTGAGCAAGACACTGAGGCCCAGATTACCTAAAGGCTTTCAGCTTGGCCATTCAGAATGGCTGCAATTATTCCTGAAAGACACAGGCATCGTCACACAGGCATACACTACTACTACTGGAAAACTCGAAAGATGCTTTAAAAGGTATCAGGATAAACCCAGGGTGTGTACTCACAGACTGGTCTTGGATATTTCCCTTCCTGAGAACAATCTTCAGACCCTCTGGTGTGGTCAAGACTCCTTTATGCTCCACCCTCCCAAACCTAGAACCAATAAGACAACACTTCATTAATGATGTCATCACATGACAAAGAATTGCAAGGCGGGTTTGTGGCAGATCGTCTTCAGGTTGTTGGAGGACCGATGTCAGTGTTTGTGCTAGGTGAGAGAAACATGTTACCGTTTGTCTGTGCTCAGCTCGATCAAGCAGTCAAATAATTGTTTTGTAATTTGTTTGTTTATCTTCAATCACCTTTTTTTTTATTAAGTATAAGAAAAAGAGTAGAGACAGACTATTTAAGGGATTTCACCCATACAATCCTGTGTATGGCATGCTCCTCAAACTATGGTAAATGGCTGCATTTATATAGTGCTTTTATCCAAAGTGCTTTACAATCTATGCCTCTCATTCACCTATTCACACAGACACTCACGGCAGTGAGCTACCATGCAAGGCGCTGGCCTGATCATCAGAAGCAATTTGGGGTTCAGTGTCTTGCCCAAGGACACTTCGACATGTGGAGCTGGGGATTGAACTGCCAACCTTGTGATCAGGGGGCAACCTGCTCTACCACTGAGCCACTGCCACCCCCCAACTATGCATTGATTAGTCAAAATCCTTTGCATTGATTTGTTGGATGTTGAAGGGAGAGGTACAGAGTGGATTTACAGATAGATCTACATTTTTGTTCAGCCTTATGAAACTCTGTAATCATTATTTTTTACATTTCGGAAGACATGTATGGTTCTTATTGCCTATATTGTTATTGGTCTTGAACAGTATTTGTTCTAGTCTTGGTCATTACTTGGTCTCAATCCCCTTTAGACCTGGTCATGGAATTGACTTGGACTCGACTGATGTGGTCTTGACTACATCCATAATTGTTTAACTCCACAAATCGTGAGTCAACACCCTAGATGTAGTACAAGGAAGGTAAATAACTGAATTACTGGAGTCCCATACCTATCTGCTTTCAGCAGAGGTTTCGGCAGCCCACCAAGAGCTCCCCTGTGTCCCCTCTGACCTCCTCGAGATCCAGTTTCTCTCCCGCCAGCTCCTCCTCTCTGGCTTTGATGTCCACCAAGCCCACTCTGACCTCTTCCCTGATACCCACTAGGAGGAGAAAAATAGAACATGGTAATTTTCAGCCCGGGGATTGGGACCCCAAAGGAGTCCCTGGGTGATTTTGGCAATTGTGAGATGTTTAAAGTCACAATGTGTTTTAGTTTAAAAAAAAATCTGTTTTGCTAGTCTATCACTGACAGTGATCAGGAAGTGATGCATTTTACATGTTCAGAATAAATAGATGAGGAACTGGGTAGTTAGCATGGGCAGCGATAGCCACCATGGCTGAACGTACAAAGAGCGCCACCTACAGAAACTCAAACTTCAAACTTAACATCACAGTACTGGACACACTAGTGATTGCCAAGTGAGTTCAGTGCAAAAACACACACAAGAAAACAAACAAAACAAAACAAAATCAAAAAACAAAAATCTAATTGATTACCACTTTAAGGGTTGTAAAAAATATAATCGTATATTTCTAAAATATTTTTCTTAAAAGATGATTATGAAATATTTGCAGGCACTCAGCATCCTCCAATACTCAAGTGAAATTATTAATAAAAATCATTGTCTGTTTTTCTATTGTATTCTATTTCTAATTCCTATTTAATTAACACTGCAATCTATGGGTGTGCTTATGTAGTACTTTACAGGTCAATGGTAGAGCAAGGCACACTAGAGGTTGCATTCCCCCTGGTTGATTTCAATACATATACACTCCCAGTCCTGTAAGATATTTTGGATTTTAAGTGTTCACCAAACGCCATATCTTTGTAACATGTTCTCATTAAGAGTAATAATGATCTGTCTGACTTTAATTTACCTTGAAGACCCACTGCCTCTTCCGTCTACCTGCTGTGGTAATGTCATCTTAGGTCCGAGGTCAATGAACTCTTTGTTGACAGCCATGGCCAGGGATCTCACTGTGTTACTGTTGTTGTCCACCAGGTGAATCTCAGTCAGCGATCCCCGACCTCCCTCATTGTCACAGTACTCACGTACTGCCTGCGCTATGGTCTCAGTGCAGAGCTCAAGGGGGAAGCCAAACATACCAGAGCTGATTGTTGGCAGAGCAATAGTGGAGCAGTTGGTTGCTGCTGCCTGTCTCAGACTTTTTTTAACAGTAAGTTTCAGACATGACACTGCTGTGTTCTTGTCAGTATCAGAGAACCGTGGACCAACTGCGTGGACTACATACTTGCAAGGCAGGTTACACGAATCTGTCATAATGGCATCACCTGTACGTAGATGTCCGTTTTTGGTGATGTAGTCATCACTGATTTTCTGCAACTGTGGTCCTGCAGCCTTGAGCAGGGCCAAAGCCACGCCCCCGATGTGCTTCAATTCCTCGTTGGCTGCATTGACCACCGCGTCCACATTGAAGCTGCAGATGTCCAACATGCTGACTGACACCAGAACTCCACTGGCTGTCTGCACTTTGCAGTAGCTCGACATTCCTTGGACATCTTCATCCTCATAATCCTCCTCCTCCTCATTCTCTTGACGCAGCACCACCACACAATTTAAGTCTTTCATTACTGTAGCCAAGAACCGACTGTCTTGAGACAGGAAATACTTCTTTGCCCCGGGTTTGTCAACTGTGAAGTTGTCAGTGCAGAGATCAGCAGCCAAGTCATGAAAGGAGGCCTTCACTTTCTGGACATGAAGACGAGCCCCAGAGAGGGTGATTCTTTGCCTCCTGGATTCGAAATTGACTGCCACCTCATCGGTTTTGGAAATACTGGTCCAGTCTTGTGATTTGTTCTCCTGAATGAACTGAACCATGGCACAGGACTTGACAAGGATGGTTTCTTGAACTTGTGAATAATTCACAATAAAGTTCTTCAGACTGTGGCTGACTTCTTTCACTGGCTTAAAGAAGCCAGCCACTGTTATTTTGTCTCTGCTCTCTGGATCAATCTGAATAACCACTGTCTTCTTTGAGGAGTTATAGGTGTCTAAAAGCTGTTGTTTCAGATCCATCCACTTGGGAATTCTCAGCACTTCCTGGTCTTCCACATCCAGCATCTGCAGGGACAAAATGTTCTTCACCCTCCTCTCGGCTTCAGAAAGGATACTCTCAGAGTTTCCTGTCAGGAAAACCCCTGTGCCCTCCACACTGTAAATGGCACTTATGCCTTGGGATGTGAACAAGTCCTGAGACATCTCCATGGAGTCGACTGACTTGAGGAAATGTAAGATATGTGGGTTCACATCCAGCAGTCTTTTACGCATCCCCATCTTCCTCTCCAAGATCCAAGATTTTGCCTTATAAACCTCTGCTTCGAGACCCGAAATGGTTAATTTCTTGTTGCTCTCTTGGTAGGAGATAACCATCTCAGGGGAAATGTCAATCATTTTTTTCTGCAATCCTTCCTGTTGCAGCATGTAGAATATAGCAGGGGACACATCCATCACCTCCGAAACACCATTCCTCTGCCGTTCAATCTTACTCATGGTCCTCAGAACAATACTCTCCACAGGATCTTTGATCCGTTTTATGTCTTCAGCCCGGCCCGCCACGGTCAAACACCCCCTGGATTCGTCCAGTACTAGGATGGCATCTTCTTTCACAACCAAACACACGTCTTTCTCCACCACTTTCCATGCAGGAGCGTTTGCTGGACACTCAAAGGCTGTATACTGAGCCAAGAGCTGACGGAAGGCCTTTTGAGAATTGCCCATCCATTCATCCAAATGTCTTGCAGTAAGACCTTTCTGCCTCAACAAGCTCGGGAGAGGGCTGACTTTCACCTCTGGTCTATCCAAGTCCACACTGCAGAAGTAGCGACTCATCTCTTCATTGATGGTTTCTAACTGTTTCTTCATCAGGAGGAATTTCCAGACAATGTGGTCAACACTCTCTGTGAAGGGCTCAGGCATCTTCCATGTTGGTCTTTCGTTGCCATACAGGGTGATGCCCAGGGACTCGTAGTACGGATACACCTTGACAGGAATCTGGCACATAAGATGGTCTTTTTTCTTTGAAATGCTTTCCACAACTGCAGCAATATGGGGAAAGAGGTTGACAGCAGTAAAAGTGTGATTAGGCAAGTCTTTCAACTCATTTGTGATTAATATTTAATTCAGTGTGAAATTAGAATACACTTTAATGAAAAACGAAAGGTCATATAACAGTACTGTAGGGTTTTTACCTTTAGGGTCATCAAAAGTGACAATGGCAGCCTGTTCCTCTGGGATCATGATGATGTTGACTGGCAGAAGCCAGCTCTTCTCAAAATATAGTTCCAACACCTCTGTAAACGAATACATACATAGTTAAGGCAACTTAACAGGAATACAATCCTGTTAAGTTGAGAGAGGGGGGGGGGGGGTGTTCTAAAACCAGAAAGTGAGTTTCGAAAGCCAGAAGTCTCACCGGCAACATGAATCGTAATAAAAATGTCCTGTTTAAATTTGTCAGGATGTCTGTCTCTGCATCAATGTCAATGCAGATTCCTGTACATTTATCCTCCTTGGCGAATAAAAAAAAAAAAGAGCATGACATAGCAGCCAGGTTTGCATGTTTTGGAATGGTGTTTAAGCCTTGTGTCACAGTACCTTTAATCAAGGTGGGAGGAAGGCTCTCGACTCGGACACCCTGTGCTTCCTCCAGTAGCCGGGCAGTCAGTCCATGTCTCTGGAGCTTCACACTGTTCTGGCTAGCAGTGAGGAACCTCTCCACATCTACAAAATATACTCTGTTACTCCCCAAGACTGGAGCAATACACTGTATGTGAAGAGTTTTATTCCAAAATGAAATTTCCACAAAATCTATTCTTACAGAACTGGCAGCACAAAGTTAAAACAAATGATATTAAGTGCTTGGTTGACAAAATGACAGCCCCTTTATGGATAGATAGCATATAGGAAGCCCTTCATTTTGTAGCTGTAGAAGAAGTGAAGGTTTTCATTCCAAAATGGTATATATTGGAATGACTTTCTTTAGAAAATAAAGTTCTTACTTGACATTCATCACCCAACAGATTGACTTGAGGAGGTGCTTAACTGAAAAAGTCCTCCTGTACTGAAGTTATCTCCTAACTTGTTTGAGCCACTGTCATGTTAGTCCATCCAAGCAATTTATCATGAGAACGCTCCTCCTGTTGGAAACTATATGGGAAGACTGCCGACTGAGGTGATGTACCGGAGCAATTCCAAAATGTTTGGAACTATTTTGTACAAATTTGTACAAATAGGGGCGGATCTACTAAGATCCCAAATAAAGGGTACTAATTTGCGTGTGCATTCTAAAAGTTTGCGCGTGTGGTTGATGGACGTTTTGCGGGTGATTTACTAAGAATGCGTGCATAAATGACAACAGGTGCAAACGTGGTGGAGACAGCAGTATTTAAATGAGGGTTTTGCGTGTTTAATGTTTTGCACCATGGAGAGTTTGGATGGGCAACAGAACCGCAAGCGCAAAATGAAATTTGAGCCTATAGAATTAGAGGTGTTAGTGGAAGAGGCAAATAAACATTTGGATGAGCTACAGCAAAAAAATCTGAATATGACAAAAAAGAACACTATATGGGAGATCATCTGTGAGAAAGTAAATGCCATTGGTAAAACAAGAAGAACAACGGATGAAATTAAGAGAAGATGGCAAGATATAAGACGAAGAACAAAAGAAAAATTGGCTTATAATAAAACCTCAGCAAAGACAACAGGTGGGGGCACGGTGGAAGAGATGTCTCTAACTAACATTGAGCAACAAGTGCAGTTCAAGTGCAGTTTCTACGTCTCCTTCTCGCTACAATAATGGCAGTCATTTGTGCACAATTACGCATGCAGGGCGTTTGCACCTTCTTTTGAAACGTATTAAATACAGACGCAGTCTCCATCAACGAAATTGCGTTCAGGTTTGATAGATCACAGTGCGTGTGCTACATTAATCTATTTACATTTTCTCCTCCCAGTATTTTGCTAAATAGCGTGTAAACGCCCCATCTTGCATATTCATTGAGGCAAAAGTGTTTAATGTTTTGCACCATGGAGAGTTTGGATGGGCAACAGAACCGCAAGCGCAAAATGAAATTTGAGCCTATAGAATTAGAGGTGTTAGTGGAAGAGGCAAATAAACATTTGGATGAGCTACAGCAAAAAAATCTGAATATGACAAAAAAGAACACTATTTGGGAGATCATCTGTGAGAAAGTAAATGCCGTTGGTAAAACAAGAAGAACAACGGATGAAATTAAGAGAAGATGGCAAGATATAAGACGAAGAACAAAAGAAAAATTGGCTTATAATAAAACCTCAGCAAAGACAACAGGTGGGGGCATGGTGGAAGAGATGCCTCTAACTAACATTGAGCAACAAGTGCAGTTCAAGTGCAGTTTCTATGTCTCCTTCTCGCTACAATAATGGCAGCCATTTGTGCACAATTACGCATGCAGGGCGTTTGCACCTTCTTTTGAAACGTATTAAATACAGACGCAGTCTCCATCAACGAAATTGCGTTCAGGTTTGATAGATCACAGTGCGTGTGCTACATTAATCTATTTACATTTTCTCCTCCCAGTATTTTGCTAAATAGCGTGTAAACGCCCCATCTTGCATATTCATTGAGGCAAAAGTACTACCTGGATAAGGCGTGTTATTTTGCACATTTGCAAGACGCAGTCCTCAGTGCGCACTGTTAGTAGATCAGTTTGTACATTTATTTGTGCGTGCTATGAGTTTGCACACATTTTTACACACGCAAACCTTTAGTAGATCCGGCCCATAGAGCCCAGGTACATCCCATTTAAAATACCGGAATTCCCCTTTAAGGGGGAAATACATTTGTGTGGAGCAGCAGGGCCGTATTACTCATGTCTGATTTTGACTTTGTCCTGCCTATATGAGAATATAAAAAAGGATTATTTTATTGTTTGGTTATTTCCCTCAGCAATTCAAACAATCCAAGGGATTTCACCTCTAGCATTGATTATGAATAATGCTAGTTCCTATGCATTAATTACTTGGATGTTGAAGGGTTCAGTACGGAGCTCCTGAAGATAGGTCTACATGTCTGTTCATCCTTAAGAAACTCCTTAATCGTTTGGAAAGAAATGTTTATTGCTTAATCTGGTCTTGGTCTTGAATAAGAATCAAGACCAAGAAAGTTACATTACAGAAAGTTCCTAAGTCTGAAATCCTATCTTATCTCAGTTTAGGATGACATTTAGGATTTTTGGTATTACAGAAACATGTTTCCTAACTGCATTTAGGAAAAAATCCTATCTTATCTTAGGATAGGAATTTAGCTATTACAGAACCGTCCTAACTGAAGAATTTCCTAAGTTAGGAATCCTAAATTAGGATGGCATAGACCCTGTCCTAAATTCAAAATAACTGCCAAAAATGGCAGCACTACCAGCAAGTCTGTATGGCAATGACAATGAAGATGGGGAACAACATGAACACCAAAATTATATATTTTTAATAAATAATATTTAGAATATAATATTACATTATTATTATTATTGTTATTATTATATATTAATATTATTATAATATCAAATTATTTTAATGTTTATCCTGGGCCTATAATTGGGATGAAATCTTCCCAAAAATGTGGGGTTTCCTCTCCTCCCACAACACAATTAATACCTCCGACTCATCGATATTAAAATTGAACGCCCATCTTTTCTTGTCCATTATATCTAGCTGAAGTGAGACAGCCATTGATATTACATTCTAATCAAGGATGCCGGCAGTCTTGTGTACATTCTAAACACAGATACAGGCATGACAGGACGAGTGCGGATTGAAGAATCGAGTTTACAGTTCTAGTTAGGATTTCTTAAGTTAAGATAAGATACGAGGTCTGAGATAGGAGAGGATACAGCCATGAGTTTAGGAATTGCTTCTGTAATAGGAAGATATGATTTTTCCTATCTTTGAAACTTAAGTTAAGATAGGACAAGCAGTTAGGAAATTCTTCTGTAATGAGGCCCCAGGTCTTGATCTTCACTTGGCCTATTTGGACCTGGTCTGGACTCAAGCTCGCCCGGACCAGGTCTTGGAATTGACATAGACTCTACTAATGCATGTTGACTGCAGGCTTATTATTTTGTACCACTGGGATTGTTGAAGGTCACAACTGCTCTGGTTGCCTCCCAGATAATCTCCAGACTGTAGCTGTTCTCGTCCAGGCCTGCAACGTTCTCCACCAGTATCGACAGCAAATCCCTGGTCATGCTTTCTGAGACATTGTCCAACACCACAGCGAAGCTCTGGACAGACTCTGCTTCTGAGACGAGAAGAAAAAACACTTCCTTCATACCTGTAAAACTCACTTTTAGCAGTATTGATATTGTGGTCAGACCAATCTCTCCTACATCCTCCCCTTCCCTACTTTCCTCAATCACACACCGCTGTCCAATTTCATCTATACACTAATTAGAAGCATTGTGACAATTTTTTGTATTATTTTCTTTTTCCAAATACAATTGAATCCCTTTGTCTAAATCTATGCTGACTCTATGTTCTTCCCAAAGCCAAATTGATGACTTAATTGGATTTCCTGTAATCCAGAAACAGTTCAGTAGCTCAAAGTCGAGTGTCAATCAACTTTGAGCTCGACAAAAATCGACAAAAAAATGTTATTTAGCATGTTTATATATGTTTTTAGTATGTAACTATATTTGTTTTTTCCTGATTAGGAGCAACTCCATCCTGAATTGTTTCTAGGGTTTGTAATGGTTTAATATGAATGCAAAGCAGGCAATGATGAAAAAAAAAAAAAAAAAAGGATGCATTTTCAGTAAAAACTCCCAGATAATAAATAAATAAATATATATACACACACACACACACACACACACACACACACACACACGTACTCTGCTTGGTTTTATCCTCTTTGTCCGCTTCATAGGCTTCATTCTCAGGTCCACCTTTAGGGTCAGAGGAATCAGAATCTTTGGACAAATCTAAGAAAAACAGAATAATTTTAGTTTGGTTTAACTTTATTTATTCATACATATAAAAATAATGAAACACAGGAAAAAAAAAAAACATGAGTAAAAAAACTGTTAAGGGCTTACAAAACATATTTTGCCATCCAAAAAAACAAAACAAAAACA
The DNA here is from genome assembly GCA_034670385.1 of Hoplostethus mediterraneus. Classification (NCBI taxonomy): domain Eukaryota; kingdom Metazoa; phylum Chordata; class Actinopteri; order Trachichthyiformes; family Trachichthyidae; genus Hoplostethus; species Hoplostethus mediterraneus. The sequence continues at coordinate 16,216 of JAXDDW010000103.1, forward strand.
AAATAAAGGTTATTATATTGATTTATGGTGTGGACCATGTAACCATGACATCCTGGGACCTTTGTCGCATGTCATCCCTCCTGTCTCCTAACCTTTCCTGTCTCTCTCTACTTAAAGGACAATTCTGGGATTTTTAAACCTGGCCTCTCTCCAAAAAACCATCCTTTTCCTGCAACAAGTCAACCCTCTTGCTTTCATAGACCACCTTTGTCACATTTCCTCGTCCTCTTCCTGCAACTCTCGCAAGATTTTTAAAAATCCCGGAATTGTCCTTTAACTGTCCAATGAGGGCAAAGAATGCCCAAAAACCAAAAAAACAACCAATACATATACTTATACAATACAAATACAAACACCATACAAATACTGAATTTGTTCAAGTTCTCATCCCTTTCCTGCAACTCTATCATCACACCTCAATAGAGAACTAGTCAGTCTTTGGAGGGAATTTTACCTGAGACGTCGTCACTTTTGGGTGGAATCTGGGGAGGAAAACAAGAGAAGATCTAATCACACATAATGACATAATTAGGTTTATTAAGTCTACTGAAAATCTGAAAAAAGGGCGGTATTTGCTGTATCTGCACATTATATTTGTACATAAGATGAACATTCTGCTTTTCTGACAATTGCATTCAAAACATAAATAATGTCTAGTTGTATAGTTTGGTTCACGCTTTCATCCAAAGCAATTTACAGTTCCAAAACAGAAAATCGTTAACGTGTGATCCCAGTGGGAATCAAACCCTCAACCCTGGTAGTGTTACGGCATTGCTCTATTGAGCTACAAAGGACCAGGGTTTGACTGATATGGGATTTTGACAGCTAATAGCAATACCAATATTTTGGACTGAAGCTTAAGAGACAATATTTTATGCAGATATTAAGTATGTTTAGATTTGACTGTTTTCATGCCAAAAACAATTCAAGTATTCACATTTTTTTCCGTTTTTTACTAGTTTTCTTTTTATCAGGGTGAAAAGCCTCTGAAACATTTATACCATCATGGACACTAAAACTCTTCATTGATGAAATTATGTTAGGATTAGCAGCTCTTTGACCCCCCCACCTATTCAATGGTTTGGAGGAACCTCCTGATATTTAATAAAGGCCAAAATCGGCCAACTATATCGGCAAAATGGTTCAATAAGTAAATGTTTTACTTACATCTATAAAGAAGGTTCTTTATGTACTTTCAATGGTTAATGAATACTTAGATACTGAGCTCTAGATAATCTAGTTAGACCAGGTTGCTGTGCCAATCAGGTGAATATGCTGGGAGCAGAGAAATACCTCGCCCTGTCATAATGCAGCATTGCGCACCAACACAGTCAATCAGCAGAAGATATGCTTGGAATGCAGAGCTTTCTCGTTCAGGTTCAACTTCCTTTTACTGCCACACAGCCATAAACAAAACCACAATAGATAGATGGTACAAAGTGCAGCAGTATTGTCACGTAATCCACATTTAGATTGACAGGAGGAGAAACCAAACCTTTCATTTCACTATACATCCTGTATGTACATGTGACAAATAAAGTTCTTGGATTTTGACCTTGTTCTGACAACCTGTCAAAAAAGGAGCTGATGACTCAATTTCAACCAGTCATTAAAATAGCAAAACAGACAGAATGACTCTCTGGACAACAGGATATCTGTCTACTGGTATGACAATTTTCCATAGCAACTAACCATTTTATGGGACAAACAGATAGTACACCAATAATTATCCTTTACTTACTGATTGAGAGAACAGATGCAACTTCACACTTTCTTTCTCCAGGATAACTTCATGGTTTTCCCTCGCAAGGACTCTCTCTCTCACTGGAATAAAAATAATTGTGTATTGATTACTTTTACAATTGCAAATCATTCCCAGCTCGTGTTTATTAAAAATAAAAAAAAGTTCATGAGCTAAAATGTGTAACACTGAATGAGCCATTATGAACAAAATCTACATTATATTTTATAGTAGAAAGATACTACAGAAATATCCCAGCAAAACTATTATAATGACTTCACAGGAAACAAAATATCATTAAGTACAATAAAGTCACTATAATCTCTGACTACAACACACACACTATAAGTCCCGATAGAAATATTATCAGAATATATTAATGTAGTGATATTGAAGATAATAAAAATACTGTAAAGTATGATGAGTAAGATTTGACCAACGTGGGTTTCTGAAAGCTGATACATTTGGATTAAAGCTGCTGATTGACGGTGTTTGGTACCAATATTCAATATTCTTTTACCATTTTCATGACACAAAATATATATACAATATATGTATTCAGTGTTTCCCCCAGAATTTTATTTTTGTCGCAGTGACAAGCCTCTGAAACAGCATTTAGACCATGATGGGACACTAAAACTCTCCACTGAAACCCAGAATGCTGCTACTACTACTAATAATAATAATATTAATGACAACAACAACAACAACAACAACAACAACAACAACAACAACAATAATAATACTATAATGTGCATGAATCAAAAATGCATCAAAGAAACAGTTCAGGTAGGCCTTCCCATTGACAACCAGTGTAGTATTGGTCAATTTTCCAATCAATCAAACTGCATCATATCCATCATATCAGAGGTGGACGATGCTGACTGGACCAGATCCCATTTCAAGTAAAAAGTTAAATAAACTTTAAATAAAAGGACAATATTGGCCTGAAATAATGGTCTAACCTTCAAGTCACTATAACCTCAATTGAGTACCACTGACACACTATAAGTGCCCATAGGAATACCACATGACATCATAGGTACTCACATGAAAAATGGACTTAGTTCTTATACCCCAGGGTAAAAAAAATAATAATAAAATAAAATAAAAGTTAAGCAGCTAATCAGCAGCTTGTAAGCTTGCTGCTAACAAGATACTGATGAGATTTGCCAATTCTCTATTGGCTAATTAACTTTAGCCAGTGTGTCCAGTACTGTGACGTCTTTCTCCTTGGATTTTCTGTTGATGTAGTTTGAGTTTCGGTAGGTGGCGCTCTTTTGTTCATCAGTTCAGCCACGATGGCTAGAAAAGTGTAGGAAGTGATAATGACATCATGGGGCAATGTATGGAACCGGAAAGTACATTGACTATCCCCAGATTGAAAATAAATATCACCTACTGTGATAGGAAGTATAATTTTTATCATATGATGAAGCTTCTCTCTTGCAGTGGGACGATTTTTAACACGAGGCATCGTCCCAGACTATGACCTAAAGTCTTTCTGCGGCCTATTCCTGATGACGGGCACGAAACGATTCTCCCCTGGGCACAAATGAACATTATATATTGTCCTATTTGCATTTACACAGCCGACTAGTCTATTAACAACTTTTTAAGAACAAAAGCATGAAGAGTGGGCCTTGGTTTTAGTAGTTACATCAGCATAATCACCTTCCTCTGATTTGAAGTAAACAGTGGCTCTTCCGGCGCAGTTATCTGTCACTTGGACTCGGCAGTCGCCTCCGTTTGATTTCTTCTTGCTCTGAAAATACAGCTGAAGTTTATTCTTTAAGGTTTTGGACTGGGCGGCGGTCCACCCGCCCTGCACGGTGACCGAGTATTCGTCCATTCTCTTCGCTCCTAACGAGAAAAAACGACTGGCGGACTTCTACCGAGCCAGGCTACAGCGGTCTGGTTTCACTTTCGTTTCTCAACTGAATCACGGGGGGAAAGTAAGTATCGGAACCTCCCATATCCTTTGCCTTGTAGATCGCGGTTCTCATACTTTTGTGTATGAATAGAAATATAAAGTAGCCAATGACATTTCTGGAAGTGGCCTATCACATATTTGGCCATAACCAATTGACCTTGTTTCCAATCTCCACTAAACTTGATACATACAGTTCTGGTCAAGATTATTGGCACCCTTGCATTTTATGCAGATACTGTGCAAAATCTTCTGGAATAATTGAACCAAGTTTTGTTTTTCACACATTCATCTGTTTTATTTAACAGCATATGATCAAACAATAGAAATACAAATTGTAAAGGGCTGTGGGGCACGTGTTAGAGGGCTCCTACCTTCTTGCCCGTTGGCTCCATCCAGTGCCAACCGGGGGTACTACAGGTGCCTCCAAGCCAGGACACACACCTGCAGCTAGTTGGCTCATAAAGGAGCATGAAGACATAAGGCTGTCATATGTTGGGCAGACACTGGGGAAGAGCAACCTGAGGTCCTGGAGCTAAACCCAGGTCAGCTAAACCCAGACTACTTTTACAAACTATGTTTGTAAAAAATTATCATTTTGTTCATATCTGAATTTGTTTGTTGGTACAATCAAAACTGTGTGTGTTTGGAAACATGCAGGAAGAATGCCTTATTCGTTTTGAAAAATCAGTTATAGTAGTGCCAAACATCATGACCAACAAAATGTTTCAGTGGATTGTAGAAACCTAATAATTTCCTCGTAATTTCTTGCTTTCATGTGTTTGACTGTTGTACTGCCACCAGCCTTCAAGACCCAGACATTACAGTCCAGGGGCCATATTCACAAAACATTTTATCTTACTGCCAAATAGCAGTAAAGGTTTTTATCTAAGAGTTTTTCTCTTAAAACCTATTCACAAAGCTGCTGAGACCAACTTTTACGAAGGAATGGGGAGAGATCGTAAGTTAAGAGAAAGGGCGGGGTTGACCCTGTTGTTATGGATGATGTCACAAGCTTACTTCCTATGCCAACAGTGATTGGCTGCTAGGGGATGGGTCTCTGTCGAAGGAGGTATCATGTTGCCATATTCAAATAAAGATTTCAAAATAAACATGAAACCAAGAATAATACGGGCTACTGACTAGTCAAGTATATGCATTCATGGTTATTACAGGTGATTTTAATCATGCCTCACTGGACAAAACTTTTAATAACTTTCACCAATATGTTGACTGCCCCACCAGAGACAATAAAACGTTGGATCTCCTGTATGCTAATGCCATGGATGCATATGACGCCACAGCCCTTCCCCCCCTCGGCAGGTCAGACCACAACTTGGTCATGATGACTCCCAAGTATGTCCCTCTTGTGAGAAGGCAGCCTGTGCACACCTCGACGGTGAGGAGGTGGACACAGGAGGCTGCTGAGGCACTTCAGGACTGCTTCGAGTCGACAGACTGGGATGTACTCTGTGAGCCACATGGGGAGGACATTGATAAGATGACTGACTGCATCACGGATTACATCAGATTCTGTGAGGACACCACCATACCAGCCCGGACCGTGCACTGCTTCTCCAACAACAAGCCCTGGATTACCAGTGACCTGAAGGCACTTCTAAACAAGAAGAAGATGGCTTTCAGGTCTGAAGACAGAGAGGAACAGAGGAGAGTGCAGCACGAACTCAGAGAGATGCTGAGGACATGCAAGGACAACTACAGGAGGAAGCTGGAGGCCAAACTCCAGCAGAACAGTGTGAGGGATGTGTGGACGGGAATGAAGCACATCACAGGGATGAAGGGGAAAGACAGGCAGACAGCAGGGAGCCTGGATAGAGCAAACCAGTTTAACCAGTTTTTTAACAGGTTTAGCTCACCTCCTGCCACCCCTCCGACCCCCCCAGCCCCCCACACACCCACACTGTCCCAAATGGCTCGATCCACCCCCCAGCATTCTCCTGTACAACACCTCTCCGTCTGCCCCCTCTCCTCCCCCCCCACCTCTTTCCCCCCCCCCACCTCCTCCTCCTCTTCCAATGAAGACATCTGCATCAACCCCCGCCCAACGGTGACTACAGGCCAGGTAAAGAGACAGCTGGAAAGACTACATCAGCGAAAGGCTGCAGGCCCTGATGGCATCACACCCAGGATCCTGAAGACCTGTGCCAGCCAGCTGTCTCCTGTACTGGGACATCTGTACAACCTGAGTCTGAGTCAGGAGAAAGTCCCGATGCTGTGGAAGACGTCCTGCCTGGTTCCAGTCCCCAAGAAGTCGAGGCCATCCGAGCCGGCAGACTACAGACCAGTCGCCCTCACATCTCATGTGATGAAGGTCCTGGAGAGACTGGTCTTAGCCCAGCTGAGGCCACAGGTGAGGACGTTTCTGGACCCTCTGCAATTTGCCTATCAGCCCCATTTAGGAGTCGATGATGCTGTCATCTACCTGCTGCAACGAGCCCATATGCATCTGGATGGTGGGGGAGGCACTGTGAGGATCACATTCTTTGATTTCTCCAGTGCTTTCAACACCATTCAACCTCTGCTACTGGGTGAGAAGCTGCGGGGGGTGGGTGTTGACGACACAATGATCTCCTGGATTACTGACTACTTGACAGGCAGGCCACAGTTTGTCCGTCTGGGCAGTGTCCTGTCTGATGTGGTGGTCAGTGATACAGGTGCTCCACAGGGAACTGTGCTTTCTCCCTTCCTCTTCACCTTATACACCACTGACTTTCAGTACAACTCTGAGTCATGTCACCTACAGAAGTTTTCTGATGACTCAGCTGTTGTAGGGTGTATAAGAGAGGGAGAGGAGGGTGAGTACAGGACACTGGTAGATAACTTTGTAGAGTGGTCCGACCAGAATCACCTGAGGCTGAATGTCAACAAGACCAGAGAGATGGTGATCGACTTCAGGAGGAAGAAGATGCCTTCACAGCCAATACGGATCAGGGGGGAGGTGGTGGAGGAGGTGGAGGACTACAGATACCTGGGAGTGGTGATCGACAACAGACTGGACTGGAAACCTAATACCGAGGCTGTGTACAAGAAGGGGATGAGCAGACTCTTTTTCCTGAGGAAGCTGAGATCCTTCAACGTGTGCAGCAAGATGTTGGAGATCTTCTACCAGTCTGTTGTTGCCAGCGCCTTTTTCTTTGCTGCCGTGTGTTGGGGCAGCAGCATCAGAGCCAGCGACACTAACAGACTTGATAAAATCATCAAGAAGGCTGGCTCTGTACTGGGTCTCAGGCTGGAGACTTTTGAGACCGTGGTGGAGAGGAGAACGCTGAACAAACTGTTATCCATCATGGACAATGATCAGCACCCTCTCCATCACACAGTAGACAGACAGCGGAGTACCTTCTCTCACAGGCTGCTCCAGCTCCGCTGTCGAAGGGACAGATACAGGAAATCTTTCCTGCCACACGCCATCACACTGTACAATAACAGCTAAAACTCTGGTCATAACATACAGTCACTATGCACTTTATATGTTCTTACACAACTCTGTTCACTGCACCTTATATTTTATTTTGCACTACAATAATAATGCTTATTTATACATTTTTATATTGCATTCTATATTGCCATTTTGATATGTCTAGGTTGTTCTCTTTTTTTTAAATTTTTTATTCATTGTGTTGTTGTTATTGTCTCTGTGTGTAATGCTGCTGCTGCACTGCAATTTCCCAGCTTGGGATTAATAAAGTACATCTATCTATCTATCTATATGTTCAGCTAATCGTCAGCCTCTGACAGGTCTGACATCTCGTAAACAATTAGCAGATATACATATAAGCAGCCTTTTACTGATCAGACTAGAATAACATGGCTGATAGGAAGACGTGTGACGTGAAGACGTGAAAGGAAAGACATTATTAAAGGACAATTTGGAGTTGGGATAACTTCAAAAAAAAAAAAAAAAGTGTAGGAAAATATATGCTTGCTGAACCAAAATCAAATATATGCGGCTTTCCAACTTCTGTCCAGAACCACCGATGACTGAAAAGCGCTGGTATTCTTTCAGTCTCAGGAAGGGCAGAGGTTGCAGAATTCAAGTGACAAACAACCGCCACAGGAAACAGGACGTTAGGCCAATTACTAGACCACAATGTCTTATTCTCTATCATTCAATGTATTTAGCCTATATAAGAATGAACATAAATGTATTTGTACATAAATGAACTTCGCTATACATGTCATAGCAGATTATATTAACATGTAATCTATAATTCCAAATATTTATTGCATTTATTAGGAGGAGGCTCAGCACCCAAGGCTCTATCGCCTGTTGCCTCAGTGGTGTTCAATATCCTTGGGCACTCATAGCATAGGATTGTTTGTGATTTGGTCTCAGTGACTTAGGAGTCCTCTTGACTACCCCTAACTTTTTATAGATTGGTTGGTTTTAGCACTAAAACGATTTGTGAAATGCTCTTAGACCAAAAATGTAGGAGTCTTAAAATTAGGACTGACACGCCCATTATTTTTTAAGAGTTTCTCCTAAATCAGCAAGTTGGGAGCTACTTTTAGCCTTAAGATGTTTTGTGAATACGGCCCCAGGTCTTGAAGGTTCAGTGGAAAGATAAATCGCTCAGCTTTGTTAACAAGAAAGACAAGTTTGAAAGAAAACCAATGTTCAGAATTGCTAAATACAACCTAAATATGACGTCTGAGTAATGGTAATCTGAAATATTGAACACATTTTTATAAACCTGCCCTGAACGAAGCAAAGGGGTTGACTATTGATGCAAACTTGATTTCTCTGTTATATTAATTTTATCATTCCACATAAATTGCAACAATTTCGTTTTCACTTTGATAGAATAGAGAATATATAGAGAAATATAGAGAAATCCAATCCAATTCTCTATAATATAGAGAAATCCAAAATAAATGTGTTTTGAAAATGAAAATGTAATAATAAGGTGCATTATGTAATAACCAACCAAAATGGATGTCTTCATTCATGAAAATCGTTATAACATAACAACAATGTTTATTTTATGCATTCTAGCATGAATCCTACTGACTCAAAATTCATTTTACGCATTGCTATTGTCCATATCCCATACATAAGACCCATAGGGTACACGTCACAATAATGGTTAATTTCAGATCTGTCAAAAAATAAATAGCTAAATTAATTGAATATATATCAAACATTCTTTTAAATATACTGCATGATGATGCTCATGCATCTGGTTCTAATATGTGTTAATTTAACACATTAACATTGTGAAAATGTGTTTTATTCACTTAATGTTTTCTGTTTTGTGCATACATTGTTATACCCTTCCACTTGGCTGGTTAAATGACCAGACAGCATATGCATCAAGAATGTTGATTGTATTATTGTTATTGTTATTATTAATTTCCCTCATTATCACATTGTAAATGTATGTAATACTTTCTAACAGGCCTGGTAGCTATTGCTAATTTTCTCTTAAATGCTCAAACTTGCCAAAAGAACATGTCAGCAACTTAGTTTGCTCATAAATGAGTCAATAAACATGGAAATTTGTAAAATATGTGAACTATTCCTATGAATACATTCCTATGATGTTAAACAGAGTGAAGGAAAAAAACATTTTCCTGTCAGAAACAAAGACCAATATTATCTGCTAGGCGAGTGTTACCATTGCTAACCAGCACATTGTTATTAGCATAAATGTTTGAGCTTTTATCTTTACACTATTCATATTAGTTGAGAAGCTACTCTACAGTAAACTCTAAATGAGAGAAACTCTAAATCCAATGCTTTGCAGAGAAATAACATTTTATTCACACTCAGTATCATAGCCTACCTTTCAACATGTTGCCTTTCAACTAGTGGCCAGTGATAGACACTACAATTTATTCTCCCTCTTCCAAGGCAATTCAATAACTTTATTTATAGCACATTTTCTTTTAGCACGGTGGCAATTCAAGGTGCTTTACAAAGATTAAAAGACAGAGGCAATTGATACATAGACAATTTATAAGAAAAGACAATTGATTTATTAGAACAATGAATAAATAAATAGTGGTGTAGGGCCTAGATAAAAACTAGATTTAAAATAAGTTTAACATTTTTTAAAGAACTCTTTCGAGGGTTAGGCTACTTTTAAGATCGACAGGGAGTCTGGTCCAGAGACAACGTGCAGCATAGTGAGTGACTAAAGGTTGCTTCACCAACTTTAGCCCTGGCACTGGGCACTACTAGCAGCCCACTCCCACTTGACCCGAGAGACCTGGCAGGAGTGTACTCCTTAAACATGTCTGTAATGTATTTTGATCCCACTCCATGTATTGATGTATAAACAAGCAGTATTTCCTTATATTCAATTCTGTGGCTGACAGGAAGCCAGTGTAGTGACTTAAGAAGTGATGTGAGTGATGTGGTCTGACCTTTTGGTCCCTGTAAGAACTCTAGCAGCTGCATTTTGAATAAGCTGAAGCTTTTTGATGGTTTTTTGGGGAGCCCTGTCAAAAGACCATTGCCATAGTCAACCCTGCTAGAAATAAATGCTTTTATGTGGCTATTTAGACTAAGATCAGAGTGAACTATAACACCAAGGGGGGCACCACAGGTCATAGGGGTCTAATTTAATATTTAGCTTAATTGTTAAAATTGTAATTGTACAGATGAAGACATCCATTTTGGTTGGATATAACATAATGCACCTTATTATTACATTTTCGTCATAAAAAATGCAACTCCCGCATTTTGTAATAACCACCACAATATGTAATAATTTATTATAAAATGCAGGGAAATGTATTACATTTTGCGTTCAAGTTGTTTATTACAAAATGCGGCAGATTATTACAAAATGCGGGTGTTATTACATAATGAAGTGAAAATGTATTACATTTTGTCGAGTTATTACATAATGCGATGTTATTACATAATGTGTTGTTACAAGGCTTATCAGTGAAACCCTGTGAATTTCCTGGAAAAATAAGCACACTAAAACAAACAACACGTTTTTCAATTTTACTGATTTTGAAAAGAATTAATTCAAATCCACCAATGATTTACCACTTCTGTCTCCTCTCAGACACCATGGACGATTTCAGGTATCTTATGAGGCATCTTAGAAAGCTTTAATGTTTTTCTGCTTTATTAGACAACATGCAGGTGGAAGGGACAGCAGAGTTGTGAGACAAACGGTAACATGATTGAGGTTGTGATTGGGATTCGAACCCAGGCTGTGTGTCACTGAGCTGCCAGGTCAGACCTGCAGTCAGACTGAGACCTGAGGTGACGTGGGGGAGGGATGTCGTCTGCAGTGATGAGAAAGATGAATGTTGACAGTCAAACTTCACCGGCTGGTTTCTTGCCTGTATGGGAAAACATTATTAGTAAACAATGACAAATGAATACACACTACAGAATATAAATACAAACCAAAATGACAGATATTTCAGCTGGTAAGTCTCAAGAATGTTGCTGGTAATCCGCTTCATTTCAATGTCAGAAATAAATACATTTTACTGGCCTATAGAACAAAATGATCATAATATATCTATAGAGTTGATAGGATTATTGATCAATACCAATGACTCATCGATTCCATGGCCTTGACACATTTGTTTTAAGAAAAAATAACAATTGACAATGTGAACAATAGATCGCGTCCACCCCTGTGTGTGTGTGTGTGTGTGTGTGTGTGTGTGTGTGTGTGTATATGTGTGCGCTTACTGTCAGGCCCAGGCTGGGGCACACTCGTAGCGGACATCCAGGTACCTGGTCTTCTCCTTACAGTCCTGGTTTCCAAACACGGACTCATCCACCGGAAACGTACAGGACACCTTGTTAGTACACCTGGACAGACAGATGGACAGACAGATGGATAGACAGACAGACAGACAGACAGACAGACAGACAGACAGACAGACAGACATGGTCAAAACCAGATACATTCAATTGGAAACTAATTTCTAAATCCTTGTGTTTAACATTTGCGGTGTTACAAATTGTTATTTGTCCTAATCAGGAAACAGTAGGAGGGCCCAGTCAAAACTATCAAACATCTATCAGTTAATATGGGATTTTGTTGGTTTTAGGCAGTTTCCAGTAAACTCATCACAACCAGACTTGGTCCTGATTGGCTCCCCTCAGTAAAGACTTCCTTAAATCCGTCCAATCAGGCCAGCTTGCAGCATTTAAACAGGAAAGCCTCCACTCAGCAGGTTTACCTCATTTGAAGTAGAGGAGCTGCTGTCGACCATTCAGCATCCAGTATTAGGGACTTAGGGTGAATCCCAATACACCCCTTGGCCCTACCCCTCCGTTTTGCGCGTTCACGTGAAGGGGTAGGGCTGTCTCAATACTCTATTTTCCAAGGGGTAGGGCCAAGCCGAAGGGGTTTGTAGCCCTTCAAACAGAGATTTTTCAGAGGCACACTTCAAACCAAGGGCTACCCAGAATGCCCTGAAAGTAACAGGAAGATCATGGGGACCGCTACGCTACCATCCGAAGTGAAACACAAATATAGTATTTTCTTCGTTAATAAAGATTTTAAAAATATTCCAACCGTAGTATTATCTTAGTTTAATGTTGTTTCAATGTATTATGGACCGTTTCTTTATAAAAAGCATAACAAAAAAATCGCTAATATGCCGATGTCTCTACTTCGTTAGTTAGTTACGTTACAACATTATTTTAGGCTGATTTGTGCATGACAGTCCCGCATTTTGACATATTTACATGTCGCATTTCCCCCTTTGATGGTATATGATGAAATATAACTAAAGTCCAGCAGCGAAGTTGCTGCACTTGTTACGGCTCCTCTAATATCAGTGCAGACTGGCAGGGTAACGTTAGGAGCGGCTTGCTAGACTACAGAGCACCGCTAACGCTATTCTGTCATGAAGTGGACTGGTAATGAAGCAGTGGTCTTTTTTATTTGATGACTTGTTTGATCGATTGGTAGCGTGAAACGTATAAGTTGTGAACGAATCGCGAGCGTCCATGCTTTTCTATCTCCATCAGATGAACGGCAAATGTCACTGTGATAATACCATTGTTGCCATAGTAATCTCCGACAACAAACTCGTCCCGTCTGCTTATCGATGACGTATCAGAGTCGAAGTGCGATCCCAATACTTAGGGAGATATTTTCTGGCCCTACCCCTTGGCCCTCGGTAGGGCCAAGGGGTAGGGCCAAGCCAAAGCCATAGGGGTACAAATAAGGATTGGGATTTGGCCTTAGTCTTCACATTCCTTCAGTTTTAATAATTCAACATTTAACTAAATTACATTTATAGGCAAAATGTCATGAATACTCAATTTGAGCCATAGTAGATTTGACAAAATGATGAAAATGGATTAATATGGGACCTTTAATTTCTCAGCCAGTGTAATGAATACAGATGAGTGTTTTCTTACATCGCATACACCACGTGCTGGGCAAAGGGGAAGGAGCAGTGTCCACCATATGGGTACATCTTTCCCTCCCCGCACCTTGTAGGCACGCCCACACCCATCCAGGCGTATTTCAGCTTTATCTTAGTGCCAGCCTCTAGAGGAGAGGAGAGGAGAGGAGAGGTGAGGTGAGGAGTCCTGCATTACACATGCATGATTGTGTGTGTGTGTGTGTGTGTGTCAGTGAGTCTTCTTACCACAGGTCATCTCAACGGTTTCGTTGTGACAGGCCAACACTCTCTCTGTCAACACACAGAGGTCAGAAAACTAAACAACACTTCATCATCACATCCTCATCATTATACTCACCATCATCACATCATCATCATTATACTCCCCCTTTTGTTCTCGTCAAGTTAATTTAGTTTTTTGTCTTTTTGTTTAATTTTGTCTTTCTTTGGCTTTTGAGTTGAGCATCTCTAACTAGTCTAGTCAGTCCAGGGCATTTGGGAGCCTAACCCACCACAAATTGCAACAGATTTCATTTCTAGAAAACAACATATTAAAAATGCTGAATACATCTATAGCACGTACTAAGCAAGCTATTTTAGTAATTTTAAAATTAAAGGTTTAAAATGTATTTCTTGAGCACCGGGAACCTTTTAGAAGTTTTGCAAATTTGCAAATTAAAATTTGCAAATACATTATTGCTGCCCAAAACCCTGAAAATGGCTTATTTTACCATATAAAAAGGGCCCTCTCCCTACCACCTCATCGTCTTTACGACTGCGCCATTGACCTGCTTCCCGGAGCTCCGCTACCCACTAGCCGCCTCTACAACCTCTCTCGTCCGGAGAGGGAGACGTTGGAGAGTTACATTCATGACTCCCTGGCAGCGGGACTGATCAGGCCCTCCTCGTCTCCCGTTGGTGCAGGGTTCTTCTTCGTGGAGAAAAAAGATCACTCCCTGCACCCCTGCATCAACTTCCGGGGCCTGAATAACATCACCGTGAAGAATAAATATCCCCTGCCACTCATCGATCCTGCCTTTGAGCCCCTCTAACACGCTACCGTCTTCTCGAAATTGGACCTCCGTAACGCCTACCTCATCCGGATCCGAGAGGGTGACGAGTGGAAAACGGCCTTTAACACCGCCCTTGGCCACTTCGAGTACCTCGTCATGCCCTTCGGTCTTACCAATGCCCTAGCAATCTGCTGAACCATTTCGTCTTTGTCTACCTAGACGACATCCTCATCTTCTCCTGGGACACGGAGGAACATGTTCAGTATGTCAGGTTGGTGCTCCGTCGCCTGCTCAATAACAAACTTTGTGAAGGCTGAAAAGTGTGAATTTCACGTTACGTCTGTGAGTTTCCCAGGGGCAGGTGAAGACGGACCCAGCCAAGATCCAGGCTGTGACTGAGTGGCTGACACTCTCCTCCAGGAAACAATTCCAGCAATTCCTTGGCTTCGCAAACTTCTACTGGAGATTCATCCGTGACTTCAGTAAGGTTGCAGTCCCACTGGATGCGGCTTTCATCCACCTCAAGCAGCTCTTCACATCCGCCCCGGTCCTAAAATATCCAGACTCCTCAAGCCAGTTTGTGGTGGAGGTGGACGCCTCTGACCCCGGCGTTGGGGCTGTCCTGTCCCAACGGTCCTCGGGAGATCTTAAATTGCACCCCTGCGCGTTCTTCTCCCGGCGTCTCTCACCGGTGGAGCGGAACTACGATGTGGGGAACCGGGAGTTTCTGGCAGTGGTCCTGGCCTTGGAGGAGTGGAGGCACTGGCTGGAGGGGGCGGAGCAACCGTTTGTGGTCTGGACAGACCATTCTCCCTCTGTCCTGCATGGTGGGAGGGGCTGCGTGGGAGATAGAGAGTCTCATCCAGGAGGCCCAGCGCAGCCACCCAGACCCAGGTAACGGCCCAAACAGGCTAACCTGTTTAGGCTAACCGCCTGTTTGTACCCGATTCCGCCAGGTCCCAGGTCCCAGGTTCTCCAGTGGGGTCACTCGTCAAGGCTCACCTGCCACCCCGGCTTCGGCGGCACCCTGGCCTTCATCAGGCAGAGCTTTTGGTGGCCCTCCATGTCCCAGGAGACCCGAGCTTTCATGTCCGCCTGCTCTGTCTGCACCCGCAGCAAGTTCTCCCACCAACCTCCTGCTGGCTTGCTGCACCCACTGCCCACTCCCAGCCATCCTTGGTCCCACATCGCTGTCGACTTTGTCACTGGTCTCCCTCCATCAGCCAGTAATACCACTATACTAACCATAGTCGACCACGTTTTCCGGCACCACGGGATTCCTCTGAAAATTCATCCCACGTTCCATGTTTCTCTGATCAAGCCTGTCTCCTCCAGGGGGTACTGTTACGGCTCCAGCCCCAACCCCAGGGTTTCCCTCCCCTGTCTGTCTCTATGTCTGTCTGTGTGTGTGTGTGGCGTGGGTGTGGCTTCCTCTCCTCCACACCTGCCGCCTATCAAGCCATCAGCCCAGCAGCATTTATACCCCAGCTCTTCAACCACTTGTCGCCAGATTGTTCCGCCAACTCCTTCCTTGTGTCTCCTCGCCGTAACCCACCCACCAGCCTGCCTGTCTCCCTCGCTCCTGCCTCACCTGCTTGCCCCAGCTCCATCCAGCCCAGCCTCTGCACTCCCCACCTTCCCATCACCTGCTCCTCCAATAAATCCTCCCTTGTTATGGTAGCATATTTTTGTTAGGATGTAAGGATGTAGCGGTGCCTCTCACAAGCATGGTTAGCCCTTTGTTTGGTCTCCCTCGTGTCAATCTGCTTTGAGTCTGCCAAGGCTCTCCTCTGTAGTGCTCCAGTGCTGGCTGCCCCAGACTTTACGCACCTTTAAATTGGAGGTGGACGCGAGTGACTGTGGTGGTGCGGTGTTGTTACAAGTGGATAGTCAAGGCATTGACCACCCATTGTGCTACTTTTCAAAAACGTTTAATAGGCACAAACTACACTTTAGCACAATCGAGAAGGAAGCCCTTGCCCTGCTGCTGGCCTTGCAATACTAAATAATAATAATTATTTTTATTATTCTTAGGAAGGGGGTTGTTACGTCGGGGGTTGTTGGTCGTTAGTACTGGGGTGCGTTCAGCCCCGAAAAAACGTGGCAAAACATTTAAACGGAAATGGTGGTGCGTGGAACACTGTGTTTTGTTATGCAATTGTTGCAACTATGGCAGCCGAGAAGGCACACATACTTGTTCTTTGTGAAGAATTTTCGGAGCCTGATGAAATGGGTTTAAATACGTGTTTAATACTACAAAATACCTTAGTTGGATCCATTGTGCGAACTGCCTTTTTAATACGGCGGGGTTTATATACATGTCGCTCCTGATTGGATAACACCTCTGACACACCCACCAAACGAGAGAAAACGTATCTCAAGTCCGTTGCACACCGGTTCACACCGTTTCGAGGAAACATGTCGAAAAACGGTGCACACCATTTTCAGATTGAACGTGCCCCTGTTTTCTGTATATAGTGTGTTTTGACAAGTCCCAGCTTGATTGACAGCTGCAAGCCCATTGGCTGGGACATGGGAGCGGACGTTGGCGTGATTGGCTGGATGTTGGACAAGCTGTGGATATAAGCAGGAGCCAGCTGATCTAGGGTCCAGCTGCAGCCCCAAAACAAAACAAACCTTCTGGCCCATAATCTGAAAAAACTCCCCACTGGAGTTTCAGTTTAATGTAATCTAAAATGATGTCACTCTTGACAGATTTGTTTTAAGAAAAAATAACAATTTGTGAAGAAATACTGGATTGCTTCCACCCCTGTGTGTGTGTGTGTGTGTGTGTGTGTGTGTGTGTGTGTGTGTGTACTTACTTTCAGGCACAGGTGTGACACAGTCATAGTCAATCATCAGGATCCTGGTCTTCTCCTTACAGTGCTGGTCTGCGAACACCGACTCATCCACTGGAAACTTACAGGAGGCCTTGTTAGCACACCTGGATGGACGGACAGACAGACAGACATGGTCAAAACCAGACACATTTAAATGCAATGGAAACTAATTTCTAAATCCTTGTGTTTATCATTTGCGGTATTACAAATTGTTATTTGTCCTAATCAGGAAACAGCAGGAGGGCACAGTCAAAACTATCAAACATCTATTAGTTAATATGGGATTTTGTTGGTTTTAGGCAGTTTCCAGTCACAACCAGACTTGGTCCTGATTGGCTCCCCTCAGTAAAGACTTCCTAAAATCCATCCAATCAGCCCAGCTTTCAGCATTTAAACAGGAAAGCCTCCACTCAGCAGGTTTACCTAATTTGAATTAGAGAAGCTGCTGTTGTCGACCAATCAGCGTCCAGTATTGTAGACTTAGTCTTCACATTCCTTCAGTTTTACTAATTCAACATTTAACTAAATTACATTTATAGACAAAATGTCATGACAAATATGATGCTCAATTTGAGCCATATTAGATTTGACAAAATTATGAAAATGGATTAATATGGGACCTTTAATGTCTCAGCTAGTGTAATGAATACAGATGAATGTTTTCTTACATCGCATCCACCAAATACTGAGCAAAGGGGAAAGAGCAGTGTCCACCTTCTGGGTACATCTTTCCCTCCCCGCACCTTGTACGCACACCCACACCCATCCAGGTGTATTTCAGCTTTATCGTAGTGCCGGCCTCTAGAAGAGAAGAGAGGAGAGGTGAGGAGAGGAGAGGTGAGGAGTCCTGCATTACACATGCATGATTGTGTGTGTGTTTGTGTGTGTGTGTGTCTTCTTACCACAGGTCATCTCAACGATGTCGTGCTGACAGGCGTCGAACTCCCCTCCCTCTGTCAACACACACAACAGTTCATCACCATCACCATTGCCATCATCACATCATCATTATACTCACCATCACCATCATCACAACATTATCATTATACTCCCGTTGGTCATTTTTCAAGTTTTCAAGCCTTTTGTTCTTGTCAAGTTAATTTAACTTTTTGTTTTTTTTAGTTGAGTTGCGCATCTCTAACTAGTCTAGTCAGTCCAGGGCATTTGGGAGCCTAACCCACCATAAATTGCAACAGATTTCTTTCCCACAGAACTCTCTAGAACAACTTATTAAAAATGCACCTGAATGCACCTTGAGGAAATATGCCTAATTTGTATAAATCCAATAAGGCTGTCAATAATCCTGAAGATAAACATTTTTGCCATATAGCAGGTACTAAGCAAGCTAGTTTAGTGATTTTAAAGTTTAAAGTTTAAAATACATTTCTTGAGCATGGGGAACCTTTTAGAAGATATATAATTTCACATGGACACTTTCTTAATTTGCAAAAATCCATTAGTGCTGCCCAAAACCACAGGAAATGGCTAATCACCATATAAAACCTTCAATTTGAACATTTTATTTGTTTTAAGGTCATAGTCTAGTCAATATTGGGACAGACCCACCACATATTGCATACATATTTATTTTCTTCACAATGCATTTTGGAGTACGACGGAGTATTAGGGCCACATTGAGGAAAAAAAGAAATCACAGACTTCGAGAATAAAGTCATAATTTGCGAGAATAACGTCATACATTTACAAGAATAAAGTCATAATTTACGAGAATAAAGTCGTAAATTTACGAGAATAAAGTCATAATACTACGAGAATAAAGTCATAATATTCTAACCTGTTGTTTTAGAAGAAGAGAGTTGTTAAAATGAGGGCCGTGGAGCATTTCGTGGAATTGTACTTCAGAATAGGTTTCACAAATAAGGAGATACTTAATCTTTTGGCACATCAGCATCACATTGTCATAAGTATGAGGACTTTAATGTGGCCCTAATACTCCGTCGTAACAATGTGATGCTGATGTGCCAAAAGATTAAGTATCTCCTTGTTTGTGAAACCTATTCTGAAGTACAATTCCACGATTTCCACGATCAATGTGGCCCTAATACTCCGTCGTATTGGAGAGATTTCTGGAACAACATATTAAAAATGCAAAAATGCACGACCAAATGCAAGGTTTATTATTATACACAGACAGCTTTATACACAGACATCTTTACTATTTTATATCTGTGTATATCCAGCGCATATATTTTAATATTTTACAACAATTCGTCCAGCTCATTTTTAAGTAATCAATAAAAATATGGCTGAAAATGATCCCAATTTTTAGATTGAGTGTAGCACTCTACTGGTTAGGTAAAATAGGTATAGGTAGGTCAAATCATTATTTAATTTCAAATGCAGCAATACATTTTAGATTATTTACAAGTAACAGGGCTTGATGAGTGCAATAAAATTGGTTTTTATAATACAGTTGTGTATAATATTGGTTTCTTTTACCATTTTAGATTTTATACAAAATGTAACGGCATCCTAGACAAGCATGCCAGAAGCTGGTGGCACGTCCCATCACCAGCCGAGTCCGTTACATTTAAGACTTACCAGCGCCGGTGAAACACCAAGCAGCGGCCAGCACTGAAAACACAACAAGGTCATCTGAATTACAAACTTTATCAGTAAAAATGACATTAGAACAGGAGGAAAACAACTATATCCCCCTACAGGAGACTAAAGTACGACGGAGTATTAGGGCCACATTGAGGGAAAAAAAAATTCACAGACTTCGAGAATAAAGTCATAATTTACGAGAATAAAGTCATAAATTTAAGAGAATAAAGTCATAATTTACGAGAATAAAGTCGTAAATTTACGAGAATAAAGTCATAATATTACGAGAATAAAGTCGTAAATTTACGAGAATAAAGTAATAATTTTACGAGAATAAAGTCATAATATTACGAGAATAAAGTCATAATATTCTAACCCACATCAGCATCACATTGTCATAAGTATCAGGACTTTAAAAAGAATATGCATTGCATATTCTTTTTAAAGTCCTGATACTTATGATGTGCCAAAAGATTAAGTATCTCCTTGTTTGTGAAACCTATTCTGAAGTACAATTCCACGAAATGCTCCACGGCCCTCATTTTAACAACTCTCTTCTTCTAAAACAACAGGTTAGAATATTATGACTTAATTCTCTAATTTTTTTTTTCCTCAATGTGGCTCTAATACTCCGTCGTACTAAAGCTACTCAAAATACATATTTTATTTTAATGCCTCTCTTCCTGCAGTTGTTTCACCCGTTTGCTCCATCATGAGCAAATTAATTGAAATTTCTACGGTACGCTCTGTAAATATTTAGGCAGCAACACCAAGACATCCAAATTGCGAAGATTGTAGGGCCAAAACACCAAAAACCTGCTTACAGGTTCATGAATTTAGAGTTTCGAATTGATTTATTTGCACATATTAAAATGATACAAATTGCACAGGAGAGATAAAAACTAATGATACATAATAAAAGCAGATAAATACATCAAATACATCAAGATGAAGAAGAATAACAACTGAGGAGAAAACGAAACATCTGGACTGTGACACCAAGTCAGCAAGACATCCAAGAAGAGCATGCATCTTTCTTTTGCACCTTTCTGGATTCACATTTTAAATCAACCGAGCAGAGCGGATACTCACAGCCGAAGGCGACCAGTCTCATTGGGATCATGTTGACAGCGTTTTGGGTTGACTTGGACCAGACTCTTCTTCTCCTCTTCTGTGAGTCTATAGGTATAGCGGCACCTGAACCCGACGTCCTGGTATTTATGTGGTCGTCTGTCAGACCTGGAGGCATGGGCGTGGATTCCTATATAACTGCTATTCACTTGTCACTACCACTTTGTATGTGTCACATCATCATTTTCACGTTAAACAAAATAAACAAAAGCTTAGATCAAAACAAACAAAAGTGACTCTTAAAAAAAAAGTCACTTTCTGTGCTTTCTGAGATGTTGTCCAACACCACAGCAAAGCTCTGGACAGTGGTCTAGTCAATACGGGGATAGACCCACCACACATTACAACATAATTTTTTTCTTCACAATGCATGTTGGAGAACTTTCTAGAAACAATATATGAAAAATGCACCCAAATGAAATACAATATGGCCACCAAATACGCCAGGGCCAGGGCAATGCAATAGCTTCTAAATAAGGTTCTAGAATTGTTAAAACAAATACAATATATTTTTTAGCACTAGGAATCTATCAAATCAAATATGATTTCCACAATGCTCTGCTCGTAGTTTTGTATATAATGTAATCTAAGAAAACTTCTGGAATGATAAAATGCCGTAAGCCTCTAAGTAATAGAAATCCATTAGAAGGAAAAGTAACATCTCAAAATACTCCATCGGACATATTAAATGAATGTCAGTTGCTTCTGCCTCAGTCTTTGGAGTGACATGT
The DNA here is from genome assembly GCA_034670385.1 of Hoplostethus mediterraneus. Taxonomy (NCBI): domain Eukaryota; kingdom Metazoa; phylum Chordata; class Actinopteri; order Trachichthyiformes; family Trachichthyidae; genus Hoplostethus; species Hoplostethus mediterraneus. The sequence continues at coordinate 37,533 of JAXDDW010000103.1, forward strand.
ATTTTTGGACATCAAATTCATGTGATTTCTACATTACATTAAGTACTCATATTTTGATAATCTCTTACCATGGCACTCTGTTAATTTGTGTTATTATTTCAGGTTCTGTCAAAATAGTGCTATATTTATAGGGCAAATATGATCTAAGTTATTATAGTAAGCCAATACATGTATTTGCAATGTGTTTATTTCCAGACTGAACACCACCTATGATGGATGAGTGTGTTCTGTTTTTTTTGTCACAAAGGACAACAGTCACTTTGTAAGCACGAACAAGCAGTCTTTCATCAACCTGCTAAGCAGAATCCTGGAAGAAAATGTTTGCCAAACAAGGCAGAAGTGATTAGAGTGTGTGCTTATAGTTCAAATAACAATTATTTAAACAGGGTAGGTCCCTGCTCTAATGGGACACTTGCACATTGTGTTCCAGGATTCTGCTAAGCAGGTTGATGACAGATTGCTTGTTTGTGTTTGAAAGGAAGGCATCTTTGTTTAAATTCAGGTAAGTCTATTTCTGTAATTTTTTTTTTGTTACTGTTCTCCTTTATCACAAAATACACACTCTTCCATCATAGGTGGTGTTCATTCTGAAAATAAGTTTTTAAGTTAAGTAGTCAAGTAGAGTTGAGTTTATTGTCATTTCAGCAAATACAGTAAAACAAAATGTCGTTCCTCACAGGACCAAGGTGCAAATAACTGAAATATTTTTCCCTAAATGCTTTTTCTTGGGAGTTTTTCCTTGTCCTCTGTTGAGGGTCTAAGGCTGGGGGATGTTGTGTACTAACCATTTATTGTTTCATAGGTTGGGCACCGTGAAGCCCTTAGAGACTGTAACACTGATTAAGGGCTATACAAATAAATGTGATTTGATCTGCTTGGATTTACCAATTGTCGATTCACACGCAAAGCTTCTTCTTCTTTGGCGCTACCTAACACAGCCCGATGTGTGTTCGCCTCATTAGCGCCACTTTTAGAACAAGTGGCCAAAATTGCACATTATCTTTAAGAAGTGGATGCACCTGAGATAGTCCAGATAGAACATTGAAATAGCAAAATACAAAAACAAAGTTACTATCGCTGTCAAACCTCGACACAATCACCGAAGGTCAGCGAACAGACTGCTGTAATGGAGCACGGTGCCAGTTACCAGCAAGCTGGATGGGTAAGTAAGTACAGTAAATATGATGAGTATATCATAGAATAGGTAGCTAGCCTGCCGCACCTTCCAAGTGCTCTCCTTCTAAGTGTTGTCATGCTTACTGGAGCACATATATATACACACATATATGTTAATCAAAATACAACAAATAAACTATGGGATTAGAAAACAACAAGGCTAAATTAATTATTAGAGATTAATAATTATTAAGATTAATTATTAAGATTAATAATTTATACACTTTTAGGTGAATATTTGGGGTGGATGACTTTTTATGTGCCGTTTTAAGAAGTCCTATGGGGAAAGGAAAAACTTGTGAGGGGACAATTCAACTTTGCTATATTTTACACTATATGTAAAATGTTAAAAATTAAAGGCTGCCTATAGGTGGTGTTCATTTCCCCTTTTGTATTTTCCTATATATAATCCCTTTGCTTCATTGCCTCTTCCCTGTTGTCATTCTGCTTGAATTTACAATAATTATTTGCAATAATTTACAATGTAGTTGCTACAGAACACAGATTCTTCCTAACTAAATTAACCTTTTAAAAAACACTTTTAAGCTAAAGCAAGCACATAATTATTATTTTTTTTGCTTCAGCAAGCAACACTTATGTTCTTGTACTTATTTCTTTATTATTATTCTTTTTCCACCCAAAACTACTTTCACACCATTTAAGCTATCAACAGCGTTCAAACTTTCAGCATAATCTGAAATGGACAATTTTTTTATTAGACTTTTACTTTTTCTGCAATTGAATTTTATTTGCAATATTTTGGCCCAAGAGCAATGCATTATAAAAAGCTTTTTCTTATGCTGCAGCTCAAATTGCCGTGAGCTGGAATGAGCTAAAACCATGAAATTTGGCCCAATAGCTGGAAATGACATGCAAATGCTTCCCAAGGAACATGAGTTCAATCAGCCAGATGGTGGCGCTCAATGTGCTCTACAAAAATGCCTCTAGAAACACTAGCCATTCAGAATTTTTTGAAAAACACATTTTTGAAATCATTGGTCCGATTGCTACCAAAGTTTCTGTGGATCATTATTGGACCAAGATTAACAAGATTCATGTAAAGCTTGTTGATATCTTTTTTAGTTTTCAAGATATTGACCAATGAACTTCAAAAGGGCATGGCTCAGCACATAAATAGTCCAAAGTCAACAACACTTGGGTCAATCATCGCAAAACTTGCAGGATATATCTACATAAGTACCTGAAACATACCCTGGAAGTTTCATTGAAATCGATCACTAGGGGGCGCTACAAATGCAAACAACACAGGTCAGACTATAAATCAGAAATTGTTTGTCCAATCATTACAATGTTGAACCACGTGTGTAAAACTATTTTGAAATCGCTCAATAGGGGGCGCCACCAGTTCCAAACATGCATGGGCCTGCTCCAAGGGGGTGCCACATATCTTTTTTGACTGGGTGACGGTCCACTGGCGGTCCACCGATGGTCCACTGGCCCTGCATGGTGACCGGGTAGGGGTAGTCATACATCCTCTTCGTTGCTGACGGGGAAATGTGACACGGCAACCTCTACCGAGCCAGGCTACAGTGGTCTGGTTTCACTTTTGTTTTAAACTTGTCTTTATTGCCGGAAGTAGCAAATGGGTTGAATATTGATGCAAACTTGATTCCTCTGTTGTTTTATTTTTATCCTTCACTTTTTATCCTTTTATCACTGAAACCCTGTCAGCTTCCTGGCAAAATAAGCACACTGGGAAAAAAAAGACACATTTTACTGATTTTGAAAAGCATGAATTCAAATCGTACGCACCAATGATTTACCACTTCTGTCTCCACTCAGATACCATGGACGATTTCAGGTATCTTATGAGGCACCTTATATAGTGTGGCAGACTGGGGAGAGGGTGGGGGGAGGCTTAGCTTGGATCCAGGGCCTGCAGCCGGGCCTTTTTAACCTGCGTGTGTGACTGTGTGAGGGAGAGCATCAGAGTGAGAGACTGACAGAGACAGTCAGACGAGCCAGCAACAGCCGTGTCCGAGTGGGGTCCGCGACTGGGGTGCCGGGATGGAGGCAAGGGCGTGAGCGGCAACGACGGAGTGGGGAAGCGGCTGTCAAAGGCGGCAACTACCTGCCGAGCTCCGTGGAGGATGCAGCCGGGCGGGGTTTGGCGGGACGCCCCTGGAAGCCTGACTGACTGGGCGGTGAGAGAAGGAGGTGCATGCGCCACCGGACCAGGTTAATTGCTGTGTTGCAAATAAAACGGCCGGCTGGCCAGTTAACTCAGCCTCCATGCCTATGTCTCTTTCTGTCACGGACCCCGGTACCGTAGCTACAGTGGTTCCCTGACCGGGAAACTGACAGACAGGGACGCTGCGCCATCCTTGTCGTGGACGGTGACACCAACTTCCAGGAGACAGCCGGTGATGGCAAGGAGCCTCCCCCACCACCCCGCCCCGAGCCGGACGAGACCCTTCCTCGCCTTCATCCTCGCTCTCAATGGGGGGGTTCAATGACATGAATAAACACGACAGAATGCAAATACAAACCAAAATGACATATTTCAGCTGGTATGACACAAGAATGTTGTTGGTAATCTGCTTTATTTCAAAATGATGTTCATGTCAGAAATAAATAAATTTTACTGGCCTATACAACAAAATGATCATAATATATCTGTAGAGTTAATAGGATTATTGATCAATACCACTGACTCATCTATTCCATGGCCAACTTGACACACTCGTATTGAACCTCCAGGGACCTGGTCTTCTCCTTACAGTCCTGGTATCCAAACACCGACTCATCCACCGGAAACTTACAGGAGACCCTATTAGTACACCTGGACGGACAGACGGACATGTTTAACATTTGCGGTGTTACAAATTGTTATTTGTCCTATTCAGGAAACAGCAGGAGGGCCCAGTCAAACCATTAAAGGACAATTCCGGGATTTTTAAACCTAGCCTCTATATCCACAAAATTGTCTATTATACCGCAAAATAGGTCCAAAAAGTTTCTGAATTGCTCCGGTAGATCGTCTCAGTCGGCAGTCGCGAAACGGGTTCAATGGCTGCAACGTAATCTGACGGGGCATAAGCAGGCGGTCAAAGTACGTCCACTAAAAGTGCTTGATTTTGCCACTGACAGGCTCAAATTGTTATTCGTGTGTCTGACAACATTACTGAAAGAATCGCTACAGAAATAGACCTTTTTTAACCAGAAAACTAAAGTCTAGCTCAAGGAGAAGTCCCGCTCTGAAATGGACGGTGGACAAAGGTAGTGTATAGCGAGAGGGTTCACTTGTTGCAGAAAGAGGACGGTAAAAACCTGACAAAGGTATTCTATGAAAGCTGCGCAGTCTTCCTCAACATTTTGTTGACACAGTTCGGAAATGGGCAAAAACGCCGATCTACCGGAGCAATTCGGAAACATTTTGCACCTATTTTGTGGTATAATACACGATTTTGTGGATATAGAGGCCAGGTTTAAAAATCCCGGAATTGTCGTTTAAACATCTATTAGTTAACATGGAATTTTGTTGGTTTTAGGCAGTTCCAAATAAACGCATCACAACTGGACTTGGTCCTGATTGGCTCCCCTCAGTAAAGATTTCCTGAAATCCATCCAATCAGGCCAGCTTGCAGCATTTAAACAGGAAAGCCTCCACTCAGCAGGTTTACCTCATTTGAATGAGAGGTGCTGCTATTGTCGACCAATCAGCGTCCAGTATTGGGGACTTAGTCATCACATTCCTTCGGTTTTACTAATCAACATTTAACTAAATTACATTTATTGACAAAATGTCATGAAGAATATGATGCTCAATTTCAGCCATAGTAGATTTGACAAAATGATGAAAACGGATTAATATGGGACCTTTAATGTCTCAGCTAGTGTAATGAATACAGTTCAGGGTGTTTTCTTACATCGCATCCACCACATATTGGACAAAGGGGAAGGAGCAGGCTCTGCCTATTGGGAGCATCTTTCCCTTCCTGCACCTCGTCTCCACGCCCACATCCATCGAGACGTATTTCAGCTGTATCTTAGTGCCAGCCTCTAGAGGAGAGGAGAGGAGAGGAGAGGAGAGGAGAGGTGAGGTGAGGAGTCCTGCATTACACATGCATGATTGTGTTTTTGTGTGTTTGTCGTGAGTCTTCTTACCACAGGTCATCTCAACGGTGTCGTTGTGACAGGCCAACACTCTCTCTGTCAACACACAGAGGTCAGAAAACTAAACAACACTTCATCATCACATCCTCATCATTATACTCACCATCATCACATCATCATCATTATACTCCCCCTTTTGTTCTTGTCAAGTTAATTTAGTTTTTTGTCTTTTTGTTTAATTTTGTCTTAGGGCATTGTCCAGGGCATTTAGGAGCCTAACCCACCAAAAATTGCAACAGATTTCTTTCCTAGAGAACTCTCTAGAACAACTTATTAAAAATGCACCTGAATGCACCTTGAGGAAATATGCCTAATTTGTATGAATGCAATATGGCTGTCAAAATTCCTGAAGACAACCATTTTGGCCATATAGCAGGTACTAAGCAAGCTATTTTAGTGATTTTAAAGTTTCAAGTTTAAAATCCATTTCTTGAGCATGGGGAATCTTTTAGAAGATATATAATTGCACATGGACACTTTCTTAATTTGCAAAAATCCAATATTGTTGCCCAAAACCCCGGAAATGTCTTATTTTACCATATAAAACTAGTCTAGTCAAGATGGGGACAGACCCACCACAAATTGCATACATATTTATTTTATTCAAAATGCTTTTTGGAGAGGTTTCTAGACCTATACAATTATTAAATTACTATGACAGGTAATTTGCTTTGCAAAAGCTTCTAAAAAAGGATCTGGGTTAAAAAGCATACAATGTGTGTTTTAGCACTAGGAATCCATTGAAAAGTCAATCTGCTTTGAGTCTGCCAAGGCTCTCCTCTGTAGCGCTCCAGTGCTGGCTGCCCCAGACTTTACGCACCTTTGAATTGGAGGTGGACGCGAGTGACTGTGGTGGTGCGGTGTTGTTACAAGAGGATAGTCAAGGCATTGACCACCCATTGTGCTACTTTTCAAAAAAGTTTAATAGGCACTAACTACACTTTAGCACAATCGAGAAGGAAGCCCTTGCCCTGCTGCTGACCTTGCAATATTAAATAATAATGATTATTTATATTCTTCTTGGGAAGGGGGGTGTTACGATCGCTGGTCGTTAGTACTGGGGTGCGTTCAGCCCCGAAAAAAAGGCAGCAAAGCGTTTATTTAAACGGAAATGGTGGTGCCTGGAACACCCCGTTTTGTTATGCAATCGTTGCAACTATGGCAGCTGAGAAGGCACACATACTTGTTCTTTGTGAAGAATTTTCCGAGCCTGATGAAATCGGTTTAAATACGTGTTTAATACTACAAAATACTTTAGTTGGATCCATTGTGCGAACTGCTTTTTTAATACGGCGGGGTTTATATACACGTTATATACACGTTGGACAAGCTGTGGATATAAGCAGGAGCCAGCTGATCTAGGGTCCAGCTGCAGCCCCAAAACAAAACAAACCTTCTGGCCCGTAATCTGAAAAAACTCCCCACTGGAGTTTCAGTTTAATGTGATCTAAAATGATGTCACTCTTGACAGATTTGTTTTAAGAGAAAATAACAATTTGTGAAGAAATACTGGATTGCTTTCACCCCTGTGTGTGTGTGTTTTTGTGTGTGTGTGTGTGTGTGTGTGTGTGTGTGTGTGTGTACTTACTTTCAGGCACAGGTGTGACACAGTCGTAGTCAACCATCAGGATCCTGGTCGACTCCCTACAGTACTGGTTTCCAAACACCGACTCATCCACCGGAAACTTACAGGAGGCCTTGTTAGCACACCTGGATGGACGGACAGACAGACATGGTCAAAACCAGACACATTTAAATGGAATGGAAACTCATTCCTAAATCCTTGTGTCTCCTTAGTCTTCACATTCCTTCAGTTTTACTAATCAACATTTAAGTAAATGTACATTTACTTAAATGTTGATGACAAAATGTCATGAAGAATATGATGCTCAATTTGAGCCATAGTAGATTTGACAAAATGATGAAAACGGATTAATATGGGACCTTTAATGTCTCAGCTAGTGTAATGAATACAGATGAGTGTTTTCTTACATCGCATCCACCACATACTGGACAAAGGGGAAGAAACAGCGTTCGCCATATGGGTACATCTTTCCCTCCCCGCACCTCGTACCCACGCCCACATCCATCCAGACTTGTTTCAGCTTCATCCTCCTGCCGGCCTCTAGAAGAGAGGAGAGGAGAGGAGAGGAGAGGAGAGGAGAGGAGAGGAAAGGAAAGGAAAGGAAAGGTTAGGTAAGGAGTCCTGCATTACACATGCATGATTGTGTGTGTGTGTGTGTGTGTGTGTGTGTGTGTGTGTGTGTGTGTGTGTGTGTGTGTTGGTGAGTCTTCTTACCACAGGTCATCTCAACGGTGTCGTTGTGACAGGCCACCACTCCCTCTGTCAACACACAGAGGTCAGAAAACTAAACGACACTTCATCAACACATCATCATCATTATACTCACCATCATCACATCAACACATCATCATCATCATCATCATCATTATACTCCCCCTTTTGTTCTTGTCTTGTCTTGTAACTTGTAGTTTTTTGTCTTTTTGTTTAATTTGTTTTTTTGAGTTGAGCATCTCTAACTAGTCTAGTCAGTCCAGGGCATTTGGGAGCCTAACCCACCACAAATTGCAACAGATTTCTTTCCTAGAGAACTCTCTAGAACAACTTATTAAAAATGCACCTGAATGCACCTTGAGGAAATATGCCTAATTTGCATAAATCCAATATGGCTGTCAAAATTCCTGAAGACAACCATTTTCCCCATATAGCAGGTACTAAGCAAGCTAGTTTAGTAAGTTTAAAGTTTAAAGTTTAAAATGCATTTCTTGAGCATCGAGGAATCTTTTAGAAGATATATAATTTCACATGGAAACTTTCTTCATTTGCAAAAATACACATTGTATGACACTGTGTGAGATATGACAGACTACACATTGGTCACCGACCAATAATCGCTTGCCGACGTGCGTGATGGCATCGGAAAGCAGGTGCTAGGCAACAAGAATGTAAACAAACAATGGCGTCCGAAGCGGTATATATGATACTGGCTGTCTTGTGTTCCGAAAAGCCTAAAAAAAAGAAAAAACGACTGTGGACCCGTTCTTCAGTCGCATGAAGAGAACAGTATGAGTTGTCAATCCTTCGAAGAGAACTTGAGGTAAAAATAACGAATGTTTTAGCCTGTAGTGAAACCTAAATGTAGCTAGCTAGCTAGCCTCCACGGGGGTGTTGTTGCCAGAGTTCAACAAACCTTTCCTCTGTTTCATAGTTCCACCTAGCAGCATCAACAACTTCATTCCTCTTTCGCTTCGCCATGTTTGTTTATATCGCTCTGTGCTCCTATTGGTCAACGCCAAAAATTCTAACATGCTAGTCTTTGTCTCGGGACGTTGTGAGGCGTCCCAGATGCGGCGTCGGTTGTCGTCCACTATGTCACCCTACACAAGATAACTACACGATGGATTGTCACACCCTGTCGTTCCCGACTCGACCGGACGCCCTACATCTGCCGAATTGGGTTCTAATCGGCCTGATATCGTGTAGTCTGATCCCGGCATTACTCAGAGTATTCCTACGCTTGCCTTCCTAATCCTCTTCTCGTATCCAGTTCCAGTCTCCTGCTCTGTTTCCCCGTCTGCCGACCCTGCTTGCCTGTCTGTCTGCTGGTTCCCTGCCAGTCATCCTGTCTGTCTGTCTCCCCGCTCTGTTCACCCTGCTCCTGCACCAGCCCTATCTCCCCAGCTTGCCATCCTGCCCTGCCATCCTCAGTCCCTACTCCCTCAGTAAAACCTTGTTTTTCTACCTACGCCTCCTGTCTCTGCGTTCTGCATTTGGGTTCTCTAAACATGGTCGTAACACGTAATCTGCAAAAACGCCACACTGGATTTTCAGTTTAATGTCATCTAAAATGATGTCACTCTTGACAGATTTGTTTACTTACTGTCAGAATAACGTGTGACACAGTCGTAGTCAATCATCAGGATCCTGGTCGACTCCCTACAGTAGTTGTTTTCAAACACAGACCCATTCACTGGAAACTTACAGGAGGGCTTGTTGGCACACCTAGATGGATGGACAGACAGACAGACAGACAGACAGACATGGTCAAAACCAGATACATTTAAATGGAAACTCATTTCTAAATCCTTGTGTTTAACATTTGCGGTGTTACAAATTGTTATTGTCCTAATCAGGAAACAGCAGGAGGGGCCAGTCAAAACTATCAAACATCTATTAGTTCAAATAGATTAGTTGGTTTTCGGCAGTTTCCAGTAAACGCATCACAACCGTACTTGGTCCTGATTGGCTCCCCACAGTAAAGACTAAATCCATCCAATCGGCCAGCTTGCAGCATTTAAACCTGAGGCTAGCATTCGGCTGAACACACTATTGGAACTACACTCCCCACCCTGCAGGACTTATACACCAGGAGGTGCAGAATCAGAGCCTGCAGGATCATGAAGGATCCTCACCACCCCAACAACAGACTGTTTCAGCTGCTGCGGTCAGGCAAGCGCCTCCGTAGTCATGCTGCCAAAACAGAGAGACTGAGACGGAGTTTCTATCCTCAGGCCATCAGGACTGTGAACTCTGACCTCACCAGGGCCCCCACCAAGACCCACACAACTACCCCTCTTACACACACACACACACACACACACACACACACACACACTTAGGTAACGACTACACATAATTTATATTATATTATATTTATATTTTATAGTGCTCTTCCTGTAAATATTGTGTTGTTTTTTTATTGTAAATACTGTGTACTGTTGCCCTTTGCACATTCCTGTTGAGCATTAACACTTTTTCATTTCACTGCACACCCTGTGTGTGTATGTGACAAAGTTCTTGAATCTTGAATCTTGAAGAGATAGTTTCAGTCACGTGACTCAGCATATTGGAAAACTGTATAAAACTTGACTGTTGTAACCTGCACTTTTCTCTCTACCCAAAACAACCCTCTTGGTTGCAAAAGGTATTGTGCCTGCTTGCAAGCATTAAAGGCCTAAGAAACATATATTGTGTTATAGCTTTATTGAGCTTCTCACCAACGTGACAAAGTGCAATTGACTTTAAATTGTCACAACATGTCTCGGCTAGTGTAATGAATACAGATCAGGGTGTTTTCTTACATTTGAAACACCTCATATCCGGCAGAGGGGAAGGAGCAGCGTCCGCCTAATGGGTACATCTTTCCCTCACCGCACTCCGTACCCACGCCCACACCCATCCTGACATGTTTCAGCATTATCCTCCTGCCAGCCTCTAGAAGAGAGGAGAGGAGAGGAGGAGATGAGAGGTGAGGAGAGGAAAGGTAAGGTACGGTGGCCCTGAGAGCTCAACGCACATGCAAGTAGACAAAACACAAGCAAATTAAGGAAACATCTTCATCAATTTGACAACACGCAACAAATTACAGACAACACAACACATTACAGAAACGCGCTGCAATTGCCAAACGACAACGGAAGTGTTTCCAGAGGACACTTAAAAGTGATGAACACGTCTGGACAGTGGAGATGGAAAAGTGTTTTTTGGTTTATTTTAACATTGTGATCGTATGATTCAGATATTATTGCAGACATCTGATAGTGATGTTACGCTTGATACCGAAGCCTCGAAGCACGTGTCGAGAACGTATCGTTTTAACATCATTACGTCATCAATGACGTTTGAAGCCTCATCCACGGAGTGCTTCAGGAATAGAATTTTGAATTACGGTATCAAGCGTAACATCACTAGTAGATATCTGCAATAATATATGAATCATACGATCACAATGTTAAAATAAACCAAAAACACTTTCATTTTAGCTCATTTTCCAACTCCACTGACTGTCCAGACGTGTTCACTTTTAAGTGTCCTCTGGAAACACTTCCGTTGTCGTTTGGCGTAATTGCAGCGTTTCTGTAATGTGTTGTCTGTAATTGGTTGCGTGTGTTGTCAAATTGATGAAGATGTTTTCTTAATTGTTGCTGTCACGCCCTCCACTTCTGCCTCCTAGCAGTGTCTACCTGTCTGTCTGTCTGTGCTTGTGTGTATGTGTTGGTGGGCGTGGCTCCTGACTCCGGTTCCTACCTGGCTCATCATCACCTCCCGCTCACCTGCTCTGCCTCTCACACCTGCGATTCATCAAGTCATCTCCTCCAGTATAAGAACCCCGGCTTTCCGACCACTCATCGCCAGGTCGTTGTTTGTACTGCCCTGTCAGTCGCGTTTCTCGGCCGCGTTGTAGTTCTTACTCAAAGTTTCCCTACGCCTTGTGACTAACCTCAACTATCCTTTGTCCAGATCCAGTCTCGTTCCCCGACTCCCCACCTGCCTGTCTGTCTTCCTGGTTCCCTGCCTGTCGTCCTGTCTGCCTGTCTCCCTGCTCCTGCACCAGCCCCATCTCCCCAGCTTGCCATCCTGCCTCGCTTTCCCCTCACCGATTCCCCAGTAAACCTGTTTTTTCCCTATCTACGTCTCCGTCTCTGAGTTTTGCACTTGGGTTCATTAAACACGGTCGTAACAGTAGCGCGTGTTGTCAAATTGATGATGTTTTCTTAATTTGCTGGTGTTTTGTCTACTTGCATGTGTTTTCTTAAGTTGCAGCGTGTTGAGCTCTAAGGGCCACCGTAGAAAGGAGAGGTGAGGTGAGTCCTACATTACACATGCACAGGTGACATACACAGGTGAGTCTACTTACCACAGGTCATCTCAACAATGTGGGTGTGACAGGCCACCACTCTCTCTGTCAACACACACAACACTTCATCATCATCATCATCATACTCACAATCATTATTATACTCCCTGTTGGTTGGTTCAAGCCTTTTGTTCTTAATTCTTTGTTCTTAGTTAATTTAACTTTTTTGTCAATTTTTTTTTTTTTTTTTTTTTAAATTTGCAAAAATCCAATATTGCTGCCCAGAACCCTGGAAATGGCTTATTTGACCATATAAAACCTTCAATTTGAACATTTTATTTGTTTTAAGGTCATAGTCTAGTCAATATGGGGACAGACCCACCACAAATTGCATACATATTCATTTTCGTCACAATGCATTTTGGAGAGGTTTCTACACCTTTGTATCACGTGACATACACTTCCGTCATGCCACAGGCGTGTCATGCCAGGGACATGTCACCGGGGCTGCAGCTGGATACTATTGGATCTGCCAGCAGAGTGAACTGTAACCGCAGTTACATGTTCTTTCCCAGCAGCAACACATTAGTCTTTCCTATATATTCAGTCAGAAGCAGTGAGCCACTACAGCAAGTAAACGATTTGGATTATAATTAACGATCAATGGTTTTATAACACTTCTATCTGTCCTGCTGGTTGCAAAACTGGTGGCGCTCAATGTTGCATTAAATATCCTTTTTTTTTTCAAAATCAGTGAGAAGAGTCAGTTACATTAAAGACTTACCAGCACCAGCGCCGGTGAAACACCAAGCAACAGCCAGCACTGAAAACACAACAAGGTCATCTGAATTACAAACTTTATCAGTAAAAATTACATTTAGAACAGGAGGAAAACAACTATATCCCCCTACAGGAGACTAAAGCTACTCAAAATACATCTTTTATTATAATGCCTCTCTGTCTGCAGTTGTTTCACCCGCATGCTCCATCATGAGCAAATTAATTGCACAGTACGCTCTGTAAAATACTGCTAATACTTAGACAGCAATTGATTTTGCACATATTAAAATGATACAAATTGCACAGGAGAGATAAAAACTAATGATAAATAATAAAAGCAGATAAACACATAAAAAAAATCAAGATGAAGAAAAACAACTGAGGAGAAAACTCAAGACACACATAAATGACATGTACGTGTTGAACTGGCTGAATAGAAACATCTGGACTGTGACACCAAGTCAGCAAGACATCCAAGAAGAGCATGCCTCTTTCTTTTGCACCTTTCTGGATTCACATTTTAAATCAACCGAGCAGAGCGGATACTCACAGCCGAAGGCGACCAGTCTCATTGGGATCATGTTGACAGCGTTTTGGGTTGACTTGGACCAGACTCTTCTTCTCCTCTTCTGTCTGATAAGTATAACAGCACCTGAACCCGACGTCCTGGTATTTATGTGGTCCTCTGTCAGCAGACATGTAGACGTCAGGTCTGTAACGACCTGGAGGCATGGGCGTGTATTCCTACGTAACTGCTATTCACCTGTCCCTACCACTTTGTAATAATTTTCATGTTAAACTAAATAAATAAAAGCTTAGATCAAAACAAACAAAAGTGACTCTTAAAAGGACTATGCAGGTTATGTGGCTACCTGTCAGCTCTGTAGGCATGGTAGCATAAACCCATAGCAGAGAAAGGGTGACGTATGATGATAACTTGGTTGTAGATGTTGTCTAGATTAAAGTAAATTAGCACAGAATGCTAGAATTTATCATTTTGTGTCTATAGTACTGATGCTGGGTTGCCACAGACATGTGGTATGTGTGTCATGAACATGTCTGAGTGTTGTAGAGTAAACTAGTGAGGCCTGGATTTGAGTCCAAATAAGGCAGTAAAACTGAACTTGACCAGACCACTACTATGTGGAGAGAGCCTATAGGATGAACCATGTTAAACATGTTATCTAAGCATAAGAGAACCAATCATGAGACTTCTTTGTTCCAAAGAAACTATAAAGATTGTTCGCTGGTTTTCAGGGAGAGAGAGCATAGAGAGATTCTGGCTTTCTGTACGGCCTGGTTCAAGGTATTTCTCTCCAATATATCTTGTACAACATCCTGTACACAATATATTTTATACTTCAACCTATCAGTGTTTTGTGTATTATTTAGAGTTCTGAGTGCTTCCAGGCAATTTCCACAACATTCTTTGAGGTCCCACCGAGATACACACACTGCCCCAGACAAGGACGAGGCAAGGAAAACCAAGAAAAACCTGTCCCAAGCGTTCATTCATTCATTCATTCACTCATACATTCCCTACAACACCAGCCAAACGAGGACTTGCCACCTCGCCTTTGTACAAAGCATCCACTCACTCAGCACGTTTTATCTGGGTTTACCCGAAAGGCCTTTAGGCATGAGGAATACTGCCCCTGTTATACTGTTTGTGCACTTTTTTAGGTAAGAGGAATGCTGCCCCAACCTTTATTTATTTATTTATTTTAAATGGCCTTAAACACACAAACACAAAACTTCAACCATCAATGCGTGTTTTGAAACTAAACCCTCACACAGAATAACCAAATGCAATTTCCACACAATTAACGTGCCAATTAGTTCCCTATATCCTATTAAATAATTTTCAAAAGTTCAAATCGCGTCAGTTATCCCTGTACACAGTCTCCTGTTTCTTCATGCGAACACATTTGTATGGATGAAAAAGGTGTTAGCATACCAGCGCCAACCTAACAGCATGACAAGCCACCATGCCAACCCTGAACAAGGGTGTGAAAATGCCTCAGCACTTTCAAAAATTGTGGCTAGTTCCAGCACATTTATGTGAGCAGAGGGAGGAGTCTGCCACTGAGCGCCGATGGAGTGGGAGAGACAAGCCTCAGCCTCGTCTCTATTATACCCTCAAGTAGACAGTTGGGGAGCGTTGTCTATGACCCCCTACCGCCATCACACTGGTCTGTGTGATCCAAGGGGGCCCCCCTCGAAAAGCCCCCCAAAAAAAGGTGGGGCCCTCTGGGGGCTATGTCCGGCCCTGGCCGCTTACTTTCCCCCAGACAGTCATCAGACTGTTGGGAAGAGAAGCGCAGGGTTAAAAGGAGCCAGCCTCCGCTGCTTCCTGGGCTGACCCGGAGCTCTCCTGGCACCTGAGCGGTCACTGGCGGGTTGCTGTTCCTCTACCGGCGCTGGAGGGGATGGGGCGTTGACCAACTCGTGGCTCGATGCTAGAGCACTGCCGCAGGACGTCTTCCTCCAGCTCCCGGAGCCCGAGGATCGATGCGCCATCTTTGCCCCAAAATGGCGCTCTAGGCGCGGTTCTCATTCATGGCCTGAATGGAGGCCAAAACCTCATTGAGCCTGGGACCAAACAAGCCGGCGACAGAGGCCCGTGGATCAGGAGGAGCTTATAGTTCAAATGGAGGCATTTGAGAGCCACGTGGCCCTCTGTGCCATGGTAGACCAGGCCATGCACGGTCCAACCCTGCTGCCACTGGCAGTGAGAGTTGGAGGATGGCACCGGTAAACTTGGCCACCGTCTCCACCTCATCACGTCCGAAGGACTCCTTACCAGCTGTCAGTGATGACAAGACAGAAGCCAACAGAGCAATGTTGTTGACAGTGGGTGTGCTCTGGGCCGAACAGACATACATCTTGTCCGCCAGAGCCGCCAGCTGCCTATGGAGACGGGAGGGGGGCAGCAGTTTCTCATTTGGAAGCCATCCAGCGCCCGGACAGAGAATTGCCGACAGGGGAGACTCTAAGCGAGGTATCCCCCTCGCCTGTTGAGTGCTCCAACTCTCTATCTTGGTCAGCAAATGCCTTGACTGGGGCTTTCAGGCATAACAGGCCTTTGGCTGCTCCATTCAGGTAGGGCTGGACCAGTGGGAAGAGCGGGCAGATGATGGGTGGACGAGATGAGGGCGGGGGCTTAAAAAAGTCTCCCAGCATGTCGTTTGGCAATATACAGGCGCTTGGGGGCGGAGCCCCAGCTGATAGGTGCATCGTTGAATTTTCAGTGCTCGCACATGAGCATAGCCCTTAAGACGAAGCCTATGAGAACTATAACTAAGTTATTATAGTAAGCCAATACATGTATTTGCAATGTGTTTATTTCCAGACTGAACACCACCTATGATGGATGAGTGTGTTTGTTTGTTTTTTGTGACAAAGGATCCTGAAGAAAAGAATCCTGGAACAAAATGTTTGCAAGGCAGAAGTGATGCTGATGTGCTTATAGTTCAAATAACAATTATGTAAACAGGGTAGGTCCCTGCTCTAATGGGACACTGTGGCAGGGGTGTGTGGTTCTGCCAGCAGCTGTGGGCGGAGAGAAGGGGAGAGGCTCAGTGGGGAGGTAGACGCACCTGTGAGAGGTTAGGCTGATTGTCTCGCAATTAACCTAAATCAACCGGTGGCCTGACTAGCTGGTTATGCTAAACTTAGGAATATGTTCACAGCACACATTACATGTCTGTCACAGGGGGCAGCATAGTATCAATACAACAGTCACAAAATAATAACTGATAAATGATGAATTCCAGCACTCTGTGCTAATTTACTTTCACACACTCCAAAGACTTAATCAATAATTGAATGTCTGTAATATGTCCTATGGAGTGTTTTGGCCGTCATACTGGATCCATATACACCAAAAAAAAAGTTAAAGTTGTTACTTTTTATTCTAGTGGATTTCTATTACTAAAAGGCTTATTGCATTTTTTTTCATCACTCCAAAGAGTATTGTGGCAATCATATTTGATTTGAGCAGTCGTCTCCATTTGAGTTCTTCTTGCTCTGTAAATACAGCTGAAGCATATTCTAAAGAATATGACTGGAGCTTTTGACTGGACGGTGGTCCACTGGCCCTGCATGGTGACCGGGTAGGGGTCGTCAATTGGGGAAATGCGACACACCGATACCGAGCCAGGTTGCAGCGGTCTGGTTTTACTTTCTGGTTTAACTTGTCTTTCTTGCTAACAACATTGAGACTAGATCACAAGATCTTAATGGGATCTCAGGGTGTAGGGTGGATTCTCCATCAGAATACTGAAACACATCGATGAATCGAATCGATTTACAATTGATGAATCGATTGTAAATCCTACCAATTCAACTAAATCGATCTGCTAAAATAAATAAGTAGAATGAATTGCTTTGGCTTCACCAATAACCAATATAAATGCTTTAAATCGAATGAATCGCGATTCTTAATTCTGATTAATGTTTTAAAACTTAGTTTACACATTTTTTGTGAAATGCAGCTCGGTAATCGGTAACTCTGTCATCAGCTAGTCAGCCTGCAAGGAAGTACTGCCAATAGTTTTTGTCTCTCCCTATACTGGTGCATTTCACCAACAAACATGGCAGAGAGCGGCAGCGAGATTGTTAATCCACCAGCAAGCCTGAAATCAAAAGTGTGGAAGCATTAAGTGACTGTTGTCCTTCATCACGAAATACACTCTTCAATCATAGGTGGTGTTCAGTTTGAAAATAAACGTGTCAAGTCAAGTAAATTTAGTTGAGTTAAGTTGAGTTCATTGTCATTTCAGCCATACATGTAGCATATACAGCCAAACAAAATTTGGTTCCTCGCAGGACCAAGGTGCAAAAAACAGAACATAAGACATGACATAAAATATGACCAACATAATAAAAAAATAATATATATATATATAGTATAAAACAATGTGATGAGTAGTGGTGTCAGTACAAAGTGTCAAGTGTAAAGTGACCCGTGCAGAGTGTGTGTGTGTGTGTGTGTGTGTGTGTGTGTGTGTGTGTGTGTGTGTGTGTGTGTGTGTGTGTGTGTGTGTGTGTGTGTGTGTGTGTGTGTGTGTGTGTGTGTGTGTGTGTGTGTGTGTCAAATAAGGCATGTATGTGCTTTGGGTATAGCAGAGATGATCAAAATATGAGTACTTAATGTAATGTAGAAATCACATAAAATTGATGTCTTCCAAAGACTTAATCAATAATTGAATGTCTAATATGTCCTATGGAGTGTTTTGGCTTCATACTGGATCCATACACACCAAAAAAATGTTCAAGTTGTTACTTTTCCTCCTAGTACATTTTCATTAACATTTTATTCGCATAAAAAATTGTCATAATCAATACGCGACTTGACTGACAGAAATGTATATATTTGTTGAAAATTTGCTTTTTTGGAATGCAATCCAAAGATGATTATCAGTGAAACCCTGTGAGTTTCCTGGAAAAATAAGCACACTGAAACAAAAGACACATGGTTTTTCAATTATACTGATTTTGAAAAGCATGAATTCAAATCCACCAATGATTTACCACTTCTGTCTCCTCTCAGACACCATGGACGATTTCAGGTATCTTATGAGGCATCTTAGAAAGCTTTAATGTTTTTCTGCTTTATTAGACAACATGCAGGTGGAAGGGACAGCAGAGTTGTGAGACAAACGGTAACATGATTGAGGTTGTGATTGGGATTCGAACCCAGGCTGTGTGTCACTGAGCTGCCAGGTCAGACCTGCAGTCAGACTGAGACCTGAGGTGACGTGGGGGAGGGATGTCGTCTGCAGTGATGAGAAAGATGAATGTTGACAGTCAAACTTCACCGGCTGGTTTCTTGCCTGTATGGGAAAACATTATTAGTAAACAATGACAAATGAATACACACTACAGAATATAAATACAAACCAAAATGACAGATATTTCAGCTGGTAAATCTCAAGAATGTTGCTGGTAATCCGCTTTATTTCAAAATAATGTCCATGTCAGAAATAAATACATTTTACTGGCCTATAGAACAAAATGATCATAATATATCTATAGAGTTGATAGGATTATTGATCAATACCAATGACTCATTGATTACCTGGCCAGCTTCCGGCCTTGACACATTTGTTTTAGTTTGTTTTAAGAAAAAATAACAATTTGTGAACAATACTAGATCGCTTCCACCCCTGTGTGTGTGTGTGTGTGTGTGTGTGTATGTGTGTGTGTGTGTATGTGTGTGTGTGTGTGTGTGTGTGTGTGCGCTTACTCTCAGGCTCAGGCGTGGCACAGTCATAGCTGACCTCCAGGTACCTGGTTGACTCCTTACAGGGATATTCTCCAAACACCGGCTCAGTCACCGGAAACTTACAGGACCTCTTGTTACCACACCTGGACAGAGAGACAGATGGATGGACGGACGGACAGATATGGTCAAAACCAGATACATTTAAATGGAATGGAAACTCATTTCTAAATCCTTGTGTTTAACATTTGCAGTTTGACAAATTGTTATCTGTCCTAATCAGGAAACGGCAGGAGGGCCCAGTCAAAACCAACAATTTATTTCAATTTTTTATTTGCCCAGCTCCTTCCACCCCCCTCCTTTGCTCTTATGTCTATTTCTTTTCCCTCTTGGTTGCTTGTAAACTTGGTGATCTAGGAACTGAAACTTATTCTGCTGTTGACTGTGTTGGAAACGGATTAGAGTCAACTAAATGACAAAACTAAAAAAAATATCTGAGGGGTTCTATTATAGGAATTCAAAATTTCTGCTATTTACATTATATTCAAAGATTCAAAGATCCAAAGATGTTTAATGAATAGTTAAAGTTAGATTTTGTCTGAGTGGTTCAATTTAAACCCTTTTTTCCAGGCAGCTTCAGACCAACTCCAGTAATCACAACTGTACTTGGTCCTGATTGGCTAGAAGAATATGATGCTCAATCTGAGCCACAGTAGATTTGAAAACAAAATGATGAAAACTGAATAATATGGGACCTTTAATGTCTCGGCTAGTGTAGTGAATACAGATCAGGGTGTTTTCTTACAGGTCCTCCACCACCATCTCGGAAGAGGGGAAGAGGCAGTAGATTCCGTCCTCCGGGTGGCGCTTTCCCTCCCCGCACCTCGTCCCCACGCCAACCTTATACAGGATGTGGTTCAGCTTTATCTTACTGCCGATCTCTAGAGGACAGGAGAGTTGTCAATGTACATGCATGGGTGTGTGTGTGCGTGTGTGTGTGTGTGTGTGTGTGTGTGTGTGTGTCGCTGAGTCTTCTTACCACAGGTTATCTCAGCAGTGTCGTTGTGACAGGCGTAGACCATCACTCCCTCTGTCAACACACACAGGTCAGAAAACTAACCAGCACATCATCATCATCATCATCATCATCATCATCATCGTTTTCGGTTTTTGTCTTTGTTTTTTGAGTTGAGCATCTCTATATATGTGCTCACTGACACCCATGTATTTTTATATTTATACAGGTCCCAAGTGTCCAAGGGTTTTGGAAATCACTCAATGACCATGGAGACTTTCAGTTCAAATAACAAAAACATCAAAACTGCCTGTTCAAAACTGTTTTTTCCCAGCAGCAACACATTAGTCTTTCCTATATATTCAGTCAGAAGCAGTGAGCCACTACAGCAAATAAACAAATATTTGGATTATATTAACAATCAATGGTTTTATAACATTTCCATCTGTCCTACTGGTTGCAACACTTGCATTAAATATCCTTTTTGTTTTCCAAATCAGTGAGAAGAGTCAGTTACATTAAAGACTTACCAGCGCTGGTGAAACACCAAGCAGCAGCCAGCACTGAAAACACAACAAGGTCATCTGAATTACAAACTTTATCAGTAAAAATTACATTTAGAACATGAGGAAAACAACTATATCCCCCTACAGGAGACTAAAGCTACTCAAAATACATATTTTATTATAATGCCTCTCTGTCTGCAGTTGTTTCACCCGTATGCTCCATCATGAGCAAATTGATTGCAATTTCTGCGGACCGCTATTTAGACAGCAATACCAAGACATCCAAATTGAGAAGACTGTAGAGCACCAAACACCAAAAACCTGCTTACAGGTTCATGAATTTAGAGTTTAGAATTGATTTATTTGCACATATGAAAATGATACAAATTGCACAGGAGAGATAAAAACTAATAATAAATAAAAACAAAGCAGATAAACACAAAAAAATCAAGATGAAGAAGAAAAACAACTGAGGAGAAAACTCAAGACACACATAAATGTACGTGTTGAACTGGCTGAATAGAAACATCTGGACTGTGACACCAAGTCAGCAAGACATCCAAGAAGAGCATGCATCTTTCTTTTGCACCTTTCTGGATTCACATTTTAAATCAACCGAGCAGAGCGGATACTCACAGCCGAAGGCGACCAGTCTCATTGGGATCATGTTGACAGCGTTTTGGGTTGACTTGGACCAGACTCTTCTTCTCCTCTTCTGTCTGATAAGTATAACAGCACCTGAACCCGACGTCCTGGTATTTATGTGGTCCTCTGACAGCAGACATGTAGACGCCTGCCTCATGGCCAGAGGCTCCGGACCCAGATGTTACAGTGGAACATATAAGAGCATGCAGACCTGGAGGAGAGTACTATAAACCAGAGGTTTTGAGGCCCCGCTTCTAGCTTGTCGCCCCTTCGACACTTTAAATCCCAGCTGGATTGAATTCTGCCTCATGTTTCTCATCAAGGAGCCGAGAAAATCCAGCCTTGTGTATCCAGGTCCAGAAACTCATTTCTTAGCTACTTGGCAGGTAGATCCCAAAATTCCTTAAGTGTGCCCTGGTACTCATTAGGTGGCTCACGATGCCACATGCGGCTCACGGGCCTATATTTTGCGGCTCGCAATGATTATGATAATAACATTTTCTATGCACAGACCAAAATGCACCCCCAAGTAGTTTTCATTTAAAACTTGAAATTTGATATTTAGAGGTGGAGAATGTTGAACCACAATGATTAAATCATCATTTTAAAGGGAGCACACAGTGATTGTTGCCTTTAAAAGTTAATTTGTGGAATTGTTTTGCTCGTTGATGCCAAACGCCAAAGGGAGGCTACTTTGAAGAATCTAAAATATAAGACAGCTTTGATTTAGTTTTCATTTCTTTGCTCACTGCCTGATTCCTTTTGTGTTATTTCATAGTTTTGATGAATTTGCTATTATTCTAAAATGTGGAAAATAGTAAATAGTAATACAGACCCTTCTATGAGTAAGTGTGTCCAAACTTTTGACTGGTAGTGTATGTATTTTTATTTTTGCAACTGCTAGCTTGAATTCTTTTCTTTTTGCAGTAAAAGTGAGTCACCCCCAGGCACCTTTAAAATGCTCAGTCTCAGCAACTCAGTTTGTATCACTTCCTGGGCACCACAGGATTTCTCCCAGGAAAGACCTACCAGACACCGGGTGTGTAGAACAGCAGATGGAAAAGCTTTCATGAACTGACTATAGAGGTTGATCACTGTTGTGTTGTTGAGATCAGATAGAGAGCAGAGAACATATTTATTTATAGGAAGATTTCACAGATTATTAACTATAACAGAAGTGCACAGGATCCACTAACAGACAAAACACTCAGAAAATGTCCCAACATGCATCAGCAGCTTTTTTGACAAAGTCCAGGTGAAAGCCTCGGGCTCTTTCATAAATACCACAGCCCACTGCAGCAAGCCATAACTCAACTACCAGGCATCTTCGACTCACGGGAGACAAATGTCACTATGAAGTTGCATAACTAGGATCATGTGGGTCAAAGAGACCTGCTGCTGCTGTTGGTTTGTCAATGAATTGACTGCAGTCCTGAATGGAAACTAGGAATTGTTCCTGGTGCCTGGTGAAGAACTTGTTTCCAAAACGTTTTCATAACTCATTTGAATTATGAACCCTTATGTTCATCATTCATTATTTTGAATAAAAATAAAAATATAGATGATCCGGTGAGTCACATTTTATCGACCAAGGACTTATCTTACCTACTATCCTGCAAGATCTGTGTACCTTACGTTCATTCCATTTCCTATTCTGAAACAAAAATCGGAAAACAAATTTAAAGACCTTTAAAAAAAAAAAAAAGTTTCTATTGCTCACTTTGAAAAATTTATATCCAAGCATTTTCTGACCCATTTTTTACACTTTTCCGCCTGTGGCCCAGAAATAAAAGAAGTAAAGAGTCACATGAACGCAAGACCGTGCTTACACGTGAACAAGCCATCAGTCACTGGACGCTATAATGTTTTGTGTAGGGAATCCTTATTTTTTCCGCTACTACTAAACTTCACTGCTATTCATCAATGACGATATATAGTCAATATGAAACTAAACTAATAAAAACCAATCACACAACATTACATCCGTGGCGTTCTGTGGAAATATACAAGGTCACATGAAATTTACACTTTCAACAATTCATAAATCACGCTATTTAATCTGTATTGTTATTACATGTGTGCAGGGTGCTAAATCGAAGTTGGTATAGATTATTTCTGGCTAAATTGTGCACCGATTCAGTGTTTGGTGCTGCCGATATGGAGGAACTCAGTAAACATTAAACTTTCTCATCAAGTGTAACCCTTGTTTATTGTGTAGTTTATGTAATTCTTCTGTTAGCTTGGATCCAAGTACAGTATACAAATAAGTGTAGTATACAATAAAGCACAGGGTTTAATCTCAAACCAGAGATGCAGTTTTACACCAGAGTTAAGGAGCAAAAACCTCTTCCTATATATTATACTTCAAAACAACAACAACCAAATATACTTCTTAGAAAATTAGAGTCTTAGACTAGAAATGCTCCAGAACTAAGGCTACAAATGGCTAATAGAGTTACATAGCCCACTACAAAAATTTGATTTTAAAATCTAGGAAATGCAACTTCTGTGCTGTGAATCTTGTGACAGGAACACTACAAGAGAATTGAAAGGTAGATGCATTATTCGGCAGGGCTGTGAAGTACCTGCCCTGAAATACATACCCCCCTGACCTAAGGCCTTAACACCCTGCTGACAGCAATTTCCAAATTAGCATCAGATACATGTCCCCTCATGAAAAGGTTGTGATGTGCACAAAATCTCCTGTCTCTCAATCATTTCAGAACATCCTCGCTGCACACCCAATTGTAATACATTAGTGGAAATTTCCACGTATGATTTCGATTTTTGGCTATCCTTTCTCTTGTTCTGATCTGCTACTGCTGCTAATCTAGAGCCAAAATAAGGCTAAATGAGTCACTTAAAATAATGCTTCCGGTTCACCTTTTGATAACAAAGATATTTAAAAATTGCCCGAATCTTTGCCTTTTGGATTAAAAGAGAGTGGATTGCTCGTGTTTGACTGGCTGTAATAGGATCTGTAATAGGAAAACTAAATCCTAAATGGAAAACTGCTCGTTTGGTTTTCTAAAACTCGGATCCTTCAAAAAGTAAATTTTAATCTGCCAAAACAAAGTGATTTATTTTAAATGGAGATTGGATTTTGGAACGACAGTGGACTTCTCTGTGTGTTTCCGTGGGTGGACTGATGGTGTCGGAACAGAACCACAAAACTAAATTGAAGTTTTAGTTCTACAAATATTTCTGAGAGGCAAAGCTGCACTGGAGGCAGAAGTATCCTCATTGGTTGAGTTTAACCTCAGTGGGCAGAACCAAAGAGCCACAGTTCTCCTGGCTGAGGCCCAGTCAAAAAGAGAAGAGGCGCTAGCTAATATTATGAAGCCTAGCACTCTGCTACTAACCATACTAAGTTATCTAGGTTAGCTAGTTCATAATACTAATTTACCTTATAAATTATGTTCAAGAAAGAATTGTCCGTGGTATTAATACAGCACGAGTCCCACACCTACTTCCTAGGCTCGTTCCATTGGGGAGATCTTCCCTTCTGGGGAAGGAGTCAGCAACATAAGTTTGATGACACATTTCAAAGCGTCAGCACCAAACAGTCAGACACTGAACTGACACATCAAGGACCAGAGAGAAGCAGATATTGTCATATGTGCAATTTATTACATTGAATTACACCAGTTATAGAAAAGGCATTTTCCCCCCATTGGTCAGTGAAGATAATACTGCTTTTATTGTCGGTCAGTAACAGAGGTAAGAATGCTTTAACTGGAAGGGGCAAAACGCCTGAAAGACCATTGAGGACGAGTCTTGGTTACTGCATAGTCACAACAAATACAGTAGTCGCAGTCTTTTGAGGAGGTGATTTGAGTTATGTTAAGTGATGGCGCTAACCTGGGAAACATTTCAAATATCCATCTGTGCTTGATCGTGGATGGCGATGCCAGGTTGCAGTGCTCCGTTTAAGTGTGTTCTATACAAGATAAAGCAAGAGACCGGCAGCGCTCTAGAAGCACTTGCGGTGGACAATGCTGGGGCCGGACTCGTCGTACTCCTGCTTGCTGATCCACATCTGCTGGAAGGTGGACAGGGAGGCCAGGATGGAGCCGCCAATCCACACAGAGTACTTCCTCTCGGGGGGGGCGATGATCTGGAGGCAGAAAGATGGGTGTGAGTGGTACATGAAATACAGTGTTTTATCCCAGTTTCACCCAGATGTGCCAGAACAACAATTTATAAAAATATTAACATTTCCTCATGGTTCAGTATGATTTCAAAAGGAGGCCTTCATACAGGATTTGTGCTCTGAAATCTGTTATGTCTGCAAGTACGTAGTATCAGTGTGGAAGAAAATGAGTATAGTCAGCCTTTGGTGGGGGGGGGGGGGGGGGGGATTTGGCGTACCTTGATCTTCATTGTGGGTGGGGCCAGGGCAGTCACCTCCTTCTGCATGCGGTCGGCGATGCCGGGGTACATTGTGGTGCCGCCAGACAGCACAGTGTTGGCGTACAGGTCCTTACGGATGTCCACGTCGCACTTCATGATACTGTTGTAAGTAGTCTCATGGATGCCGGCGGACTCCATACCTGAGGAGACAGATTGAGCGAAGGTTATGTGTCACATTGGAGTTACTATAAACACGAGCAGCTGACTCTTTGGGGTGATTACAAGCAGGACATCCGATGTCCAACGCAACAAGACGTTATAGTCACACCAATATGAGCAACTCTACTTGTGAAAAACAAGCAATATCTGCTGCAGGTTGGTTGACTCCATGATCCATTCCAGCATTCCAGAGAATTCATACACCTGAATGGCATTCGACAGGTGAAAACAGCTCAGTGATGTGGAGAAACCCAGCAGATTAAAAGTAGGGCTAAGGGTAAGGCTTCACCTTCAGGTTTTCCTCTGGGGAGCTGCTGCAGTGACTGGAGGTTGATTTTCAACCATTTCATTGGCAAGTTTGTAGTGTATCATGCCACAGAAATGACAAAAAAGCAGCTGTGTGCCTAATCGCATGACATGAATCGAGCTTTAGCAATATGGCATTTGAGATACAATTATTAGGGTTCAAACCCCAAAGGGGTAGAACGCTATTTGAGTTTGTGCAACACTTATGTTCTTGTACGTAAGATTCTTCTACCCCAAACTTGACCGCTCAACTACTTTCACACCAGTTAAGCAATCAACGCTGTTCTATCCATCTATCATAATTCAGCATTGTTTGGAATCACAGTCAGTCATTCAAATTTTTGAATGCACTTGTACTTTTTCCTGCAACTGAATTTTATTTGCAATATTTTGGCCCCATAGGAATGAATGCATTATAAAAAGCTTTGACAATGTCTCTATAAGCCACTAGATGGAGTCAGACTCAAATGTGACTAGCTGTCTTTGACAATGTCCAGGGACCAGAGACTCCATTTGTGGTTTACAGATGGATGAATAGAACACAACTACTTCTGCTATTACTAATTCTGCTACTCACAGAATCTTCCCGACTAAATTAACTTTTTTTTTTTTAAAGAAAAAAAACAAACACACACGTGCTAAAGCAAGCACACAAATTTTCTTGAGAAAATGTAAGATAAGATAAGATAGACTTTATTGATCCCGCCGTGGGGAAATTCACGTGTTATGGAACTCTATTGAGTTTGTGCCGGTTTATTTATTTATCGTTTTCCTCCCGGTTTATTTTTCTTATGCCGAGTCTCAAATTGCTGTGAACTGGAATGAGCTAAAACCATGAACCTTTGCCCAATAACTGGAAATGATGTGCAAATGCGTCCCAAGAAACATGAGCCCAATTGGCCAGATGGTGGCGCTGTACTTAAGGCCCATTTTGGAAAGGCCACACCCCTCACACTGTGACTCTGATTGACTTTAAAATTTGACACACAAGTCCAGCTCAATCCGCACTATAAAAAAAGCCTCAAGAACCACTAATGTCCGCCTGACTAGATTTTCCACCATTTTGAAAAACACATTTTGACATGACTCCTTTTTTGACTCGTAAACCGTAGGTCCAGTTGCTACCAAATCTTCTGTGGATCATTATTGGACCAAGCTTAGTTAGCAAAAGTTATATAGAGGTTAAGATATTTAGGTTAAGATATTGACAAATTAACTTCAAAAATGGGCATGGCTCAGCACAAATAGACCAAAGTCAACAGCCATTGGGCCAATCATCACAAAACTTGCAGGATATGCCCACATAAGTACCTGAAACGTACCCTGAAAGTTTAATTCAGAGCGACCACTGGGGGCACTACAAATACAAAAAAAGCTGTTGAAACATATCTCCAAAATGTTTGACATTAACCAATAGGGGGTGACGGCATTGCTGAAAAGGGTGTGGTGTGGGCCTGCAAATTGTGCCATAAATCAATGAGTTTGTCCAATAGTCACAAAACTTTGTAGATATTTATGTTGAACAAAGTTTGTAAAATTTAAATTGGCCAATAGGGGGTGCCACAAATCTTTTACATATGGGCTTACAGTATAGTATTTTTCTGGGCTTAACCGCAAAAGCGCACAAATTGCCACTTGCAGCTATATTTTTGCTTGATATTATGATTAGCCTACAGTAGAACCAAAATGTCCTTTTTGCATCTTTACTGTCAATAGCGCAGCACAATAGGCATTTAGCTGACTTATCTAGTAACTTGTGGTAAGTGAGTAACACTAATAGTATTCTGATTGTTAATTGTGGAAACCCACATTGTGATACGGTCATACACAATTGCACAGTCTCTACTGTGGGAGCAAAAATTAGATGTTAAGGATTTGTGGGGTTAAAGCAATAATTGCACAGCAATTACCAGACATTTCGGACAGCATAAACCTTTTTAGTGCTAGTTTTGTCACTGACCGAGGAAGGAGGGCTGGAAGAGTGCTTCGGGGCAGCGGAACCTCTCGTTGCCAATGGTGATGACCTGGCCATCAGGAAGCTCGTAGCTCTTCTCCATGGAGGAAGAGCTGGCCGCAGTCTGCATCTCCTGCTCAAAGTCCAGAGCCACGTAGCAGAGCTTCTCCTTGATGTCACGCACAATCTCGCGCTCGGCTGCATGGGAAGAAAAGAGTTGAAAATGATGCCCACCACTTAATTACACCAGGTGCGGTAGGTCCTCCAAAAATGATACCATTTCATGTACATTTTTACTCACAAGTTACATGGTGTCTGCAAGGTCCTGCAACTCAAATTTCATTTAATAAAGTCTAAAAAATTTTTTTTTTTTTTTTAAATTAACCAATTTCATATTTCAGAAATGTGACGTGGTCTGCATGACTGGACTCATTTCTGAACAGTGCATAACAAAAAAAAAAAGAAGCTATTTTAAAGACCTCCAAACCTAAATTTAAGGCTTAAAATGTCATATTTATATGCATTTCATTTAAGGCCTTGAGTTTAAGTACATTTAAAAGACTTTTCTGGACCTGCAGGCACCCAGAGTTACTGGCAATAACCACTGATTGGCATTAATTATGGTGCGGTGTGTATATACCAGTTGTGGTGAAGCTGTAGCCCCTCTCGGTGAGTATCTTCATCAGGTAGTCGGTCAGGTCTCTCCCAGCCAGGTCCAGACGCATGATGGCGTGAGGGAGTGCGTAGCCCTCGTAGATTGGCACCGTGTGGGTAACGCCATCACCGGAGTCCATCACAATACCTGCAAGAAAAATTTTTTTTTAAAAGCAAAAGCCCACCAAGGCAACTAAATCCCAATTAGTGCCCAAGGGAGAAGCACTATACATGTACAAGTAAGAAGCCAGACCGTCTCAGGCAAATCCAAGTCAAGATGAGATTTAGACCTATATACTTCTATTAGAAGTATAGAAATTTATAACGTCTAAGTAAATTGTGCCTTATTGGTTTTAGCATCATTTTATCACTTTGCAAACATTTGAAAAACCACTAGACACACTATCATCATCATCATCATGTCCAGTGATGTCCAAGTTTCCTCACCGGTGGTTCGACCAGAGGCGTAGAGGGACAGGACGGCCTGGATGGCCACATACATGGCAGGACTGTTGAAGGTCTCAAACATGATCTGGAGCACAAGACAAGATTCCTTTAGGTCTTACTGTGGAATCTGAAAATTGTACAACATTTTCAAACAAAATGTGCTAGTAAGTCATTGGTTTACAAGGCAAAGTAGGTGTGACAGCTTATTGGCCCCACCCTAACACACAGAGCATCATTTTGACAGCAGTGTGATGGTGTAAATAATCATATCCCTTTCTGAAATGCAGGAAGATTGTAAAGTTGAAGTCTTTATTCTAGTGGCTGATGCATGGCAGTACACATGGTGGGACATGTTGTGGGACAGCCTGACCTACTGAGGCAGTCTGAACAGTACTAACCTTTGGCCTCAGGAGCTGTCAGTTTGTGAAATCATAGTCATAGAAACAGCCCTGTCTTTTAGCCTGTGTGTCAATACTTCTGGCACCTTGCTACTTGTGTGCAAGACCATGTACACAAACAAACCTGTGTCATCTTCTCCCTGTTGGCCTTGGGATTGAGCGGCGCCTCGGTCAGCAGGACTGGATGCTCCTCGGGGGCGACGCGAAGCTCGTTGTAGAAGGTATGATGCCAGATCTACAGCAGAGGGAGGGAAGATGCACTGGTTGGATGTGCAACTAGTCTACCAGTCAGTGACTCGTACTCCTACAACGGGTACGTTCAAATCAAGCCAGCCAAGTGTTTTTGTGTGTTATTTTCTTTTTTAGGCTGAAGTCTTTGCTCACCTTCTCCATGTCGTCCCAGTTGGTGACGATGCCGTGCTCGATGGGATACTTCAGGGTCAGGATGCCCCTCTTACTCTGGGCCTCGTCTCCCACGTAACTGTCCTTCTGGCCCATACCGACCATGACGCCCTGGACACATGGCGACACGGTACATTACATTTTAGATCATTGAATCCCCCAATAGTACGGTGCAATTCATTTACTGCTCTACCCATTCCTGTGACATTCATGTATCTACACAGTTCAGGTGCCCCGGAGCAGGTGGGCGGGTCATGTTATTGGAGGAC
Source organism: Hoplostethus mediterraneus (assembly GCA_034670385.1). Lineage (NCBI taxonomy): Eukaryota > Metazoa > Chordata > Actinopteri > Trachichthyiformes > Trachichthyidae > Hoplostethus > Hoplostethus mediterraneus. Next base: position 67,619 of record JAXDDW010000103.1, read on the forward strand.
TGACGGGGGTCGTACCTGGTGTCTGGGTCTGCCCACGATGGAGGGGAAGACGGCACGGGGGGCATCGTCTCCGGCGAAACCAGCTTTACACATGCCAGAGCCATTATCGACGACCAGGGCAGCAACGTCTTCATCCATCTCTGAAAACTAAAAAAGGTCAAATGTGTTTTTGTATCAATGCAGCATGTTATTTAAATCTGTATAACATCTATGTGCATGTCAACTGTCAATTCAATTACTGTCATAATACTGTACATTTAAAACTAAGTAGGTTACAACACAACTGTGTGTGGAAACATACATAATATTATAAACAAGATACTATTGATGCAGCAGCAACAGAATTGAGTAAATATTGATCTACATTTTGCACTTTATCTTCATTATGCAGTTCGACAGGAATCAGTTACCTTTCTGTAATTCTAGTGTAGGATGTGATGGTAGGATGTGATGAGCAAAAGTTAATTAAATTTTGCAAAATAATTTTCACAAAGGGCAAATGAGTTTCTACTGACAGCCAATTTACAGCAGACAGGCCACCGCCCTTCCCTCAGGACATTTACCTGACTACAGGACTACAGGTCTACCTGACTATGGGTAAATGTGTAAAATTCTAGTAGAATAAGTTGAAACGGGCATTCATAAAACATTAAAGAAAAAAAATCTACTAAAAAGATAAGTAGTAGATTTAAAATTTTAAACCTACAACAACGTATTGTGTATTTGTTCCATAGCTTAAGATGACATTTAACAAGACAGCTGATTTTACCACTGAGAAAATGTCAACTACCGAACAAAAAAAACAACTAAAATTTCCACTGTATTTCAATGCATGCATCACCACTGTAGACCACAAAATGGAATGAAATTAAGAAAATTGCAGGTTATTGCAGAAATGAACTGATATTACAAACACTGGAGTTTAGTAACTAATCAATACCCCAAAGTGACGTTGCAGACAGTAGTCACCCTGTTGGTTTTGCTTTATGAACTACAACTCAGGTTTGACCGGAGAAATGATAAAAGTGCTTCTTACCTGTGTGCAGGTGCAGGGGTGTGTGTGTGTGTGTGTGTGTCTGTCTGGTAAAGTGGCTTGGCTGGCTCTACGGCTGTGCTAATTGACGGCTGGACCTGCGCCAAATTACACCGCCTTTATTTACTACGCACCTATATACCCATATAAGGAAAGGTTCTCTCAGCTGGACCTCTGATTGGTTGAGGTGTCTCTGAACTTCCTCCGAGGCTTCCTCAGTCCGACTTGTAATTTACGGAGGAAACCAGTCGTGCGCGCGCGCGTGTGTGTTTGCCAGGGGAGGGGCAACAACTTTGCTGTTTCCTCTAACAAACATCACTATAACATGTCTATAGTGTGATTGTGGTACTCTATAGTGAATTTATAGTGACCTTATGATATCACTGTAATAATCCTACAGTCCTACTTATCAATTGATCATGTATTATTTCTCTGTTGCGGGTGCCTCAAGTGTAAGATCAGACGTAAGAGCAGCAGGTCTGCAGCTTGTGTCGTTTTTCAGAGGTTTTGATGCTGAGGAATTCAGAGAAGCTGCTAATTGTCGTCAGTCGCTGTGAAACCTGGAATTTACTCACATCCCCTGCAACCGGTTTGGGACTGCTACTCAGCCCCGCCTTTCTCCCCGCACTCCGGATCTCTTCTTCTTCTTCTCCTTCTCCTCTAATCACTTTTTTTTCTTCCCCTTTTCTCCTCTTCTGTTTTCTAGTTGTCCTTTTCTCTTTTTTCTCTTCTTCTCCTCTTATGTTGTCTTCCTCTTTTCTCCTCTCAGTTTTATCTCGTCTTTTCACCTTTCTGCCCTTTCTGCTCTTCTCTCCTGTCCTCTTTGGCTGTCTTTTCCTCTCCTCTCTTTTTTCTCATTTTCCTTTCTTCTCTTTCATCTCCTGTCTTTTTCTTGTTTCATCTCTTCATCCATTTACTGTCTTCACGTCTTTTCTCATCTTCTCCTCTGCCTCTTTGTTCTCTTCTTCCCTTCTTCTCTCCGTTCTTCTCTTCTGTTGTCTTCTCTTGTACTTTCTTCCTGTCAAACATTTTTTTCTCTTCCTCTTCTCTTCTTCACAGCATTTATCTTATCCCAGTCCCCTGTGCCCCTATGACCTGAAAACAGAACATGTGTAACGTAATCTAACTCCTACTAAGGAGGGACATTCGCTGTTTTGACAGATCACATGTCTGACTTTATCCATGTGCTCCAGCATTGGCCTGGAATTAATTTCCTCATTTAATTTTTATAATAGAGTAATAAAACCCAAGCGCGTGGTGCTGACCATGATTTTGGGTGTAACAGAGATGTAATGGGTAGAAGGTACAGCCAAATACCAGACACTGCCCCAAACTACCCATAATCCCACTCAGGAACATCCTCAAGGGTATTATGGCCTTTCTATGAATGGTTACTAGCAGTTTAAAGTGTTTTATGAAGCAATCTATATATGAGAATAAGAATAAAAAACAGTAGAGAACAGGAAAAAAGGCTAACTAGCTGCGTGGTTGAGATACGATTGGTAAAACGTCATCGATCCCTGTGGGGAAATTGGATCGTTGCAGGAGCAAATAGTAATAAGATTCAAATGAAAATGAAAATCATCATCATTAGTATATCGTTGCTGTCAAGTGAAAACCTCCTATCTCCAGTCTTGTGATTTTCATATTTTAACTCCAACTGAAGGATCCCATGTTCCTCTTGAGAAACCTCTGCCACCCTCTTTATTAATACAAACTTTAAAACGCATGGTGCTTTCTGTAGTTCCTCAAATCAGCGTTTGGGTTTTCACCGGACGATTGCAGAAAATAGCAGTGAGAGGGAAATGAAACCTGAAGAAACCACAGAAGAAAACCACAAGAGTTGACAGAGTAAACGAACAAACGCCAAAGGCATCAACGTGCGTGATTACGCTTTGGTATGTATCTGTGTGGAGTGATGTGTGTGCTACCTCACAAAGGCAAACAACAGATTGAGTCATTTAAAAGTCAAAGGTCACATCTAGGGCTTTGATTTCATATCACTGAAAATTATACTCAGAAATTCTAATAATATAAATATACAGTCAACGTCTGTACCACCAAAGATGTTGTCAGGAAAGAAGATAAACTTTGAGGTCATTTTCCTATTTCACTCACTCAGGGTCTGTTCACACTGCAGGCCTTAACAATCACTTCCCATTTTTTGCTCAGATAAAAAAAAAGTTTCATGTTGGAAGGACGCAGGGGAAAATAAGTAAAAGAACATGTGAGACAAAGTGAAAGGCTGAAGAATAAAGAACAAATAAAAATAAATAAAATAAAATAAAACTCATTGTTTTGTCAAGACATCTCTGATGAAATTCCTACATTTATTCCACTTGGTGTAGAAAACAACTCTGATTTGCATTTCACTAAAAGACACTTGCAGTCACACCAGTTTCTCTCGGCACACCGGTTTAGAGCGCTCAACTAAAGTTTACACACACACACACACACACACACACACACACACACACACACACACACACACACACACACACACACACACACACACACACACACACATTCATACACATCCCAACAAGCCCCCCATCACCTAATTGCTGCCCCAAGCCAGCCAAACCTGACATTGTCCACATTCTCCAGCTGGTTGGGGCCTGTTAGGGGCCTATTTCTACAGACACCGAGGCACAGCAGCAACTGACGCAAATTTACATTTCAAAAACAAGCTGAGGAGAAACTTGTCAGCTATTTCCCCATGAGACACAACAGAGTTTTTCACCTTTTGAATTTTGGGAGAAAATCCTCCTGAAAAGGCTGTTTCATTTTCAGCACATCTGATTGTTTAGTTTGGAGCACAGAAACTTTTCAACTCCAAAATGTGCTTTTTTTTTCAGGAATTAAAAAACACAGCCTGGTTTTTAGCTTCATGACGGTGCATTTTTGAAAATATCCATGAAGGCTTCCATAAGACTGAGAGGTCCCACAGAGGAACATGCAAATGTCATGTTAAAACATGAAAATCACCCAAACTATGAGCAACAGCAACATGTCACTTCTAACACACGATGTGTCCGTGTGTGTTGCTATTAACACACGTGGTGTTAATAGTAGCACAAATGAGTGTTGTCCAGAATGATACACACAGATGTTTTGAAAATACCGCCCCCCAACACACACACACACACACACACACACACACACACACACACACACTGCCATCAAGCACTATTCAACTCTGTCATACTCTAATTATATTTAAGTGATTATGCTCAAAGTAATTCTAATCACAGTAATGTATGTGGAATGCTACGATTTTATTCACATTAAAGTCACAATGAAATGATGAATGCCAAATCATTTTTATTTTCTTGTATTTTTATGTAAAAATCGCATTACTTTGACTTACTGGAAAACAGTGTATCTTTAGTTACTTCATAGTTTAAAACTTCCAACCAATAATATGGAACACAGATTTTTGAATAGTCCCGCCCCTCCGTCTCTCCCATCAAATAAAACTTCCTTTCTTTCCCTAACATCCCATTGGTTAACACCATCGTCTACTTTTGATTGATCCTGTGCATTAGGTCCCCGCCCCTTTAATCAACTTCAATGGACAGTTTGGACATGGTTAGGTCCTTAGTTGCATTTCCTGAACTGTGGTCAAGTTGCACAAGTATCGGTGACTGCACGGTGGGGTGTGGCCATGTCGAGAGTAGTGGGTGTGTTGAGAGTAGTGGGCGTGTCAAGAGAGATTACGTAGCAGGAAGTGGGAGTGATGGGAGAAGTGGAGTAGATTGAGGTGGATCCCAAAGCTTTTTCACTGGATGTCAACTATTGAAGTGGCACGATCATAACTGATGTAGCCACGCCCACAATACAGCTCATAACCAATCAAAGTGTCAAGTAGAGGAGGAGTTTTTTCACTCCTCCTCTACTTGACACTTTGACACTTTGTGTGGACCGAACACCTCCATCTAGTGGTTATTTTATTCAACCCTGTGTATTGATCAGGGTAGGAGGACCCCAACAGGACTGTTTCTGTCTTTCTCTTCATATTAATGCTATAAAATATATTATCAATTAGGCTACAGATGAATATTAATTTGACAAGTGGCCTGATTATTGCTCATAAGTTTTGACTTTGAACCAACCAGACCAGCCATCTGATTCCCATTTTATATTTCAGACTCAATTTCTACCTAAGTGCCTTTGATTTACAGCAGTCTCTGAATGCTGCCCCTACTGATCCTTCCTTCATCTCAGAAACTGGCTGAGTAGCTACCCATTTATGGTTCCACTGTCACCTTCATCACATCCTCACCAAATCAGGACTCTCTCCGGACCTCGTGTCATTCCTTTCACATTGGAGCCGCTGAAACAGTTTCCCACCACAGGGTTCCCTAAACATCGAATCCAACTCATGGGTTGCTGGACCTCTCAGATCTACCATCTTTATATCTGTTCAGATCTCCAAGATCTTTCTTCCACCCAGTCAACCACCAGTTTTCCATAGTAAGATTTTGGGGGTTCACAACAGGAGCTACAACAGATCCTACGCCCAACTCTTTCCCTGAACTGCAGCAAACTTCATTCTGACACCGCACTGCAGCCGAGACAGTCCCAAGCTACACATCACATTCTCATTCAGTGACAATAAATGTTCCTAATTAAACACAGCTGATGGTGTGATTGTTAGCTTGTGAACCACACTAGCAAAGTAATAACAACAAGCTAATATTGCCTGTAAATAAACTAAACTCATCTGTGTGAAGAGTCTCTGCTGAGCAGTAGCTTCTGTAGGAGCTATGACCGGTAAGGAGGATCCACACTGAATTCTAGAAAACAACTTTATTCATCCTCTGAAAATCAGCCAAAGAACCAATACAGGACATTTAATTTGTGAGAACTCACTGTTAGTTGAATTATGTCTCTTATTTGGTTTAAGGTAATCAATTAAAAAAATATGCATTCATATTTGACACATAATAAAGACAAAACAAAAAAAACAAAAAAAACCAGGAGATAATAAAACAATTAAAGGATCGCTCTCAAAGAACCAATCTCATCTACAGATGTCACATGGAAGCATGTGGTTCTGCATTATATTCTACAACGCACTCACTCAAGTGTCTGAATGACTACTTTCACATCGCTAAAATGAGCGATTTTCAACGGATGCTCACAAGTCACTTAATGCACGTCCAAGTCCAAGTCCAAGTCCAAGTCAAGTGGTAGGTCATGAGTCTAGTCTAGAGTCCAGTCACAGACAGTCTGCTTGAAATAAAACATACCTCCACCTCCATCAAAGAGGTCTTGTTTTCACCCGTTAGTTTGTCTGTCAGCAGGATATCTCAAAAAACAAAATGGACATGAAATGTGGTGGACAGATCGGCCATGGAGCAAAGAACAATTGGTTTGATTTTTTACCCATAACTATGAAACTAATAGAGGTTGAGACTTGATTCCAAATGTTTATGGGTATGTTTGCAAAAAAATCAAGAAATCAATTTAACTTAAAATCCAAGTGATAGGAACGTCTTTGGGTGCAAGTTGGAGAATTGTTGGAGTTGGCGGAGGTTTGCAATATCCAAGTTCCTTCTAGATTAAATCTACAGCCAGATGATTACATCATGTCTTATTTAACTATTCATATACCAAGCATTGGTTAAATAAAATGATAATGTAGCCAAGAAAAAGGTCAGCACAAGTGTACACAATCACTTAATACATTATACTACCCTGCAGCATGAAAAAACATAAATGCGTTTCGAAGTGTTAATTTGTAACAAACAGGCACTGCAGCTTGTATTGTGTATTGTTAACATGTCAGTCATGCACAACCTAAATAGAAGAAACACATTATACAATATTTATATATATATCAACTTTTATACAATGCAACGGTGCCGCTCTGTTGAGTTGACTGAAGACCCCATCCCTGATTTAGTTGTGATAAAACATTGATTTAATATTTGATAAAAATTATAAAACTATAACTATATAACTACATATATAAAATATACATATAAAAACAACAACGTTTGCAGGTTCTTGAATTCTGGTTAACACATAATAGTGGAGAAAACAAGTAAGGGGGGGACAGGGGTTTTAGCTATGTCAGCTAATGTCAGAATAACAACAACTACAAGACTGAAGTACAATACTGAGAAGTCAGGCACTGGGCAGCGTTATCAGAGGATGATGCATTTGTTTTCGTATTTCTGTTTCAACTCATTCATTTCTTTTTTATGTTCTTTCTGTAATTCATCCATTTTTTCCTTGAAATTTGCTTGTTTATAGCTTGAAAGTTCATTCAAGAGGCCATACTTGTCCTCTTTCTCCTGCATTTGTTTCTCATGCGCTTGTCTCAGATACTTTATTTCCTCCATGTGCTTTTCCATCAGAGCTGCAAAGTCTTTGGTGTATTTCTCTCTGAATTCATTGAATTCTTCAGCTTTCTTTCTGGCCTCGTCTTCAAATTTCTTTTTCATGTTCTCCATTTTTTTCTTATAGTCTTCCTCTAATTCTTTTCTCTCCTTTTCCTCCTGTTCTCTTCTGATTCGATCCTCTGCTTTTCTTTTGATTTCATATGTTTCCCGTTCCTGGTCATACTCTTCTTGGAGCTTTCTTAATTTTGTCTGCTCCTCCTCTCGTCTCTGTTCATCTTCCTGATATCTTTTTTCCCACCATTCTTTTCGTTTCTTCTCCCAAGACTCTCGTTCATTTCTCATCTCTTCTCTGCTCTGCTCCAGCATTCTGTCAACGCTTTCCTTTTCCTCTGATTTTATTTTTTTCTCCATCACTTCAAGTTTTTGTTCCCATTCCTGTTGTTGAATTTCCTCCTGTTTTTTCCTCTTCTCGTCTTTTTCTTCTCTCAGTTCCCGTTCTTTCTTTCTCTCCTCATGCTCTTTGTTAATGTGGTCCTCCATTTCCTTGAGTTGTTTGGCTCTCAGCTTTCTCTCCCGTTCAGTTTCTGATCTCTGCTCTTCCATTCTTCTTCTCATCGCTTGCATTTCTTCTTCATGTCGTCTCTCAAGTTCCTCCTTCTCTCTCTGCATCTCCTCTTCCTTCTCCTTCAAAATCTTCTCTACTTCCTTTTGTATGGCTGCCTCTGCCTCTTGGAACATCTCAGAGGTGTAACAGCCACCACCATTCTTCTTCACCATTGAGTCAATCTTTGTCAAGAGCTCAGTGACTTGCATGTGGTTGCCCTGATCATAGTTATTGAAGACATGGTATCTTCCTCCACAGTCAGCAATCAGATTCTTAAATGAGTCAGCACAATCCCATTTAATGTAGTCCTCAAGGGTCTTCTGCTCATTCTCCAGTGTATCTCCCCTAGTAAAAAGAATGATAGCAAACTTTCCAGAATTGCTCCCGAAGCCTGTCTTGATTATCTTCAACGTCTCCCTCTCCTCTAATGTGAGTCTGCCAATTTGTAACACCAACAAGAAGACATGTGGTCCTGGGGCCAAAAGATTGATGCATTTCACCATCTCCCGGTTAACCTCTTCAGGGGACAAGGTTGTGTCAAACAGGCCAGGGGTGTCAACCACAATGACAGGTCGACCGTCAACCTCACCTTCTTCTTTCTGGCAACACTTGGTGACAGATGTCTGGCTGCATTTGGCTGTAAATACCCTTCTGCCCAGAATAGTGTTTCCCGAGGTGCTCTTTCCATTTCCAGTTCTCCCTATCAGAACCAACCTGAGGGAGTCTTCGCTCTGTTTCTCATCATCACCTGCAAACCAAAAATCCTTGTTACTTGATGCTCATTATATTGTAACAGTATCAGCTTAAGTGTAAAGTGCAGGTAAATGGTTTACGACATTATTGTATTATATTACAACAGTTAAGTACTTACCAGGGACCATGCTTTTTTCTTTCCACTCCTCAAGTTCGGCTCGTTGCATGGTGATGCTTTTCTTTTGTTGTATGACCATATCTATTTGGGCATGGGTAAACATTTCTGTTGTATAGCAGCATGATTCACCCTTGCAAAGTCTCATCTTGTCTACAGTATCCAACACTGCAGGGACCTGCTGCTTATCCTCAATGTTGAGGACAACATATCGTCCTCCACAGCTCTGACACAGCTGCTGGATGTCGCTGCTTTTACCTAGAAAGTTAACAACAGATGGAGCAGTAGGATCTGACTCCACAGTGAACAGAATCATGGTAAAGTCATGGACTCGAGAGCTGAAGACGTTCTGCATGGCCTGTAACTGTCCCTTGTCTTCATCAGTGAGGGAGCCCACCTGTATGACCAGGACGAAGGCATGGACGCCCTCAGGATCACAGAGGGAGATACACCTGAATGATTCCTTCATCACTGCTTCCTGAGGTTTTCCATACAAGTCAGGCAACTCCACCAGGGAAACCCGACGTCCAGACACCTCTCCCCGATTTCTCACACACACTGCAGTCTTGGGTTCAGGATCAAGCTTCATCTGACCCAGAATGGCATTGGCTGCTGAAGTCTTCCCTGCTCCTCTCCTCCCACACAGAACCAGGTTTAAAGGTTTGGCTTGTTCAGACACAGACTTTGGTGTTGTTGTAACTTCAGTGTAGGTAAGGCAGTTTCCATTGTTTTCACTCACAATGTCCTCAATCTTCTCCATTAACGATGTACGTCCATCTTTGGACATGCTGTAGTGTCTTCCTCCACATTCTTCAAGGAGCTGATTTACAGAGAAACATGTTTCATGTCCCTCATGTGTTGTGATGACCATTGAGTATTGAAAGGCCTCTTGACCAAACAAACTCAGGGTCGACTTCAGTGTGAGTCTATTCTTCTCGGTAAATTCAAAGGGCTTCACTAACAGCAAGAGGATATTTGGTCCAGGGCAGCAAAGAGCCATGCAATTCCTGATCTCTTGTCTTACTGTTTCCACAGATAGAGTGAAGATGTCTGGGGTTTTCACTACTGTTAGAGATTTTCCCTTCCACTGTCGACAGATGGCCTCACATTGCTTGGTTGGGGAATGTTTTTTGTAATGAAAAGCTTTGTTCCCTATGATCAAGTTGCCAAGTGCTGTCTTTTTGTCCTCACTTTGTCCAAACAGCACAATCCTGAGTCCAGATGCTGTAAAAACATTCAGAAAGATGAACATTCAAAATAATCTCCAAGATCCCAGTGAGAACATGTGGATGTCTTTTACAAACGCTTGGAAATACTCTCACTTCTAAGGTGAAGTCACTACACTTGGCTAACTTAGATGGATCCTTTTCTTTCATCTGTCTGTACAAGATGATACTTAGATGATGCTACATTTCCACGATTTTTGGGCTCTGCCAAGGTACTATTACAATTGACTGTCCAATCATCAAATATGGCTGACTTTGTTGGACATGGTTATTTCTTCAACATCTGTAATTGGATAGCTGAAACAATATTATATACAGAAAGCAAACCTGTGCTTACTATCACTGCAAATGCAGATGTTAAATTTGGCTTGAAGTTATATTAAAGGAGGTAACATTCATCATTTAAATCATGTTTCAGATTTCCAGCTGGATGATAAATGTAATGAATGTACTTACACTGGTCAGCAATGCTTGATGATGGTCTTGGTGTTGTGTCAGGTTTTATCCCTGTGAAAAGATGATACCATGAATTACAATACCTCAATTTCATCATCAGATCTCATGTACAAGTAAATGATACATTTACTTACAGTGGTAGACAGAGCTTACTGCTGAGGACAGTGTGTTTCCTAAAAAAGACGTCACTCCTGTAGAAAGATGATACCTTTAACTGCAAAAACTCTTAACTTAATGTTTAAATGTGTAATCATCATACAGCCATAAAGTACTCATCACATCATCATCAAAATGTTTCCCTGCACTTACCAACAATAGGGTCCAAGTTAACCAGCTCTGCTTCTCTTTGTTTCATTCTCAGATGATCACTAGTTGAATCAGTAGTTTTATCCTCAAATTCATCACAGCTCACATGCTCTCCATTGTTCTCCTTCACAACTTGGGCCAAGCGTGTTAACAGCTCTGGTGGTTGAAGGTGCTCCTGCTTCAAGTACCTGTATCTACATTTTGTGATCATGTCTCGTAAGGGTGGATGGTGCCTATAGTTTCCCATGACACCTAAACTCTCCTCTCCGGGTGTTGATATCAATACCAGTGAATGATCAAAGGAGCGCTCGCTGAAGTGTTGAAGGATTCTGTGTAACCTCAGGTTGTCTTCATCAGTGAAGTCTTCAGCCTGTAGTAGCAGCAGGAACACATGAGGTCCAGGAGCAGCGGTACTCACACAGCTTCGTACAATTTCTGACAGTTTGTCTTGTGAAATGTCAGAAAACAGCAGATCTGGGGTGTTGATGACAACTATTCTTCTCTGCTGCAACAGTCCACTCACTCTCAGAGAGCAGTCAGGTGCTTCTGAGTCTTAAATACAGGCTCTCCCAGTATGAAGTTCCCTACTGCACTCCTCTCAGACCAGCTATTCCCCAGCAGCACAACCCTCAGCTCAGACACTGAAATGAAAACACTGAATTAAAAAAAGCTAACTTAAAGGGGAATTCCGGTATTTTTAAACCCGGGCTCTATGTGTACAAATTCGTTATTTATACCGCAAAAAGGGTACCAAACTTTTTGGAATTGCTCCTGTAGATCGCCTTAGAGATAGACCTTTTTTTAACCAGAAACCTTTGTTTAACCTCTTCATCATTTCAGAGTGAGACTTCTGTTTCTGGTTAAAAAAAAGGTAAAGAATAGACACAGGAAACCCTGTGAGCCTGTCAGTGGCAAAAACAAGCACTTTTAATGGACATACTTTGATCGCGCGCACTTGCCCCTGCGGATTACATTGCAGCCATAGCAGCCCGTTTCACGACTACCGACTGACGCGATCTACCGGAGCAATTACAAAACCTTTTGTACCTATTTTGCAGTATAAATAACAAATGTGTACACATAGAGCCCGGGTTTAAAAGTACCGGAATTCCCCTTTAAGCAAAGATCATCCCAACGAGATTTTGAACTGATTTAACTTAAACTGTTAAATCGATCATTGGCTGATGATCAAGGAATAAATCCTATGCCAGCTTTTCTCAGAGGAAGAAAACCTGTCAGATCTATATCTCGCTTTGATCTTGTGAGCCTTCAAATGAAATAATATGTGAACTTGTAATGATTCAGTTATCATAGAATGTTGGATATTTATATCTTAAGCGATACCAAAATGCTTCTGATACAGTTCAGTTTAACTCACTGCTAGGGGGCAGAAATTCACAGCTGTGGCAGCGCTTCCGGGGTCTGTCATCTTCTCCCTCTGTAAGAATACAGGAAAATACAATTTCACCCAAACACACCTTGGTCAACTTAACTCAACTCAACTTAATTTAAATCCATTTAAAATTACAAATTTCATATGATCTGAAAAATGAATGTCCCAGTGTTGCTGCACTAACAACTGCTACCTAGCAAGGTATCCTTTGGTCTTCAGAATTTTGTCACCATTTTGTATCCCAGGTCATCCCCCGCTCCAGTTCTGCCCCCCCCCCCCCCCCCCCCCCCACACACACACACACACAAACCCACACCTTTCACTACATGGTTACACCCTTGCCTCATCATGCTTTTTTAATGTCTTATTTGTTTTCCCTTTCTGAAGTTGTATGGATGAAATAGAACAAAGTTTTTTACAGTTTGTGCACATTTATGATATCAAGTCTGACCGGACTCACCAAATGCTGCAGTGGCTGACTCTGCCATGATGTCACTCTACTGGAAACCCACAAGAGAGAAATTCAACTGGAGGAGCTGCTGTCTGTTGGGCTTTAAGAAACACAAGAAAGAACAATATGGACAATATAAAACTCTCTCCCTCTGACACATGCATGCACATATTTATCGGTGTTAATCTTCCCTATCCACGCTTTTACAGCCAGACTGGGGATTCAAACCAACAACCTTCTGGTTACATGCTGCTTCTGTAACTTCTGGCTACTGCTGCCCCCATGTGGATGTGTGTGTTTAAACCTTTTTTCCATGGTAGGTTTGCTGAGAATAATTGTATTACAATTTGTAATTGTATTTCTCTAACATGGAGTATTAGCACCGTAATATCAGATCAGACCATCTGTTACTTTAAAAGCGATCCAAATGAAAAGCTGATGGTAACGTAATCTGCAAGGTTAATAAAATGCCAGTTGTGAAACTCCTCTTCTTGTTTCTGGTTAAATGCGACATGGCTGCTTCAGTCGGAGCAGAGGAAGAGATGCAGTTGATACGAGATGAAATAAACACGCAATAACTGTGTCCATGTCAGTATAGATTAGAAACAGAGATTCCTCAAACGGTAGACTGAACAAATCTGTGGTCTCGATTCTCATAATTCAATAAACCAAAATACCAAAATAAAATCAGATTTCATAGTTGTCGTTTATTTGCGCATCAAAAACGTGAACATGCCGCACTTCACTTCTCGTTTCTATCGTCTTGGATTGTGCGTATTTTTATTCTAGCATTATATTTGAATGATGTGTGAATCTACAGTAGCCTATATTCTCCCGAGTTTACTTTGTCAAGTTGCCATCTGATCACCAGGCCGGAATAGTTACACACTGAGGATCATCAATTTTAATATACATTTGATCATGCAGCCTATCCTTCTTATCAATTAATTATTGTATTCACATTAAAGATACACTTCTGTCTTTATTTGTTCGCATTTATTTTCTCTCGAGTCCAACTCACCAAGTCTTGCAGCGCCATTCCTCCAAGCGCATATGAAAGTGAAAGTTCAGAAACCCCCCCAAAAAAACACATTTCACGCAGACTTTACTTGAGAACGTGTTAGGAAGGTGCAAGATACGCAAAATAATGGCAGAAAATGTGTTTATGCACGTAGATGACGTTTATTCAAAATGTTCGCGAGAGCTCACTGATTCACTCATTTGATTTAATGTAATCAATTAGAAAATAGGCATTCATATTTAACACAATAAATAAAAACAATTATTCTTAAATCATATGTCATGCCTCAAATTTGTATTTATCTTCTGTAAACAGTAATTATATTAGGCTACATTTAATATTTGTGGATTGGGTGTTAGAGGATTTTTAATTTTTTTTTTTTTAACTTTCCTTGTTTTCACTGTTTTCATCCTGTAATATTTTAAACGGGTCAGGTCGGATAAACGAGGCATTCCGTTAATCAGCCTTAACTGTCCTCAGGTGTGTCAGGCTGGAGTTTACGCAGGTAACGTGTATGTGGCGAACCGGTGATTTGACTAGCCCGTTTCCTCGTTTTATTCCGATATTCAAATGCCAAGTCTCAATGCCACCACAAAACAGAGCTAGAGAGTGAAAGCAAGAAAGAGAGGAGAGCAACAACCAAACCCCTCGTGAAGTTTTATTCGGAGCTCTGGGAGAACCAGACCTGCTGTGATGATGGTCCAGGGTGGGACAGGATTAGGAAGGTAAGAACAAAGTTAACCCCATACCTGCCGTAGCTCCTTCACGCAAAACTCCATTAAAAAATCCGTCAGTTTAATGTTTTCCTCCTTAACGGGATGCTTAAAGGTTCATACGCACATCATGAATGAAGACCGGTTTACCAATCGGTCTCTTCTGGTAAATTCGGCGTAGAGATCAGCCACCAGGCCAAGTTCAGGTTCCTGCCGCCCACTACGTGTGTTTTGGTGGAAGAAATCAGTTGGCGTAACAAGCGACCCACTTATAAAGGTTTAAATTTCTTTCCAATAAGTACACCTTTTTACATAGGATACATGCCGAATTAAAGAAATGTTGGTAATTATTAATTAAAGCTTTTACATCATGTTCTACCAGCTGTCTACGTTTGCCGATAAGCAAGGCAGGATTAAAGTAACAGATTTTTGAATGAGGCTTGGGGTGAAACTCTCGCCATACAAAAGAACGGCATTTGTTAACCCTTACAGTGGTGCAGCCATTGAACGTGCATGAAGAGAACAGTTGAGTTATTTTTTTATTCTTTAGTTACATGCATTTTACACACTACAATCATTAATGTTTTCAGTGGCGGTAAATACAGTGATAGTGCATTATTTGTTTGTTTTCATGTTCTTGCTGCCAGGCACTTGTGCACCGACTCATTATCCTGGAAGTGACTCACGGGTGCTGCCTGGGCCCTGTTTTCAATAGGATTTCAGTAGCTCAGATTAAAGCTGAACTGGTTCCACTCCTTCCTTTTAAAATTAATGTTATTTGTTATTTCTGGCTTAGAGCCAATACAGGTTTTAGCTTTTAATATAGGTTAAAAATTGTATTTAATTTATCTTTTACATTTTATTCAATTAATACAACATTGCATGGATTGGGTGATCTTGATTTTTGTAATATAATAATCAGAATTTCTGAAAAAACTGACTGAAGATCAGTTTGACCTGCAATTCCCAATAAGGGGATTGTGGTGTATCACTGATGCGGTTGATTTCTACTTGACTTTTAAAAGCAGAAATGACACTGACTGTTACTTTGGCTAGCAGAGTGACTTCCTCCAACATGTCCAGAGCAAAATCAGCATTTATTAATTCTGTGAGATTACCAAGTCAAAACACATAGGACACACTGTGGATAGGAGTACAGGAATCTAGGGTTGAAATGCAAATATTAACGCTAAGGTGATCCCTGCTTTGACGTATGTCAGCGGCATATGGTCAGGAGGGAGCTGGAAGGTTTGAGGCCAGATGTTTTGCATGTTATTTCCTTGTAAACAGACCGGACAATGCAAATTTATGTTCTGTTGACGCAAGGTAATCTGCAACGTGACTGCAATGTGGTATTGGACCTTGGTAGCATTTTACATACACAAGCCAGAGCAAATGTGATGCAGTTTTACATAGATCCCTGCAATTTTTCTTGTTGAGTTTTGTCCAACAATGTTTAAATATTGACTAGAAATGTACGGAATTTGCACGTCTTACCACAATCCTAGTCACAGCTCTTGAGTAGCCAAAGCAGCAGTCAGATAGGTGGCAATACTTTCTGCAGTGGCTCCATTGACATTGAATAGAAGCTTGACTCTGGACAGTGAGAGTAGACGGGGGGGTTTGGGGTATTCCCTGGTATGGAATAGTCTTGCAATGCTAAACACTACAACAGCCATTTGGATATAAAAGCTCCAGAGAGTCTCCCATTCATCATCAATGGAGTGGGTTTAGAAAGTTGAAGTAAATTCACAGATATGTTTTGGGTCTCATGCTGCATTTCATTTGAAGTCAGAAATCCAGACCTGGTAGGTTGTAATTCCAATCGCTGTTTGTTCAGCTTTGAAAAATCTTTGCCCAACATCAGATCCTGTCCCCCATGCAACAGCTAATGTTCAATTATATGTGGCAACAATAGCTAGTTAGATTTGCTAATATTCTATGCTATCTGCAACTTTACATTTCAAATGTATGTTAACTATTAACTACTAGGTGTTTCAATGGATTTAAGGTCCTGCAATGCTGAAAATCAATTACAAACATGTTTGAAAGTAATGCTGTGTGGCGTTTACAGTGTACGCTGCAGAAACCTCGGGGTTGAGAAACCATGCTAGGAGCGATGTAGACTGTCTGCTTGAGGGTGAATTTCCCCTTACGTGTTTAGTCATCAGGTAGAGCAAGTCACTCAACCAATTGTATACACATGGTACTGTAAGGCACTTTGGATGAAGCCAATTGGATGATACTGATGACACTTTCTCTCTGTAGACTCAGAGCTTTGCCACGTGCCTCTTGAGTGAAGAGCATCTTCATCATCCCTCCGTCGTCCATCCCTGCAATCACCCACTCTGACACCACTGCTCCCTGCTGCCCCTACTGACGACTAAAGGCACAACATCCGTCCTTCCAGTCCCTTGTCCTCCCTCTATTATTTTTCACCTTCCTGCTGTTCCCTCCATCTTCCATTTTTAAATCATTCCTCCAAGTCCATCCATTTCCATCCATCCTCCAGTCATGGATCCCTACAGAAACCCGAACTCCCGTCTCTCGCCACATGAGGGCGCCACTCCTGTCTCCTTACCGAGCCCACCACCCAATGCAGCCGCACCTCCTAACCCATTCCTGCCGTCTCGTCCAGTCATCCAGACAGGTCATAGTTCTTACGCAGCTCCGAACCATAACCCGCTTCCCTATCGAATCCCAGCTCAAAACCCGAACCCCTACTCCACCACACCGCCACCCTCAGATCCAGACCTCCACCTCAGTCTGAGATCCTGGCATCAGCCCAACCAAGCTCCAGTCCCGTCTCCACCCCAAGCACCAACTTCGGTGCCCATCCAAGAGCTAGACATGGGTTTGAACCCGTACCCCGCCCCGCCCTCTGTTCCCTCCCTGGTGTCAGTAGTCGTCCCGTCACCGGACCTCTCCCTGTCTCCGTCCCCTGCCCAGTGCTCGGGGGACTCCTGCCCAGACCTCGAGTGTGCCATCTGTTTCAGCCAGTTCAACAATGTCTTCCGCTGTCCCAAGATGCTTCAGTGCAAGCACACGTTCTGCCTGGAGTGCCTGGCGCGCATGAACGTCAAGTCGGCCCAACCCAACGCCATCCAGTGCCCGCTGTGCCGCAGCCTCACCCCCCTGCCCGACCTGGGGCTGCCCAAGCTGGCCACGGACTCCGACGTACTGTCCTACCTCCCGGCCGCCATGCAGAGGGTCTACAGCATCCGCTTCACCCGCAGTAAAGGAAAGCTCCAGGTCAAAAGGTCAGATTGTTGAGGTATTTGGATTGGGAGCATAAAGAAGTTTAAAGGGAGGCTTTGATATTGAAATGCTAAGATCCTTATTTGTTCTTCCACTCTTCATTTCTTTTGTTTATAATTCTTTTTTGTATTCCGACTGTTTTTCTTTTCATAGCAGCCATGCTGATGATGTTTTGGTGACCCGTCTCAGAATACTTTCTCAGGCCGAAATGCATCAACATTGATCCTATGAAAGCAAACAGTCTGAATACAAAAAGTGAAAAAGACTTTTCACCTTGTTGGCTAATTTTCCATGTCATGATATACACCTATTTAACAATGAAGGGCAATACATTTATTAGGAAATGTATTTATTTTTATATCAAAATCCCATTACCTTTGATGCGTACCATTATTACCATTACTTGTACGTACATTTCTAACCAATAATATCACAGATGTTTGAACAATTTCACCCCTCCCATTTATAAAACTGCCCATCTCTCCCTAATGGATATATTAACTAAAACTTCCCCTTAAATGTTGTATGAAGAAAAACAAGCAACTGAAATTCAATGTCTATCTATCTTTATAACAGTCCAGAATTTCCCCCCAGGGATTAATAAAGTATCTATCTTTAATAGATGGTATTATGCAACTTCATCAGGTTTAATTTTACAATCAAACTGCAGGTCAAAGGTCTTATTTCTTGGAGTATTCTTGACTGTGTTCCTCTACTGAATAGCACAGCGTTACAAGGTTTACATACTCATGGTCTTAATCCGATTTATTGTGGGTAGACTCAGAACAAGAAAACAGGCATAAAATGTAGTTTTAACTGAAAGTTGAGATGAGGATGATGATGATGTTGGGCTCTCATAGGTTAGAGAATAGATGTTTTATTTATTAATAACATGCTCTTGTTTCGCCTAAAGGTCATCTGAAGGTCACAGTCGGTGGGGTCAAAGGTCGCTGACCTCTCTGAGGTCAGTCCGCCACTCTCTGGACGTGGGGCTTCCCAGCCCGCCCATCGGGGGCCCTAGAGGAAGCGGGGGTGAGGCGGGAGGCGTGGGAGGAGCGTTGTTCAGGCTGACGGGCAGACGGGCGTGTCAAGCCTTCCTCCTGACGTCGGTGGTGATGATGATGATGCTGCTGACCGGCATCGTCATCTTCCTTCTCACTTTCAAAAGCCAGGAGGGTATGTGTACACACACACACACACACACACACACACACACACACACACACACACACACACACACACACACACACACACACACACACACACACACACACACACCCTATTCATAACACACTCTCAAAATGACACCTGAACTCTTCTCCTTGCTGCTTGGCTCTTTCCATGTCCACGCTGGAAACACCCAAACCACCGTCGGTAAATTCCACCGACTGAAGGTTGTGGTCAGTTTGAATCTGAAGTCTGAATCCAATTGGGAGAGACGGTCGCTTTACTGGTCTGGCAACAGCATAAGAACTGAGTCCAGATGTGAAATACAAAATGAAATGGGTTCCATGCTATGTTCTTGAGCAGGGATTAACTGGCTGATCTGGGGTCTGTCATGTCATCCCATCTGATTGTCAAGGTTAAGACACGGAGAGGCTGAGCTGTTCCTAAATCAGCACCCCAGGAGTGACTCCTACACCGACAAGTATCTGGGACAATAACGGCTGATCTGGGAACGACGCACTGGAATCAACTTGACGACGCCTTCAGATAAATACTAACCCTCAAATCATCACCACACAGGTCAGCTGACCTTTCACAGCCATGGACCGAGACATGAATCTTTGGGGTCTGAACTGAACTCCTCATAGAATAATGTTACTCTCATGTGAGACCCAAAATGAGGCCTGCGACCCATTTTGAGGTCCTGGTCTGGTTTTAGAAGAGTCAGGCTTAGTTGGGATTTATGGCGTAGTTGCATTAACTTGGCAGTAGGTGGCCTCGTTGTTTCTAATGTTGTGGATTTATTTAACAGCTTTCAGCACTTTAAAAAAAAAAAAAAAAAGACCAAAGATTGAATGTTAGATGTTTTGTACTGTTGAACTGACGCTGCTCTTCTTCCACCTTCTGCCATCCCTCTTCCCTCCTCTCTCTCTTTCTCTCGATCTAATGATGTAAATGTTTTATGGGCTGCAATGCAAATGAAAGGAGCAGCAGTTATATTCTGACACAGCGTGAAGTCAGCGGAGAGCAGGCCTGGGTTCAGTCCTCCCAATTCAAGGAGTTTCTTAAATTGAGATTTTTGGAAACCATTTTTGCAGTGAAGGTGGCATCCTCGTCAGACGGACGCTAACTTGTCCTGAAGCAAAACTGATGCAGCTGAAAAGGTTAAATAAAGCAAGGAGACGCTGTCTGTTGACGTGCTGGGACAGCGAGGTGAAATGGAGAACAAAATGTTGAATTTCGGCTAAAAAGATGTGACTCAGAGGAATATTGAGCTCAGCTGCTGAGATGTTAAACTGTTGGATATTGAGTCTCATACTCAATTCTGTTGTGAGTTAGTATGTGACCAAGAGGGAACATGTCTAGGTCTATTTTAGTCATTTTATTTAAAATGTATTTGTCCCGAAACTCGTCCTCCTGTGAGATGGAGCGTTGCCCTCAAATAATACTTTTCCAATATTTTAACATGCAAGTTGAAATAATAACTTCATCTTGAAATAGAAAAGTGAATCACCCTCTTCCTGCTGTCCCAGCACTGTGGCCACTAACGTCAGAGATTTTTAACATGCTGCAATTTACTTGTGAAAGTTGCAGATCTTTCTGTGATTTAAAACTTCCACAGAGGGGAAAAGACAAGTTTTATTCTAATGACTTCCTTTTCCTGGTCGTCAGCATTTGCATCAGCCCGGTTCTTCCAGAAGTCATTTTATGCTGCACGCTGAAGGTTTGGCCGGCTGGTTTTTAGATTCCTACCTGTTTTACCACGTGTTGTAAAATAAACTATTTTATATATTTATCTATGGTTTCGTTTTATCGGAAGTTGCACTGTCAGCAGATATTTGCCTCTTGTAAAACTTGAAATAAATTCTGTTTTTGAATCATAGGGCTTCTGTCTTTGGTGCTGCTGTTGTCATGGAGATCCATAGTTAAATAGTGCAAAAAAAAAAGTATTTATACTTGTACTAAGATTTTATCCAGTGCCGTTTGTAGTGTTAGGACCGGTTAGGATGCTGCATTCCCCACTAGGTGGTGGTCTAACATCAACCAGAGTACTCCTGTCTGCATAAGAGGTCAAGGAATTTGTGTGTGTGATTGAATGGAAAAGTACAGGACTGGGGTTGGGAGCCAGAAACTCACAGCCAGGATGACCAAATCACCAGAAAATGATGTTTAATATGAAAATCCCAACGGACAGTCATACGTTTGGCCGAGAGCAGGACTGGTCAGCGCTGGGTCACTGGAAGAAGCTGGAAAACACAGCGGTGACTGTGGGGTGGGGGGGGGGGGGGGGGCGGGCGCAATGGACTGACGCAAGATGAGGCAGCAAACCTCAGCGGAGTCGTGTTTTTTGGTAAAGAAACAGGAAGTTGGCATCGGCTGGGGAATGTCCAGCTGACTGGTCACACACACACACACACTCAACGGGGGCTGGTCAAGAGGCTACGATACCTTCACTGACCTACCACCCTGTTACACACCAAAACCTACTGGAACAAGAGTTTACTGTCCAATTCTGCACACACTTCTCTGGAGTTCACTAAAAGACTACAATAACAATTTAACATCCTACACACACACACACACACACACACACACACACTGCTGCTCTGTACAATCCATGGTGCATTTAAGTCACACTGGAATGAATTTTCCATGTCATAATATAAATCTATTTAACAAATGTTATTTATTATATATTTCCTTGTATTTTTATATCAAAGTCCAATTACTTTTCCGTCCTGTAACCGTTTGTTAGCAGGTACTTCAGTGTACTAGTAGACATGAAAAACATGACGAATCCCAACCAATAATGTCACAGGTCTTTTGAACAATCTCCCCCTCAACCCCTCCCATCCAATAAAACTGCCTCTGTCTCTCTGGTATTCCATTGGCATTTATTTATTAACTTTTTAGTTTATTTAACCAGGAAGATCAATCGAGACCAAATTCTTACTTACAATTGTCTTTGTCTCAGATCAGATCAAACTAATTCTGTGTTCCCTGACAACATGATCAAAGCCATTTTAGCAGTAGCAGACAAAACGACCATCCAAGAGTGTTGATTTGATTAGGCCTGTTGTTGGTTGCTGTGAGCGGCGGGCAGGCTGCCCATGCAGAGGCTGGGAAACTGGCAAAGCATCATGGGTCCAAAACAAAGTCAATGTTCTTTTCTCCTGGTTCAACAACAGGCTTTCTATCACAGCTGAAACAAACAAGACACACAGGAGATCAGTGGAGTGTGTGTGTGTGTGTGTGTGTGTGTGTGTGTGTGTGTGTGTGTGTGTGTGTGTGTGTGTGTGTGTGTGTGTGTGTGTGTGTGTGTGTGTGTGTGTGTGTGTGTGTGTGTGTGTGTGTGTGTGTGTGTGTGTGTGTGTGTGTGTGTGTCCTGGAGAAAAGAAAGCTGTTTTGAATCAGGTCAGTGCACTAAAGAGAGCCTGACCTCTCCTCTCAGGTCTCCCTCCTTTCCTTTCTTCCTTTCCTCTCTCCTCCTCTTCCCTCCTCTTTCTTCTTGTCCACTGCTGATATGATGGAGGTTCCTCCCTGACCACAGCTACAGAAAAACACACTTCATTCTATTTCTTTATTTAATTGCTCAATTATGTTTAACTCTTCATATAAATGTTTCCCAAAGTTTTTCCTACCATGGAAAGTTTGTCTGTTTCAGAGGCTTTTCCACTTTAACAAGAATACAATTCCTGGGTGAACACTTAATATTTGTAGTTTTGTGGCATAAAAACGGTCAAATTTAAAGATATAGACGCACCCATCTGTCCGTCTCTCCACCTGTCTATGTGTCTGTCTGTCTGTCTGTCCACCTGTCTGTCTGTCCGTCAACCCAGCCAATATCTGTCAAGCAGCGATACCTCAGGCGATACCTCAGACACCACTGATCCGACTGACGAAACCTGGAGGGATGTTGCTTTGCTCATCGTCTAGCTTGTTATCCAGTGTTTAAACAATGACACCGCTTGGCCAGAAGGGGGCGCTATAATTACAGGTCACTGTTGTGAAGCTAAAGGTCGAAGTTTCTAACTTTTCCCTACACCGTGAGTCTAATAGACGTGAAGCTTGCTTCCTTACAAAAAATGTAAATATTGGCCTGATGGGAGCGCTATAATTAAAGGTCAGCATTTTAAACTCATGATAACATAATAACTCAGACACCACAACTTTAACAAAATGGCATTAGATGTACTTTGGTACTGTGTTCTGCTTTGACAGGCTGTAACTGCGCCACCACCGGTCCCAATTTGATGAAACCTGGAGGGACAATGCATCTTGTTACTGATTGGCTGAAGGGGTGCCTGCATCATTTATGGGGTGACATGTTGGTCGCTCGCTGGCAGCACCGTCCTCCATCGCTGCCACCTGCTGGTTTGTTCCAAAACCACATCAACCCCTGCAGATATATTATGGTCTTTTTTTGGACTTATTTATTTCCCCTTTAACCTGTTGATTATATCCCAGCTTGCGGTCTGGACACCCCGCTCTGGTCTCTATGAACCAGGTCGGTATGACATTAAGTAGCTGGTATTAGTGGATCGTCGTGGTTACATGCTTGTTTTAATGCACTGTCTGTTGTTAAGGTGTGCCCACCCCTGTCATACACAAAGCCACTTATTGACACACACACACACGCTGTGTCACAGAGGATGTATAGCATACCACACACACCACAGCAACCACCGTTTGTGCACTGACTTGTTACCGTCTAGCTCAGTGCTACTGAATGGAGGTGACACGAAAGATTAGTTAACTGTTCTGAAATGTACTTTTATGGCATTTAGATTGGGTTTGGTTTAGTTTGATTTAGTTTAGCCTAGTTTGGTTTGGTTTAGGATGGTTTCATTTAGCTTAGTTCAGTCTAATTTATTTTAGTTCGATTTGTTTTGGGTTTAATTTCAGTTTAGTTTCATATCGTAGCTTGTAGAATACAACATACTCACACCTACAACATCCAGCCTCAACCGTCTAACAGCCTGTTAAAGTTCAGACTGGGTGGGTTCGTTTCCTCATAGTAAAATGAGTACGTGAGCCTTTGTGTGTAAACAGAAGATATGGTTCAGGTGGTTCCACTGCTGATTTAATCCTCTGTTCCAGAGAAACAGGAACTGGCGCACTAACGCAGTGGGAACTCCTGACTGCATCTACAGTTATCTGACTCAGCAAAACATGTTGATTTCAAAGTGTTATAAATAGATTTTTTTTTTAAAATGGTGTCACTTAACAAAAAACCTTCTTCCAGTGTATTTAGTAGGAGGCATCTGCTCAGACATCAATGGCCACTTATTTTTTTTAAATAAAACAGCAGCCACAATAAACCCTGCTTTTGTTACAGGGTTTATTTTGTTATCCACTAAAAGCATTTTAATTAGAACTCGGAAGTACAAGGACCACTTGAACGCAGCGTTATACCATCTCTGGTTTACCTCTGGCTCTTTGGAATAATTCATCTACAAATGTTGAGTTTTAGATCAAAAATGATCACTGCAAAATTCATGTTTTCATCAAGATTTTATGAAAAAATAAATTGGTGATATGTCTGGTAATACTTTGTTCTCCATGTCCATATGGTGGGTCAATCTCAGTTTCCCTTCTCAGTTAATCTGACTGAGTTTGTAGACGCTTGTCAGAACATTTCTCTCTCTCCATTTTCTCTGTCTGTGTTTTCCACTTTCAATATCCCACAGATATCCCACACACACACACACACACACACACTCAAACCACCCAACTCACGCAACCCACAGCTCTATTAAAACCCACCATTACAGTACAGGCAGACAGAGAGGTATTCCCTGGATCTCCGGCTGCCAAACCAAAGTGTATCTTAATGAGAGCTAATTACTGTGTTCAACCCAGTCTGTCTGCCTGCCTCTCTGTCTGTCTGTCTGTCTGTCTGTCTGTCTGCCTGCCTGTCTGTCTGTCTGTCTGTCTGTCTGGGAGATGAAACGTGGCTGACCCACGGCACTCCAGTCACGCCATGCTGTCTGACACACACGCACACAGATCCAGGTTATTTTCATTGCATATCCCTCCTAGATACCATTAGGGGCAGCAGCTACGGTGCCCACCAACACTGCCGAAGTGCCCTTGAGCAAGTCACTTAACCCCAAAACTGCTCCAGGTGTGCCGTTCAATGGCTGATGCCTGTGCTCTGTCCCCTGACCTGGATTGTGTATTGTGACCTGTATGTGCATGTGTGTGGGGTGATATATGTGTGTCTAGTCAGGGGTGTGCAAAAAAAAAGAATTTCCCCTCTGGTGACTAATGATAAAGGATTATTATTTCTTCAGAGAGATCGGAGCGCTGCACTTTGGCAGTGATGGTAGAAGAAACACCAGCCGCCCTCCAGCTTGCAGCAGTTGGCGCCAGCGATTGAACGAGCCCCTTCGTACCAGGGGTGGTGAAAAGTAGAAAGTAAAGCTTCAGAAAGTAGAAATGCTAACCACGTATTTGCTCCAACCTGGGTCTTACCAAGATGAAGAGTTGTGCTAATTAGAATCACCTAGTATATGGGATGGGTGGAGGAAAAACATGGTCAGTACATCTACTTTCTACTTCTACTTTTTACACCCCTGTTCGTTACTAGCCAACCTGCTGCTTTGTTTCAAAATGACAAAGCTGCCTTTTTGAAGGGGCTTTATGCAATCTTGCAACAACATGGACAGGTTTCTAGCACAGCTTACGGTAACCTGTAGCTGATGTAAGATTTTCACAATGTAGAGCAGCAAGCTAGCTGATGAGAGCAGAGATCCAAGAGAAACGTCTCATGAAGAAGTACCATCTCACCATGCTGAATACTGCAATGATAAAACTGCTTTGGCATTTCCTTCTTCTTCATGAGAGTGAGGATTTTTACCGTTTCTACTGCAGCTTTAAGTCAACAGAATGCAGAAATGATCACCTTGGTCTATCAGGGAAATAAGTGCAGGAAAAGGTAACGTATTAAGTGTTTGGGATCCATATTGACTTTCAGTTGAACTTAAGCATCCATGCAGTGTTGTGGTGCAGCAGCAGGTAATTATCGTAGCTGAGGTTCCTCCTCAGCTGTCATCACGCTACCACTACCTAGCACAAATGTGTGGCCTGAGGCCTGCTTACTGGACCCATACTTTATCTACTGTGCCTGGTTTAATGTCTGTTTGCTGGATTTGTGTCCTCTTCATCACCGGGTTAAATTCCCAACTCATGACAAGTTTTAATTTTAACCATGAACAGAACCATAACCGATTTATAAACCTACTCTATGTAACTTTCTGTAAGTTAGTCATTGGCACCCCCAGTGGTAGTGAGAGGGAACTGTTTGTATTTTTGAAGACTTCACTACCCTCAGCTTTCTATAGTGATAGCCAACATATTTCCCTGTGGATTTGAAGTTTTTATAGTGTGTTCCTAAACCTCTCAACATGCAATGCAAACAGAAGATTTTGGTTCTGTCGGTCACTGGGTACAGCGAGACACTAACATTGGTGGGGTTGGGGGTTCAATTCCCACTGGGGCCACCCATTCTAAAATTGATATGATACTGTAAGGCACTTTGGATTAAAGTGCCCCCAAATGGTGTGTTATGTTTTATTTTATTATGAATTATATATAATATAAAAACACCTCATAATGTTTTCCAAAACCTACTTATAAGAATAAGAATCAAAAATAATTAATGTATAAAGAAAAACACAAAAGAGCTTTACAAAAGAGTAAAAAACAGAATTGACAGCAAAAGCAATGAAGGTAAGGTAAAATATAAAAGCATAGCAAGACATACAATTAAAGTATAAAAGGGAGATGGAAACTATTAAATATCACATAAAATCAAGTTGTGAAAATTGTTATAAAGAAGTGAATTGAAGGATGCTACAGATCTAACCTGCCTCAGCTGCTCAGGCAGGTTGAACATGAGTTGTTAAAGTCCATTGAAAGAAGATTTTATGATGGATTTGTTGTGTGAAATATTTTCCAAACCCAACATCAGAATGGGTTTGTTCGGGTAATGGTAGAACAACAGAAGAAGAGCTACTGTCGGCCTCAGGCTACATATTAGTGTTAGGAGAGGTAGCGTGCAACATAACACTTTGCTTCTCTTGAGCTGAAAGCATCAACACAACAACCTCAACTGTGCTGGTTATCCATCCACGTGTGTGTGTGTGTGTGTGTTTGATTCAGTTGTCATGGCATCTCCTGTTGAACTTTTACACACACAAAATGTTTATTGGACACCGCCTAACAAATCAGGTATGGTGTGTGTGTTGTGCACACAGCATGTTGCTTACAGTAAAACAGTAAGCTGCACTAAGAAAGATTTCCACCTGTCAGGCTACACAATCACAAGTGTGTCTGCAACAGAGCAGAGCGTCTCATCCCCACTAACCGAGACGCCGTAGATTCACCCAAATGAAATCCTGGTGTCAGTTTGGTTGCTGGTGGGAAATCTTCTCCAAACAGGAAGTGAACGATCCAGACTGGAGAGTGAAATCCAAAAGTGTCTCCTAACCTGCCATGGTGGACATCATGACAGGTTACTAAAAATATAAAAGAGATGTGCAGGTTTGGTTCAGTGGTCTAAACATTTGTGGTTTTGATGGGAATCTACAAGAGGGGACGAGTTTGTACCCTGCTAGCATGTTTTTTAGCTTTGAATCTGTTTCAGGGAAAGCCATTACCCACAGTAATGAACTTCTTGCTTTCTGCTGTTTTTACACTGTTTTACATGCAGATGGAGAGAGCAATAAGGATGGCAATAACATAGTAACAGCAACAGAGAGATTGTGATTCATCATGTTCCTTACTCAAAAAAAATATGTCTTGACGTCGCATTGCATTCTGGTCTATGATTGTTGAACGTCGGTCTAGAAAGAAACCCTTGCTCTTTGATTCTGAGGGGCCGACACCAAAACCTGACGTTTGCCCTCAGATCAATTAAACATTTTCAAACTCCATTATAGCTGCAGGATATATCTCTCTCGTTGTCTACGATTGGCCAGTTATTCATGGGAAGCAACTAAATGGACTCAGAAACTTTCCCTTTTAAACAAATAGTTATTTAGATCAGGCTTAATAATTTTGGGTGTAAACAGGGTGGCCGCCCCACCTATTCAGTGGTCTGGGAACCACTTACCACCACCTATAGGGAGTAATAACAGTGATTATCAAGCTCCAACGTGTAGGGTGCCTCACGATTCCTGTAGGTGACAGGCCAATCCTCCCCTTTCAGGAGTTATGAACCACCAGATTGGTATTCTGTTTCCATGCCAGTCCAAACAACAGAGAGCAGATAACAATGGAGAACTTGCCTGTGATGAACCTGACAATCTTTTGGGAAACATGGGAGGGAAGTGTTCCCAGCAACTAGGTGGTGGAAGTGAGACACAGAACCGAATTTATCTGGGAAACAAGTCGCCATGTACGGTTGAAACTCCTTGTTGACCTACAACACTACCTGGCGGGTCACAAGCCCAAGGGGATGAACAACAAACAGCTCACTCGTGCTCATGCTCTGACACCTGTCACCTGTCACCTCAGGAATTCATCTGGTCAGTTTCTGTTCATGTTGCAAGAAAAATCATCCATATCCGTTGTCACAAAACGTTGCCTGGTTACGTCACAATGGCCATTTTGAGCCAAGCAATCTGACTGGTCAAAGACACCTTCCAGTGGTGGTAATTGATAATTGATAATTGTTTACTGGTTGCTCTGCCAGAGAACTAGTTAGCAATCATTCTTGCTTTCTCCTTTTTTATTCTCATATTCACTTCTTTGGACTTCAGACAGTACATCTGCATTTCTATAAAAGCCATAATACCCTCTGTGATGTTCTTTACTGTATTATTGGGACTCTGGTGATGCTGACGAGCCCATTAGGAAAAGGATTACTGTCCGATGGCTGATTGGTGCCACTGAAGTCAGATAATAAACACACATTCAGTGTTGTTCTCTATTAATTAATTTAATTCATTCATTTCAAGCTAGGTTTGCTAGGTTAGGTAAAGTTTGTATTTTTAAACTCGACAAAAAAAACGAGTAAATGTTAAAAATCAAAAACTAAAGAGACACTAAATGGACAATAACACTGGATTTCTGTTTTAATGGTGTGGTCGGTATGTTTGAGATCACCTGATCACAGAAACAAATTGTTTTATTTATTGTTTTTAAATTTCATATCTTATACATTTTATTGCGACCTTTGGCTCACTACAGTCAAGGGAGACCTTTGTCTCCCTTGACTGTAAATGTTGAGCTTCTCTGCAAATCCAGGGAACGGTGTTGAGGCGAAAAGCAACCACTCAGTGAATCACAGAGTCAGTTAGAGGAGAACCAGACTGATAGGCCTGGACCACATGAACTCACCACGGGTTCATCTATGAAGAGAGAGAGAGATCAAAGGATGGAGAGCGAACAGAAACATGATTTAATGAAGCTGAGAGCCAGACCACATTTCAACGAGCTCCATTTGTTCTTTCATTTATTTAATTTTGCTCAGCTGTTTTCTGCAGCGAGCAGCACGTACATCCTGGACTCGCTCCAACTCCTCTTTGTCTTCCTCCTCTCTGGCTGTTGCCTTCCATCTCTCCTCTTGTTTTCTTCCTCTCCATCAGGGAGGATCCGCCATCTGATGGCTCCACGACCCTGAAGTGACCCGAGGTCAGTTTTTCCTGAGTTCAGACAGTGCTGAGCAGGCTGGAAGCTGCTCTGCTGACGGTGCAGATGGTTGTGTTCATGTGTCCTGAACGTGAGGTTCTGTTCTTGTCAATATGTTTCTGCACCAGTGTCACCGAGACTCATTATTAATGTATTATTGTGTATTTATTCTGTATTATATTGTATATTTTGTACATTTAATGTACATTGTGCTGCTGTCATGTGCCGTTGTGCAGCTGTGATGATTTTCATGTTTGAAGGATTTTATGATCCTCTCTAAATGACAGAACAAACATGCCCATCGTAATAATTAATAATTCATTAATACTGAGTCATAAAATCATCGTTCCTCAGACAGTACATTACTGTTCAAAAGTCTTAGGCACCCTGGATCTGTTTTAATATAAATTTGGTCTCAGATGTTTGTTTTTGGTTTTCTGCATTAGTGCTTTACATTCCTGCTCTTTATAGTACATTGATATTTAGAAACATTTCATTATTTTTGAAAGCATCTTCGCTTCACGGATTTTCTTTACGGATGTGTCTAAGACTTTTGCCCAGTACTGTATATTGAAATAAAGTTGATCACTCTACTGGTATCAAGATAATGTCACTTGATTCAATAACATTCTTTAAATAATTTGATTTGCCTGGAAAAAGTGACATTTTCTCACCAGCTGGTAGATATTTTTGCTTGTTTGAAGAAAAATCCGATTTTAAGACTTAGTTCTAGATCAAATTTGAGTGTGTGTGTGTGTGTGTGTGTGTGTGTGTGTGTGTGTGTGTGTTGCGTGTGGTGGGCGAGGATCAAAGCGTTTTGGAGACATTCCAGACGTTTCTCGGAGGGTTTCTGCGGTCGAAGCCTCGGGAGACGAACAACAACAAACTGAACTCAACACGCAAAGACGGAAGAATAAAAACATGATTTACTGCACATGGATATAGAAAAGAGTCACGATACACACGGGGTCAGGAGGTCAAGGGCACTCTGCTCAATGTTGTTCAGTGGTTTCAACTATAATCACATTAAGATACATTTCTAGAGATAGTCTTTTCACTCCTAATAAACATTAAATACACAAACTGCACTGCACATGTACATGACAGTGAACGTTTGGTTGAGTAGAACGGTAGGAAGCAATATGTGCAATGTTGTTGACCATGCATGGATGATCTCAATCGATAAAACAATCAATACCTAATAGACAACTGGTGCAAATGGGTTTAGGGAGACAAATTAATGATGGCAGCCAATAATAATCTCATACCCAAAATCTTTAAAGCTGCACAAGGCAGCAAATGGCAGAGAGACGATGATGTTGAGGACTTCATTACCCAGAAATCCTGTGTGGTGATGTCAGTAAACCAAATGTGTTCTCAGTGTTGTGGGTGGAGGAGGTGAAGTCTGGATCCCTAACCCTAACACCTAACCCTAACCCTAACCCACCTAACCCTAAGGAGTCTGGATCGGTTTGGATCCACAGTGAAGAGAGGCAGGAGATACTGGGGGAGAGAGAGGAGGTCGACAGGCCGGATTCAAACCCGGGGCGTTGCGGTTTGCACGTGATGCGTGATACAAGCCGCTTTGCTTTTTACTCAGAAATCCTGCAAGATGCAACTCCAATCTGATCCAAGCCTCTTGTGCAACTAGCAAGGGACTAGCCAGAGGAATGCAAAACAGAAAGAAGATTTGGAGGGAGGAGGAAGACGAGGAGGAGGAGGAGGAGGAGGAGGAGGAGCAGGAGGGGTTAGAAAAGTTCATGCAGAAGGGATGGGGGGGTGTTTGCGTGCGTTTAAAAATAATTTCACCTACAACAACAACTCCAGAGGTGGGGCGGGTTTACCTGGCCACAGGCGAGGTGACCACACCCACTCTGCAACTATTTAAAGGAGATTGGAGATTGGCTGGAGGGAGAGAGAAAGGTCAGGCAAAGCTTGAAGTGAGATAAAAAACAGAAGTTGGTACATGCCAAAAGTCAAACTAGGGAAATAAAAAAAGAAAACACCTGCAAAGACAAGTGAGACCAGATTAGCAGTGGACAGGGATGAGTGAACGCAGCAGCAAAGATAAAGAGACTGAGATTAGTGACAGAGGGATCCTGTGGAAGATAGAGAGGCTGAGTGGGTGACAGCTGACTGACAACTATCAGATTAAACTGCCACCGTGCAGCAGATGAGAGAAATCCCCTCTAAACCAGCCGACAGGGAAGAAGACGTCAGACTGCCTGAGACGGAAACAAATGAGGGATTTGACTGACAGATACCAAGCGGCGAATGCAAGCAGAAGCTGCGGAAACATCTCGGCATCTTGACTGACGGATGCAAAAGGAACGAGCGGGAGAAGAAAGAAGGTATTAGAAGTCTACTTCAGGAGCAAAACGTCCTCTGCTCCAACCATGCCTTCCTCTTCCTCATCCTGGAGATCCCTCCCTGTCGCCGTGGGGCCCCTGGAGGGAACCAGTGCATCCACCCAAGACACCTCCTCCACCTCCTCCTCCTCCTCCCTCCGTCCCTCCCCACCCCTCCGTCCACGAGGCCGCCGACCCCTCAGGATCCTGTACCCTCCCTCCCTCAGCAGGAGGCCTCCTCCCCTAAAGGAGGCCCCGGACCCCGCCCTTCGATGGCTGCTCCTCTTCTCTGTGCTCCTCTTCCTCCAGATCTACACCGAGGAGCCCTACTCCTGCACAGGTAGGTCTGCCCTTCCAATCCCATCGTAGCGTGAGATCCTCCTCCAGTCGGTTTGCTTGGTGGAAAAGTTGACTTGGTTGATTCTACTGTTTGTATTTAATTGATTTCATTATTTGAGGTTTAACTCAAGATTCTTTCTGCCTGCAAGAAATGTTTGTATTGAACTCAAACTCTGCAAAATCCTCCTGTGCAGCAAATTGATCTTTCTATTCTATTCTATTCTATTCTATTCCACTGGACTTCCAGAGCTCCAGAGTTCCAGCCCACACACGGCAGCGTCTCAGCCCCAGGAGGGCGAGGGGAGCCTGGGCGTGGCGAGGGGCTGGGCCGGGGTGTCGGTGGAGGAGCAGTGGAGGGTCCAGACTGTGGACGGGGCCTCGGGGGCTCAGCTGGAGTGCGTGGTGGCCTGATGGAGTGTCCCCAAGTGAGCCTAATGCTTTCAAGGAGGGATGCAAAATGGATGCTGCCACCTGGAACTGACTCAAACTGAGCCACGCACAAGACTTTGATATGGGTTGTGGTCGATCATAGCAAAGGGTTAAAAATCAACTTAAGAGTTTTGACCAGCTGGCCCAGAGCCTCATCAGCTCCACTCAACACTCAACACTGTCAACTCCAAAGAACTGTCACTGAAAAATCAACACTTGTCAATGCTGGAAAACTGATTGATTACAACCATGATGTGATGATTTTTCGAGCTCGGACTGAATCCACGCTACACGGCAACTCCACTGTTACTGTGACGCAGTGGCGCTCATAGATGTGACATGGCTCTGGGGCAGGAATATTTTCTGGGTGAGGTGACCTCTGACCTCTGACCTCTGACCTCGTTACTATTGGTTGCTCCGCCAAATGTCTTGAATGTAAACCATAATATAAATCACATCAAACTGGTTGAGGTGAAACCCTGATGACGTCGTTTTTAAACTTTTTAAAACTTTTTTTGTGTTAAATGTCTGTATTGCCTCTGTGAAATGTGTCATTAAAAACATGTAAAAAATTGTTAAAGTGTGTGTGTGTGTGTGTGTGTGTGTGCGCGCAGTGGAAACAGTGAATCCAACAGTTTACGGTTTGACCTCCAAAACCTGACACCAATGCCTCCGTCATCAGCCAATCAGCACTCAGACATTCCTCCTGCAGTCTGGGAAATACTGTGGTGCCTGCGTGCGTGTGTGTGTGTGTGTGTGTGTGTGTGTGTGTGTGTGTGGTGTGTGTGTGTGCGTGTTTGTTTTAAGTGGAAGGGCAGAGAGGGCAACAGTCAGTGAGTCATATCCGTTCTAGACCACCTCCGAATGTGGTCTGAGCGATGCGATGTCACTGACACTGCCACTGCGATCTGGGTGCGTTTCACTTGTTAACTCGGACCTCCCAAATGGGATCTTAATGCCAAGTCTAAACAGGGCCTGTGAGAGGGGAGGTAATCCCTCGTTCAGCCCACGCTGACTGAGAAAACACCCACACACACACACACACACCACTGCCGGGTATTGCTGAGTACATGGATGGCTTTGGTCCAATGAAAGTGTGTGTGTGTGTTAATGTCTGGATGTACATGCCTCATCCTCTCCTCTGTGTGTGATGCTAGTTGACTGGAGGAGGATAAAACAAACTCCAAAAAAGACAAGTATGAACTAATGTAGAGGCGTCTGTGTGTGTGTGTGTGTGTGTGTGTGTGTGTGTGTGTGTGTGTGTGTGTGTGTGTGTGTGTGTGAATGGATTTTGGCAGAGAGAAAAGGAAGAAATACTTTAAGCGGTATGAGATTTTTTCCACTCCAGCCTGACAGAGAGGAATGCTGCCAATAGTTTTGATCCAAATACTTTCATGCAAATGATCAGCACTGAACTAGAAAGACTGAATGGAAACAAGAAATAGAATTAAAAAATCCTCAATATTTCAAAATAAAAGTACATTGCTTTAGTCGGGAAAGTTTTTTGTCGATAAAGCAATAAATAGTGTTGATAAATGGAAATAATACGAATCAAATAAATAAAGATTGATGCCAAATTGTTTTTGTCGGTGTGTTCATCAGTCACCTGACATTTGGATGGAAACAACTCTAATTTCTGTGCTGTTTGCAGTGGCTAGTAGTTGCATGTTAACATGAACTAGCCTGCTGGCTAGTTAGCTAGCTAACAGTTTGTGCAGGTTAACTGAGCTGACTCTTCTCAAGCTACAACTATTATTAAGACAAGAGAGAAACAGATGCTTGGATGGAGACAGGTCAGGGCCTGGCCCTAGACTTTTGGGGGCCCTAAGCAGGATCTGGTTTGGGGCCCCCCCTCATTGTAACGTGTTGCCACTCCACACGGCACTGAACCAACTTGTGTATTGTAAATATTAGTTTAAGCACACAAAATGTACAAATAAGCATGTAAAGACTAAAGTGTTAGCAGCAACACTATCTTTAAATAGAGTACAGTGTATACAGTATTTGTCTATTACCCGCCAAGTGCTGGAAAACTGTCGAAGAACAGCTTGTAAAGATACTTATCCTGCAAAATGTGATTTTTTTTTTCCTGGGAGAGCTTGTTTCGTAGGGGACAGTAAATTACTCAGCCTACCTAAGTCGCCAGTCTCTGAGCTTATTGTTTTTTCACTATTTGTTGGCAAAAATGGCACAAAATGTTGTCGGTTTTTGTAGTTTTTTAGGAAGTTCAATTTTTATTTCATTATTGTCTCGTGTTCATTAAAAAAAAAATTTCTAGGGGGCCCCCAGACACCAGGGAGCCTTAAGCAACTGCTTATATCGCTTAATGGGTAGGGCCGGCTCTGAGACAGGTGGATGGATAGATGGGTGGATGATGCATGACTAGATGGATGGACGAACAGATGGATGATGACTGTACAGGTGGATGGGTGGATGGATGGATGGATGGATGGATGGATGGATGGATGGATGGGTGGATGGATGGGTGGATGGCGGGACAGATGGAGAAAGAAACAGACAGGTGATGAGTTAATAACTACAGTCTAGCTGCAGGCAGTGTGATGTCATCAGTCATTTGTAATGTTTCATGTCAAACCTCTCCTGTCTCTCTCTCTCTATAGACATATAAGGTCCTGCAGGTCTTGACATCTGACCTCATACAGTGAGACAGGTGGAAGGTCTCAGACACATCATGTCATACCAGAGGAAGACAGACTGATGACAGACGGGTTAATTGCTCTGACGTGGCATCTACGTATTCTGGGAACGTCCTCATAGCTGGGTGAGACGAGGTGATGTCATTAAAAACAACAGATATTAAAAGTATTAACCGCTCTAGTTTGTTTTTTTGGCTTACAAAATGAGTTCAAAATACATTTATTCAAAATGTAGTGGAACTCTGAACTGAGTGAAATTCCACTGGACGAGATATTATTAAAAACACATAAAATTGTATAAAAATCCATCCGTCTTCTCAGCCTAAATAACATAATAAGTGTGTCTGCATCAGAGCAGAGCGTCTCATCCCCACTGAGACCGTAGATTCTCCCAAATGAAATCCTGGTGTCGGTTTGGTCACTGGTGGGAAATCTTCTCCACACAGGAAGTGACCGATCCAGACTGGAGAGTGAAATCTAACAGTGTCTCCTAACCAGCGGAGGAAGCTGGACTACATCTGGTATGTATATATATATATGTATATATATATATATATATATATGTATATATATGCTTCCCACATATATATATATATATATATATATATATATATATATATTATGCAGTATATATTATGCAGTATATAAAGGTCAAACTAGAGCAATTCTCAAAAGAAACTGTACCCAAAATATCTTAAATACCTTAAGTTGGAAAATGTTGTGAAATATTTTTCCATTGAGACAATGTACTGTCAGTAAACAATAATTTGTTGTTAGCAGAATTTTCTAATTTCACATACATTTATTCAATTTCAACTCAAAATGATTCAAAAGAAATTAGAATTTCTGCTTACTTTATCTTTTTTTGTACCCATTAATCAGATGAGGTTTTCAGACATGAAAGGAATGTTGTTTTTATTTTCTTGAATGGTACCGACATCAGAGAATCACTCTACTATAGAAATCCATATAGAAATAAATGAATACACACACACACACACACACACACACACACACACACATATAAATAAGGGTTGAGGTGTTGTTAGCGACACTGCTGTTGACTGAATCTCTACGTGGTCGCTGGTAGAAGGAGACCAGACGTCACGTCACTGAAGAGCAGGATGACGGTTTGATGACTTGGTGAATCTGTTTCTATACTGAGACAGTGACAGTGACAGTGACAGTGTGTGTGTGTGTGTGTGTGTGTGTGTGTGCGTGTGTGTGTGTGTGTGTGTGTGACTACACCTGTTATATATGATGTCATTCACAGGAACGCTGAAACAAATTGCCATTATAGTCAGTGTGCTTACTCAGTACCGGCATATACAGGTGTTTACAGGTGTGTGTATGTGTGTGTGTGTGTGTGTCAGACAGGTATTCAGGCAGGTATGTGCAGGTGTGTGTGGGAAACTCTCTTGGTTCCCACAGATCTTGAAGCTCTATCTCCAACACACCAATTTTACACAAACTTTTGAATTGTTGCAAAATATAAAAATCATTTGTTTAAAACTGGAACCTCTTGATGAAACGTCGTTATTTATTAAATGCATTTTCATTGTTATTTATTTTTTCAAACCTTTTTTTGTGATATTGAGGAAATGTCATCAACACTTGCCATCGCCTTTCAGCCTTTCTAATATTATTATATTATTATATCAGTATATTGTCATATTATTATATTATTATATTGTTATTTTATTATATTGTTATATTATTATATTGTTATTTTATTATATTGTTATATTATTATATTCTATTATATGTCTTCATTTGCTGCTACTGGCAGCGTTCCACTGTAACATTCCTCCCTGTCAGCAGAGAAAGGCTTACAGCCTCAAAGCATTCCTACCCTTTCTCTCTCTCTGCACAAATGTGTGTGTGTGTGTGTGTGTGTGTGTGTGTGTGTGTGTGTGTGTGTGTGTGTGTGTGTGTGTGTGTGTGTGTGTGTGTTTCCCTATCTAAACTACCAGCTGGCTCTGCAGAATAAACAGGGGATCCGTTTTAATTCTCCCATGAGGAAACTTTGGGTTCCTGAACCTGATTGAATTAAAACGTGTATTTTCTTTTTTTGCGATCAAATGAGAAAAAACAAAAAGGGAGAAGCTAGGCTTCCAAGAGCTCAAGAGCCTGCACTAAATGCCAATATTGGAGGGAAAATAGGTCACCTCAAAAGATCTTTCAAGTACGAATACTTTTTTCATTGGCACCATTAACACGCGCACATCAGATCACATCAGAAAATGTGAGGATCCAGCGTTTAATAAGCAAGTGAGCAAATGAATGGTTCGTTATCAAGCGCTGCAGAAGCCTGATGTGTTGGGAGAGGGAAACATCTAAAACATGCAGGGCAGTGGGCTGAGAACCACTGAGTTCAATGACCCTTTTGAATCACATCTTCTGCATCTTTCTCTAGTTCGTTCTCTCCTCTGGTTCTATTTTCATTTTTCTCTTAAATAATCAATCTAGGGTCACATCATCAGGGTGCTTCGGCTCTGACCTTTGACCTCCCTACTCCTGGTTCTTTGTAATGTTGGCGATCCAGGAACTGAAACCTACTCTGCTCTTGCTCAAGTCACTCCGGGTAGGAGGACCAGCTAAACGGCTAAAAGACAAACTATGTTACCAGCCGCTTACCAGGAAACAGGAACAGGAGTTATCTGACCTGAAATAAACATGCCTGACTTGCCCTTCATGGAAACCTCTCCCTGTTTTTCTGTGAATCTGAACATGAGGAGCTGTCATTCATGTCAAACGCTTGACTTGTTGACAGCATCCATTGTGAGCAGGAGGTTGAAATGGATTGCCGCACCTACAGGAAGCATTCCACACCAAACGCTTCGCCGCCTACTCCCACTCAACTTCATTACAGACAGTGAGAAGAAACAGCTCGGTCTTGTTAAGACTGTGACTCAGGGGCTTCCCTCGGGTCCTCTGATGCCCTCTGAGAGACAAATACATCAGGGAAGCATGACTGGTACGCCGTGGTTTCGGTTTGAACTTGGATATCAGCCAGTCGGTGTCGGATGTTCTGCATTTATTTTACTCTTCAGTCTGTAAAACCTGAAATGAAACCTGCCTGAAGGAGGAAGGAATTTAATCTGGTTTCAGTGGAGAGCTTTAGTGTCCCATGATGGTCTAAATGCTGCTGCAGAGGATTTCCCCCCCGATGAGAATAAAGAAACACTGAATCATTTTTGGAATTCTTTTTCCGCTTTGATCCAAACATATCGGCATCAGTCGAACCCTGCTAGCTACCGTTAACTCTTAATGTGATACAACACAACAGGTGGTTACAATGGGTCGTTGTGTTTGCTTCTGTAAAAATGAAACTATACTATGATTTTAGAGGTGAAGAATGGACTAAAATGAGTTAAAACACAGATTGTACTCTCTCATCCTGGGAGCCATTAAAGCATACTAGTACTGTTGTGACGTGGGACCAGCAGAAACAGACCTGTGACCCATTTTGGGACCCAAACCATTGTTTAAGAAACTATACACTATATTATATACTGTATACAGCAGGAGCTTTCTGATTTATTCATGCCAGAGAACCCAATATACACACTTGAAGTTCATTGCTCAGAATGTCCAATATACAACTGGTTCTTCGCTAAAATGTCCCTATGTTGTTTCAATGTTATTAAGATAGAAAACATCTGCAATAGTTGTATTTCCAGTAGGTCATCAGCCTCTCAAGTGGTGGATATCTCAGACCCCCTCAGACCCTCTGGGCTTTTAGAAAGAGGAAACAAACCATCGACGTGACGCAGAATCATGTTTTCTGACCGGATGCATCAGGTGGCGCTCAGCTCCGTGACGTGGAGCAAAGACGTTACTCAGACTGAAAGACATCTGTTTAGGTTTCTGAGGCCCAGGCAAGCAGTGTCCCCCCGGTCCCGCCCCCTTAGATCTTCTGCTCCAGTCGGATTGCGAGGGAAGTGATGATGACAGAGGACAGAGCAGCCCCCCCCCCCCCCCCCCCAAAAGCTTAACGCTTAAGGATGGAGAGGCCTATCGTACCCATCGTAGAAGTCCCAGTGAAAGTTTTGATGAAAGTTTCAGCTGAAGTCCCAGTGAAAGTTTTGATGAAAGTTTCAGCTAAAGTCCCAGTGAAAGTGTTGATGAAAGTTTCAGCTAAAGTCCCAGTGAAAGTTTTGATGAAAGTTTCAGCTAAAGTCCCAGTGAAAGTGTTGATGAGAGGGTTTGCTGCACTGTTGCTGAACAGTTCATCTCCTCCTCAGAGGAACTGTCTGACAATGTGCTAGTGCAAGACAGATGTATTTAAATGGTACTTACACATACAGCACATGTAAGATGTTAGTCTACTTAACGTGCAGAACATGTTTATATACGTCCACCATAGTTTATATGCTATGTATTTTATTGCTTTTATTTCTACTGTTTCATTTCTTATTTTATATTCTATTTGTTTGCTTGTATTCTTTTTTATTTTTCCCTGCTGAGTGTTGTTACTTTCACTGCTGCCACGACCCAGTTGCCCCACAGGTTTGCTGCACTGTGAATCTAACGTGTTGTGTATTGAACTTGAGTGGGAAGGCGGCGAAGTGTTTAGCGTGGAATCGTTTCCTTTAGGTTTCCTTTCAACCTTTTGCCCACAATGGACGCCGTCAACGAGGGCGTCAGTGTTTGACATGGGTGGAATTCTTTGGAAATCTGTTTGATTGATTACAAATATGATTAACACAGTCATGAAGAAGAAAGTGACTGAAACAAGATAACCAATATCATAAAGGGACAGGAGGAGTAGTTTTTAAAAAGTATAAATACATATAGTATGTATAAAAGAGTAGGATTAAAATAAATATAAATTATTGAAACGCAGCAGTAATGAAGTGTAGTACTAACAGGATACCCTGGATATCACTGTAATGATAATAATAATAATAATAATAATAATAATAATATATAGATAATGGATTATCTCATTTTGGAATGACATTTTAGGGGCGGGGCTAAAGCCAGAGGGTGTGTGTCTGCTGCCCCCTGTCCCTGGCCGGAGGTACTGCAGCCGTCACCGGCCAGGGGGATGCTGTCCCGTTCTGCACGTAGGCCGCTTCACATGGCAACGCGCCAGCGCAGCCAATCCACCGACACAATGATGAGAATTACCTCACAACAAAGACCACCATCACATGGTGGCCATATTGACCAGACAGCCTGGCAGCCATGTGATTATTCTGACCAATGAAAGGGTGTGTGAGCGTGTGTGTGTGTGCCTGGAAAGCATTCATTTGTATTGGATGAGACCACCGTGGCTGACACATAGTTTGGCTGTGTGTGTGTGTGTGTGTGTGTGTGTGTGTGTGTGTGTGTGTGTGTGTGTGTGTGTGTGTGTGTGTGTGTGTGACCAGCTCTGTCTGGAAAGCATTCATCAATCCATGCACTGGTACTGCAGACAGAAACTATCATGGGTCTGTGGTTCGAAGAGAGTCACTGTAAAAGCGGAACACACACACACACACTGTAAGGGAGAGACTGAACACATCACGAAACACGCGGTAGACATTACAAACATTGACTAAAAGTGAACTCACTAGAGCTCCTTTGTGCCTTTACTGTAACAGTGGAAAAAGAGTAGCAGCAGTAGGTATGGAAGATATTATAGGCACAGAGTGACGTCACTTCAGTTACTGTAAAAGTCGGGATTGAAGAAGCAAGGGAATAATAACAAATGAACCTCACATGGGAGCTCGTGCAAATAAGACAAGACTGGCTTTCACTATATGGAAAGGAAGTTCAGCTCAGTTACTGTAAAAGTGGAGGAAGAGACAGAAAAGGCATGGGGGGGGGGGGGGGGGCGTTGTCTCCATGGCTGAGCTGGCTGAATCCTGCAACGTCCTGGGTTCAAATCCGTCCTGTCTTTGTCACATGTCATCCCTCCCTGTCTTTCTTCACTGTGACCATCCAATAAAGCAGAAATGACATAAAAATAACTTTTACCAAAAAACAGTAAAGGCATAGTGAATGTATTCTGATGTGGAGGAGCCATTATAAATGAGAAGCATAGTTTAAACATACAATAACTGATGTCAGAATAGTGGGAGACAAATAAGGACGGAAATAGACGCCTGGAAAGGACAACAACCGAGTTATTTGCTGCTATTTGACTGTCTGAAGGACATTTTCAGTTCAGTCACTGTGAAAAAAGAAACAGACTGATGGAAACACGCTGACAGAATAAACCTGCCAATAAAATGGTGTGTTTCTGTTGCATGGAAGTCCGGCTCACCTCGGCCACCGTGAGGCTGGAGAAGCAACAGAAGGAAAGATCAGCCGACCAAACCTGGAGCGAACCTAGAACGCTGGAGCATCCACTGTTCTAGAACTCCAGATAATCCACCGTTCTAGAACTCCAGATGTTCTAGAACTCCAGATGTTCTAGAACTCCAGATTATCCATTGTTCTAGAACTCCAGATGTTCTAGAACTCCAGATTATCCTCTATTCTAGAACTCCAGATAATCCACCGTTCTAGAACTCCAGATGTTCTAGAACTCCAGATTATCCACCGTTCTAGAACTCTAGATATTCTAGAACTCTAGATATTCTAGAACTCCAGATGTTCTAGAACTCCAGGTAATCCAGGTAAAGTTCTAGAACGCTGGATCACCTGCTGTTCTAGAACACTGATTAAGTCGCCCTCCAAGAAGCCTGGATAAATCACCATTCTGGAACAGTGGATAAATCACCATTCTGAAACAGTGGATAAATCACTGTTCTGGTACACACTGGATAGTCTGCAGTTTTACAGCTGACCTCTGACCTCCCTGTGGATGGGGCAAGAGTTTCACTATGGGGATCATCAGAGTATCACACCACATTCAATTAATTTACCAATATAGAACCTACATACTTCACCATTCTGCAGTGAATATTTCACACGTAGACAGAAAGGTTCAGCGCGGGCCTTCCCATATTTGGCAGCGGTACAGTTGGTACAGTAGGCCGCCCACAGTGTCTGTGTGTGTCTTGGCCAGACATGGATGTCAAGGTTCTCACATTCTGCTGAGAATGTGTGTGTGTGTGTGTGTGTGTGTGTGTGTGTGTGTGTGTGTTTTAGTAAGTATCTGGGTAATCCTTGCTAGGTGACACATGCCCAGGGTATCTGTGGCTCGTCCTGGATCAGCTACACCTCAACCAGGAAGGGTTTCAGATGCCATTGATTCCTTCTGCCAAAGCTCACAGTTAAACAAAGGGAATGCCCACACACAGAGAAATATGTAGCAGTTATTTTTAATAAGCACACAAGGAAACACATTTCACAGGCCTTTGCTAGTGCAATGCACTAGCAAAATGCTGGCACTGAACCTAACATATATAGCAGACTAGCATGATGCGTAAGCCCATGAGTTCATTACAGAGTGATGAGACTAGTTTAAATGGAAGTGGTCTATTGAGCTGTTCTTCATTGGAGGTTTTGATGTCAGCATGTTAGGTTTCTGCAGACATGTTGCAACAGGCCTCAACAGATCTCACATCATTAGTGGCCTGTAGACAACTTGCGTCTTCCTCCATGAGGAACTGGAAAATAACTGGTTGATATGGATATGTTCCTGTGTAGAAAAATAGCTGGAAAAGATTGTTGTGGTGTGTCTGTAGATCATCCAGTAACGTTCTCAGTAAAAGTGATCAGTGTGATCAGGTAGATTTGTCTCCAAATGGGCGGCGGCTGTGGCTCAGGAGGTAGAGCGGGTTGGCCTCCAATCAGAAGATCGTAGGTTCGATCCCCGGCGCCTCCAGTCCACATGTCGACGTGTCCCTGGGCAAGACACTGAACTCCAAATTGCTCCCAATGGTCAGGAAGCACCTTGCATGGTAGCTCACTGCCATTGGTGTGTGTGAATGAGAAGCATACATTGTAAAGCGATTTGGATAAAAGCGCTATATAAATGCAGTCCATTTACCAAATGTAGGTTACTGTGACTCAGTAAACTGTCTTGTCTTTAGCCCTAGTCTCTACTCCAAAACACTCTGAGTTGGAGCTGGAGAAGAGTCAGCTAGTTCACCTGAACTAACTGGTAGCTAGCTAACAGGCTAGTTTAGTTACTGTTATCATGGGACTACTAGCCAGATACTATGGTTAGCTAGCTAACAAGCTACATGATCTAAACACTAAATCAATCAGATGTATCAGAGATGAAATGATCAGTTCAGTCAGAAACAGACAGAAATGAACCATGAAGATTCTGTTGAGATGTTTAGAAACTATCAGCTGTTCAGAGATGAGGCCCTCCAATATGGCCACCAGAGGGGGCGGAGTTACATCACCTGACAGTCTTCTACTGGTACCATTACCAGCAGGCTAATTTAGCAAAGCAACTTAGTGTAC
This sequence comes from Hoplostethus mediterraneus, assembly GCA_034670385.1. Taxonomy (NCBI): domain Eukaryota; kingdom Metazoa; phylum Chordata; class Actinopteri; order Trachichthyiformes; family Trachichthyidae; genus Hoplostethus; species Hoplostethus mediterraneus. The sequence goes on from JAXDDW010000103.1 coordinate 111,234, forward strand.
TAATTATACAAGTAGTTTCAGCCAAGAAATCTGATTGGTCAAAGACTCCAACAGTGATGTGGTGATTCTTGTGATAACCAGGAAGCTGTTTTACAATATTTCAAGTGCACATATTTTTAGCGTAGCTGACCGCAGTGGGAATTGAACTCCTAACTCTAGCATTATTGTTCATTGAGCTACACAGGCACACATCTGTAGGTATCAGTGAGAGAAATAAACCATTTTCCTCATGGGAGGAAGATGCAAGTTTTCTACAGCGCACTAATGATGTGAGATCTGTTGCAACAACCACCTCAATTTCAAACTGTAAAACCTGACATGCTGAGACTTGGAAAGACTTCCAGGCTTTACTGAAAGTCTTCACTGTCCCATTAAAACCTGCCCTTGTCTCACCATGAGCTGCCACTAAACAAGTCTGGAGAAATGTGGAGGCGCTAAAAGAAATATTGAACTAATGTAATCAATTAAGGTCTATAAAGTTGAAGGCTTGAAGAAGGTCTCATTTTGTGTTTGGGGAATTAAACAGGAGGTATTTTGGCTGAATGTATATATATATATATATATATATATATAAAACCAACTGCATGTTCAATAACTGACTGCAGTGTGAGAAATCAGTGTGACTTTGCATTGATATGTTTCCTGATCAAACTCAGCAATTCTCCAGTTTCAGATAAAGAAAAAAGTTATGGCATCTTATTAATTATCTACAATCATCATTATTTACTATAATAAACACATTAAAGTGCATTATAACCATAATGATGTGTTTTTTCCCCACTAAAAGAACATTTTAAATAGGTAACTATGCGGATATTATACTTTCTGGTAATTCTAATAATAAAATCTGTGCTGACTGAATCTGACTTGAGAAGCGGCCTCTCTCCTCCGGCCTGTCAAGCCGGATGCAGAGCTTCCTTAAATTTAGAAATGAGCACATTTCTAGGTTCTTTTCGCACTTGAGCAATGTCGGTGCGTTGGCGCAGGGAGGGGCCTGCGGTTTTGGGCGTCCCTGAAAAGCTCTACCTAAAACTAGTATATATAAACCTGGATCGCCGTCCGATCCGGCACATCTTACTGCACATCTTACTGCACAACCGCGGAGAGAAAAGAGAGACAAGACAAACCCCACAAAACTACTCGAAAATGTACGCACGGTCAAACAGTATGACTCTGTCGATCCAGACAGGCCAGCAGGCGAGCTTCTCTTACCCTAGGATGGCGGCTGTCCGGAGCACAGAGCCGGAAATCTTCACCTTTGAGCGGATACCGACCCCGGCTACCGCCGTGCGCTCTTACGTGCAAATCCGGCCGAAGAAGCGCTGCACTCGGGTCATGTACCCCGCAAAAGTCCGCAAGTACCTTCCACCGGCGGAGAAAAGCCCTGCCAAGCGCTGGCTGGTCGCCCTGTGCCTGGTGGTGCTCTGGCAGATCTACACCGAGGAGCCCTGCGTGGAGACGCCGCTGGGCAGCGCAGACAGCCCGGCCAGCGACTACCAGGTCCTCCCCTTCCTGTCTGCGGAGGAGCAAGCGCGGCAGCTCACCGATGCCGGCGAGGGTCTCCAAGTTCCAGCGACCACCTGTGATGATCATCTGGCCGGCTATGGAAACTCAGTCTGGGATCAGATCCTCCTCAACACCACCTGCCCCAGCCCCAGCCTGGAGACGGAGACGAGCAGCATGTACAAGCAGAGCACGAGGAATGGCTACATGGTGGCCCTGCTGGTCTACCACAGACTGGGCAGTGATAACTAAAAGGACTGGGACTGGTTCGGAGAGAAAACAGATTCATGGCTCTGAGATCAAGACATGAACCGAGCCGGACTTGACCGGCTCCCGTGTCGCTTCTGGAAGGGAGCGGTGCGCCTTGCGCTGCGCCGCCGGGGAGGGAGCTCAATGCTCGGGCTTCTCCCGGCCAGCAGTCCGCTGGTCGTGGAGGAGGTTGGTGGTGAAGCATGGAAGAGAGTCTGGAACCGAGGTCGAAGGACTGAAGGACTGAACTGTTAATACTTGCAATGGACTGAAACTTGAAGAAAAACTGAATAACACTTGAATTCATCTTTGTGTGATTACACATAGAAGAACTGTAGGTTACTTTTTAACTAACTGCACTTAGGCCTGTATGGGCAAACAGTACTGGAAGTTTTATAACTTATTATACTGTCATGAAAAATAATCTAGGACAACAACTTGAAACTGACATGTTTTGTTGAACTATGAAGAATGCCTTATTTAGTTATTTATTCTATTATTTGCTATTTATTTCTATGACTTAATAATGTAATAAAATAAAAATGTCTCTAAAACAAGTTCATGTTTCTGCCTTTTCACTGAAGTGCACAATACTGTCACAATACTGTCTATGTTCAGTAATCCAATTATCTCATCAATATCTACTGTTATCATCAGCTACTAGCAGCTTGCAGCAATCAAGAAAGAAAGCATTTCATTCCAAAATTAGATTTTCAACCATTTGAAAAAAGTCACACCTACTTTTACAAAATGACTAATTGCACAAAATTAAAACACATGATTCTATTTTTAGAGGACAGCCGGTAACTCAAGTCCTTCATTTATAAAACGAGACATTCTTGATCCTCCCTCCTTTCTAACATACTGATACTTCTCCTATTTGCAATATCAATCCAGCAACAGGTCTTTTCATCACATAAAATGAGAGAATTAAATGATGTGAAGCAAATTTTTCTTCACTCATCAAAACTTTCTTCACTGTTTCTATGGAAACGCTCAATGGGTGAAAGTGGCTTTAGATTTGCAAAATCTCTGCATCTGAAATTGTATGAACAAAGATACCAAATCAGGCTAATTCATCTTTGCAAACTCAGAAAACCAATGCACTGCAAAACCACATGGAGAATCATTCATCCATCATTCTGTAACAGACAGACAGGTTGATTTTTTGACTGATTGATTGATTGATTGATTGATTGATTGATTGGAGTGATTTTGCAGACTCTCAGCCTGAATAACTTTCTACTGCAGACTCACTTTCACCTTTCCCAGACGGTTATCCGGGTTATTAAATCTGATTCGTGTTGAGTCATCGGCCAATCAGACGAGGAGACGTAGAGCAGCACACCGACGTTGCATCATCCCTCATGCCCTGCAGTGATGAGTAACTTCTTGAAAGAGATTCAATAACCTGTGGATTGGACTCGATGGGACTCCCTTGTTATTGTAGTGATTAATATCCAGCTTGTCTAGAATCGATTCTTATACGTACATATGAGCTCACGCAGATTAATCATCGTTTATTGATGCGTGACCTCATTGATTTAAGCGCTATGTTTCCATGAGCCAGGTCACCCATCACCTCAGGGCTTCTGGGGACGCCGTCGTTGTTTATGTTTATGTTGAGGTTACTATGAAGTCACGTACACACTCAGAGGTACTTAATGTTCAAGTTCAAGTTCAAAGGTTTATTTGTCACAAACAGTTAGTGATACAAAAGTGCAGTGAAATGTGCGATGGAATATCATGCTAAAGTAAAAAGGTAAAGGACTAAACAGGAAAAGGGACTACCAAGCTCATTTTGAAAAATACTACCAAAGTATTTTAACAATAGAAATGAAAATTAAGCAAAGAAAGAATTAACATCAGGAGGAGGCAGTGTATCACATGACAGGAGGATGCAGCTTAGGCAAGGGTATTGGACATGTACACATTGGGAGAAAAAAGGGGAAATTTGAAAAACTAACAAAAAGGGGAAAAAAAATAAGTCACTTAAAATTTAAAAAAATCAAAAA
>JAXDDW010000103.1:120000-225000 GCA_034670385.1 Hoplostethus mediterraneus
ACGGTATGTCAGCGGTGCTGTTATTTGACTGGTATATTTTTACTATTTTAATATAAACAGCATTTGATTACTTTATTGATCCTGGTGGGAAAATTGGGCCAAATTTCAGACCCAAGGATTCACCAGAGAAGAAATTTAAATTGAATATAAGCACAATAATACAATAAAAACCAAAAACTACAAAACTAGAATGGGAACAATTGTGAGGTTAGATGGATGATTAGGATGTTTCGCTACATCTGATTGAAACTCCAACCTGATGAGTTTCTGTAGTCAGACAGACCAGACCTGGGATCAGTTAGCATCCTGTTAACACACCTGTGGACACACCTTGTAGCTGCATACCTGTACATCCTTGCGTACACACACACACACGCTGAGGTTGTACAGTAGATGGAGGAAATAGTTGAATCTGATGTGATGAAATCTGATGTTTCTTCCTGCAGCAGCACGGTGAAGAAACTGAGTTATGAAATAAAGATGATGAAAAAACAATTCACTTCCCTTTGTCTCTTTTCTTTTCTTCTCTTCTTTTCTTCTCTGTTTTCTGGTCCGGCCTCAGCATCCCTCCTGTTTTAATGGATTGATGCTGTTTTCCTCCATCCATCTTCCGTCTTTTAAATCACGTCTTAAAACACTTTTGTTATGCGCTTTATTCTTTAATCTTATTGTTTTTTATCTTTTTCTGATTTAATTTTATTTTTTTTATTTTTTTTAACCAATCTTGATGTCATTTCTTGTTTTCTTGTATCTCCTATTAGCTATTTCACTATTCCGGCTTTTAAGCCTTTTTGGAAAGGACTTCTGATTTTAAATTATTATTATTATTATTATTATTATTATTATTATTATTATTATTATTTTTGTGATGATTGTTATTATTATCAACAACAACAATAATAACAATAATAATAATAATAATAATAATAATAATAATAATAATAATAATAATACTTCTCTGCTTATTCACAGCAAAACACATAAAATAACATACAATATAAATTAACTTCTGTTCAAAATGTGATTGGGTGAGATGATTTAATGATTTCAATTATTTATTGATGTTCTATCAGTGAGTTATTGCGCTAGGCTCTCATGCTGTGTGGGATTCAATGTCTTAAATTCTCAGCTGGTGCACCATAATTACAGCTTCAGTGCTTTCAGCTCCAAGAACCAGGAAGAAACACTTCCTGTTCCCATGCAACAGCTAATGTTATATCAATGATATTTAGCAATGTTAGCTAGCTAGTTAGCACAGAACATTAGCAACTGTAAGTGTAACTTTACATTTCAAATTGATATGTTAATCCATTTACCACACAGGTGTTTTGATGCATTCAAGGTCATGCAAACCTGGTGTTTACAGTGTATACAACTTTGCTGACGTGAAGTTAGAGAAACAGCATCTTGGAAAACTCTTGTAGGAATCAGGAATTACAACTTTCACACGTGTCTGGAACGCAGCATAATGTCACAGGTTCGATCCCCGGCTGCGACAGCCAGTTTCGATCCCAGTGACTCTGTTCAGTGAAATGGAAGGAATGCTGACAGGAAGAGGAAAGAACTATGGGTCATACCTAACTCACATACCAGCACATGTATGTGCATGTTCCTGTCATGTCACCGGTTCAAATCCCGGTCACGGTATGAGTCGCCTCCAGTACTGTCTGAAAGTCCTGTTACCGCGGCAACCCAGAATAACTGTAACTGTAACATTAGAGAATAAAGAGGAGGAAGAACACTAGTGTTAGTCCAGGGAGAGAAGAAAGAAATAAAGAAAGAGACCAGAAAGAGGAGAGTCACATCTAAACCACAGCTTATCAAGCCTGGCTGACTGTTAGAACTAATCAATAACATTGAAGGTGAAAGAAGTTTCATTCATGATAATAATAGTGTAATGTGAAACTCTGTAGCTCCCTGTTGAGGAATCCTCTAATGAAGGACCATACTCCATGCTCTTCACAATCATTTCACACTTCCTTGCAGTGGTAATGTACTCACGTGGCTTGACGGGAAACAGACAGCAATTTATCTATGTGTTGGCCCACCACTACTGAGTGAATCCATAGGAAACGCTGGGTCAGTCTGTGACTGCAGCCAGCTGGAATGTGTCCAGTAATTTCCAAATGACCTACAGTCATGCAACAGGTTAACCGTGCTTGTTTGATAAATGAATCACGATTAAAGTAGTTATTTTAGATAATAGATTAAAATAGCGCCTTGAGTGAAGATCCTGATGTCAAACTGTGACCGCTACCAGTTGGAGTTTGTAATTGCATCACATTTATAAACATATTGGAGTAGATAATATTATTTATGTTCATTTTGATGAACGAAATGAAAGAATGTTTCATTTTGTCACCAGTGAATGCATCACATCACTATCGAAACACCACCGTTTGTTTGTTAGTGACGTGGCTTAAGTTAAGTTAAGTAACTTGTAACTTCTGACAGCTGAAAAAAAATAGATTTTTCCAAACATTTAATCTTAGGTATGGAGGTAAGTACTCAAATGCAGTAAAAAGCTGGCTTTCTACAATGTCTTCAACTGTAAAACAAAAACAAAACAAAAAAAACAACATACAAATAAAAAACTGAAGAAACAAACAAAACATACTTAACTAACTAATAAATACATCAATAACATCAATACTACTACTACTACTAATAATGTGTTATTGTTATTATTGTTATTATTATTAATAAACTAATAATAATGATTCATAAAGAACTTTTCCAAACAAAGTTACAAAATGCTTCACAACCAGTACAAATACAAAATGGACAACGATGAAGGTCAATAAAACAGAAAGATCAATGAGAAAATAAAAAAGTTACAAAAATTGTCCCAGCCATGAAGATATAACAAAAGCAATAAATTAATAAGACGAGGCATAAAAGGTATAAAATGGATAAAGCCAAAAATGATAAAAAGGCCTTGAAAATGTGATTCAAAAGCTGGTACTGCTTGAGGACATATGAGGATTAAACGTTGTTTACTGTCCGTGGATGACAGAGTGAAATATCTAAACCCATTAGAGGAGCTTTAAAAGGTTGAAAAGAGGAGGAGGAACGGAATGATGAAATCAAATATACTGAGAGTGGGATACTGTTTACTGTCTACGGCCTCTCAGAGGTCTATCTTTGGGAATGTTTATACCTCTGAGTCACTGCTGGACTGTGAGCTAAAGTTGGTTTATTTCAGCTGGAGTCATTGTTTTAACCAGGTTTAACATGGAGGTCAGCAAGGACACGAGACCTGACAGTCTGTTGTTTTGCCTCATATCCATCTACTACACTGCAGAGGAGTCAACAGCAACAATAATAACTTTAGCTCCCTGTGACAGAAGCTGGATATGTACAAATAAGTAAAGTAAAATAAAATAAAAAGACGTAATAATACAGTCTTTGCAGTTCTACCAACCTACTACCAACCAGTCTACTTCATCATGGATCCACTTGCAAATCGTCTGTTAATGTCTAAATCTATCAGAACCAGCTAGCAACAGAGAGCTAGCTGAACCAGGTTGTTGTGGTGTGTCTGGAGATCATCCAGTAACGTTCTCAGTAAAAGTGATCAGTGTGATCAGGTAGATTTGTCTCCAAATGTAGGTTACTGTGACTCAGTAAACTGTCTTGTCTTTAGCCCTAGTCTCTACTCCAAAACACTCTGAGTTGGAGCTGGAGAAGAGTCAGCTAGTTCACCTGGACAGATGTGTTAGCAACAAGACAGTGATGGTTAGCTGACCAGATACTATGGTTAGCTAGCTAACAAGATACATGATCTAAACACTAAATCAATCAGATGTATCAGTGATGAAATGATCAGTTCAGTCAGAAACAGACAGAAATGAACTATGAAGATTCAATTCTGTTGAGATGTTTAGAAACACAATCAGCTGTTCTTCACAGAGGTGAGCATTTCCAATATGGCCACCAGAGGGGGCGGAGTTCCATCACCTGAAAGTCCTCTGTAGGCACTGGACATAGTTTAGTTAAGTTTGAAATGGAAGCAAAGTGTCATCACTTTGAAAGTGATGTCATATAACTAAAGTCAAGGTTCACGTGATGTTACTAACATACATGTGAAGCAACAACAGAATACCGGTGTGGTCGACTGTTTCCTTTTTTAACCTAAGAGCCCAACCTGGTCAGGATGTGGTCACTCTCTTCCGGATGTGTCACCCTTTAACCTTTAATGTCCCTTGCTGTTGTAACCATGGATATTCCTATTACCAACATTTATGTTGTATCATGTTACTTTAAATACATTTCACCTTAGGTCACACTTTTACCAGAGCAGCAAACTGATCTTGAAATAATAATCTGCATCATTTTCCTATTAATAAATGTGTCCTCTCCTCTCTATCTAATCTCTATAACCCAACAGTGATCAACCTCTACCGGGTCATGAAGTCTTTCCATCTCCTGTTCTAAACACCTGGTGTCAGGTAGATCTTCCCTGGGATAAATCCTCCGGAAACAGGAAGTTATGCATTTTAAGTTCAAGATTCAAGAACTCAAGATTCAAGAACTTTATTTGTCACATACACACACAGGGTGTGCAGTGAAATGAAAAAGTGGCAATGCTCAACGGGAATGTGCAAAGGGCAACAGTACACAGTATTTACAATAAAAAACCAGCACAATATTTACAGTATTACAGTAAGAGCTCTTATATAAAAACAACACAATATTTACAGTAAGAGCACTATAAAAATTATAGTAATATGAGAAATATGAGAAATGTATGTATGTAATATAATATAATATAATATAAATTATGTGTAGTCATTACATCATTTGGATGGATTGGATGGATGGATGGATGGATGCATTACATAATTTATATTATATTACATACATTTCTCATATTTCTCATATTACTATAAGTTTCCAGTTTGTTTGGAATCAATAGAAGAAGAAGTTAGTTAGCATGAGCAGCGATAGCCACCGTGGCTGAACAGACAAAGAAAAGAGCGCCACCTACAGGAACTCAAACTCCATCAACAGAAAATCCAAGGAGAAAGACGACACAGTACTGGACACACTGTTTGATTGACTGGTGATCTCTGGGAAGAGCAGTGAGGAACACCACAGTGAGGAACACCACAGTGAGGAACACCACAGTGAGGAACACCACAGTGAGGAACACCACAGTGAGGCTGAGAGACAAAGATGGAGACTGGATTAAGAAACAAGGATCTTACATGTTAGCACTTTAAAATACCAGAGAATTCCACCACCATCAGCACCCAGCCCCAACCAGGATAACGCTCCTGCTTCGCCCAGATTGTGTCATTCCTCTGATGGATGAAGAAACAGTGAAGGTGTGAGTAACGCTGGGCTTTTATCATGACAGAACGGTGAGCAGTGAAATCACTTCCCCTATCAGACTGTCACAACTAGTGCTGGACTCACCCAGAGGAAAAAAAAAACCTTCTAAAAAAACTCAGTCTTTTCTTCATTTCTTCAGAAAGAGAAAAGATCTTCCTTCTGGATCATTCTGTGATCACCTCCTTCTGAAATGTTCCTCCTAAAACCCCTTAGGAGCAATGAGGAGAAAATAGAGAGAATAAACTCTGGAGACTTTATGAGATCAATGTGAAGATGCTACCATGTGACATACATATATAATGGTGATCAGCTCCAGGGCTAGGGTTAGGTACAAATCTATATAATGACTAAAATGATGAGGAAACGGTAATTTCCCCCGTTATTTTCCACCAATTCTGCACTCACCATCATGTGATGTGGACAGGATGGAGTGTGTGTGTGTGTGTGTGTGTGTGTTTGGTGGTGGTGGGGGGGGGGGGGGGGGGGGGGGGGGTAGTTGACCACAGTGCCCTGGTGTCCTCTCCATGCCAGCTTTGTTTGGGCGTAAACAGCTCATCATAGAGGCATGTGGTCTGTTGCATCAACTCACACACACACACACACACACACACACACACACACACACAGGGGGGCCCTGTCAATACTGGAAAATGACTGAGAAGAAGTAAATGGAGGAAGAGATGGAGTGATGAAAGTGTGTCAAGTTAAAAACAAAAGCAACTACTCTCCCTAGTGGATGTTTTCTGCTCCTGATGGAGGAAGGAATGGGAGGATGTAGAAGAGGACAAGAGGGATTGATGGATGGAGGGAGGGAGAGATGGACAAAAACATGGTGGTACAATATGTTGAATGAAAAGAATAAAAAAACATTATTATCTTCTCTCACTGGACAGAGGGATGCAGGGAGAGATGGAGTGATCAAAGAAAAAATATGAGATTAAAAGAAAGAAAATCTGCAGGGAGATTTTTGCTTTTTACAGGATGTAACCACATCTGGAAATATTGCTGGAGGGATGGAGAGAAGGAGAAATAGAAAAGAAGACAGGGGGAGAGAGACGAAGAAAGAGATGCAGTGAAAGAGAGATTAAATAGTGAAAGGAAAGAAATAAAAACTCTCTGCAGGTTAGTATCTCTTCTCGCTGGCGGGATAAAAGTAGGAGATGGAGGAGAGAAGTAGGAAATGAAGAGAAAGAAACCCCTCCCTCCCTACAGGAAAGAGGGCTGGAAAGGAGAAGAGATGGAATGAATGAGTGATTTAAAATGAAATGAATCAACCAGACATTGCTGTCTCCTCTCCCTGGAGGAAGAGGGATGGAGGGATGGAGGGATGGAGGGACAAGGGATGGAAAATGACTAACTGCTCCCCTTGCAGGACAGTGTGACTCTCTACAACTCTGTAAAAAAAACCTGGTGGAGAGAAAATGTCTGGTTTACTGTTAACCTCTGCTGCCCTCTACTGTTAAACACACACAAGCAAAATATGAATGAACTTTATTTGTCTTTTTCTGCACACCCCTGACTGATATACACACAACACATCACCCCACACACATTCCAGGTCAGAGGTCAGAGTGCAGCCATTGAACGGCGCGCCTGGAGCAGTTTTTGAGGATAAGTGCCTTGCTCAAGGGCACTTCAGCAGTGTTGGTGGGCACCGTTGCATATTATTGTCAAATGAATATCAATACCTTGGTATTGATATTAACAATTGGTATAAATAAATGAGACCATTGGTAGCCTCTATCTCACACCAGTGGTGTTGTTAGTGCTTCTCCACATTAAGACTACATTTCCCTCCAGCAGATTTCCCTCCAAATCAACCCGGTGGCCACAATGTAGAATGCAGAGTAGAGGCTGGTAGAGGCTGACAGGCTGGTAGAGGCTGGTAGAGGCTGACAGGCTGGTAGAGGCTGGTAGAGGCTGACAGGCTGGTAGAGGCTGGTAGAGACTGGTAGAGGCTGACAGGCTGGTAGAGGCTGGTAGAGGCTGGTAGAGGCTGACAGGCTGGTAGAGGCTGGTAGAGGCTGGTAGAGGCTGACAGGCTGGTAGAGGCTGGTAGAAGCTGGTAGGCTGGTAGAGGCTGGTAGAGACTGGTAGAGGCTGGTAGAGGCTGGTAGAGACTGGTAGAGGCTGGTAGAGACTGGTAGAGGCTGACAGGCTGGTAGAGGCTGGTAGAGACTGGTAGAGGCTGGTAGAGACTGGTAGAGGCTGGTAGAGGCTGACAGGCTCGTAGAGACTGGTAGAGACTGGTAGAGGCTGGTAGAGACTGGTAGAGGCTGGTAGAGACTGGTAGAGGCTGGTAGAGACTGGTAGAGGCTGACAGGCTGGTAGAGGCTGGTAGAGACTGGTAGAGGCTGGTAGAGACTGGTAGAGGCTGGTAGAGGCTGACAGGCTCGTAGAGACTGGTAGAGACTGGTAGAGGCTGGTAGAGACTGGTAGAGGCTGGTAGGCTGGTAGAGGCTGGTAGAGACTGGTAGAGGCTGGTAGAGGCTGACAGGCTGGTAGAGACTGGTAGAGGCTGGTAGAGACTGGTAGAGGCTGGTAGAGACTGACAGGCTGGTAGAGACTGGTAGAGGCTGACAGGCTGGTAGAGGCTGGTAGAGACTGGTAGAGGCTGGTAGAGACTGGTAGAGGCTGGTAGAGGCTGGTAGGCTGGTAGAGGCTGGTAGAGACTGGTAGAGACTGGTAGAGACTGGTAGAGGCTGACCATACCTTCATTGGCTCCCAATCCAGGCCAGATCTAACTTCAAAATAATGCTAATTTATAAATCGCTGCATGGGCTCGTGCTGTCGTATACATCTGATCTAATTGTCCCAGGACATTCACAGGACGCTGGCTACCTTTCTATCCCAAAAATGAAAAAGAAATCGGCAGGCAGCAGAACATTTTCTTATCGCACTCCCTATCTCTGGAACCAACTCCCTCTTTTGATCAGGGAAGCTAATTCCCTGGAAATCTTCAAATCTAAACTTAAAACCGTCCTAATCACATGACCAAGCTTTGTTTAAACATGTCATTATGATGCCTTTGATTTTATCTGGTGCACAGTCTTGTTAAATTAGCTCAGACTAGGTCTAGATATTGACCCGGCTAGGGCAACCTCTTGATCCGACCACTGATTACATTACGTCTGTGAGTGCTGGACCCTGGTGGAAATGGAGTGCGGTGGCTGGCCCTGGGGAAAAGTGGGATGTGGTGCCAGCCCTGGCTGACGTGAGACCTGTTTGGCCCCTGGTTAACTGAGGACACTGAGGTATATGGCCTGAACTACATACGCTGAACTACAGGGCCCCTGGCTACACAGAACTATATGGCCTGTACTATATTTGTCTTGCCATCTATTGCACGCGCAGCCATCCTGGTGGGAGGAGCCTCTTTGTATTGAATGGCTCAAGGTGTCTTTCATTTTTTCTCCTATAGGGTCTTCTGGGAGTTTAGAGGCCTTAGTCTGGTGGTACCGGTCAGGTTAGGCTACCTTAGTCTGGTGGTGCCAGTCAGGTTAGGCTACCTTAGTCTGCTGGTACCGGTCAGGTTAGGCTACCATAGTCCGGTGGTGCCGGTCAGGTTAGGCTACCTTAGTCTGGTGGTACCGGTCAGGTTAGGCTACCATAGTCTGGTGGTGCCGGTCAGGTTAGGCTACCATAGTCCGGTGGTACCGGTCAGGTTAGGCTACCTTAGTCTGGTGGTGCCAGTCAGGTTAGGCTACCTTAGTCTGGTGGTGCCGGTCACGTTAGGCTACCTTAGTCTGGTGCCGGTCACGTTAGGCTACCATAGTCTGGTGGTGCCGGTCAGGTTAGGCTACCATAGTCCGGTGGTACCAGTCAGGTTAGGCTACCTTAGTCTGGTGGTGCCAGTCAGGTTAGGCTACCATAGTCTGGTGGTGCCGGTCAGGTTAGGCTACCATAGTCCGGTGGTACCGGTCAGGTTAGGCTACCTTAGTCCGGTGGTGCCGGTCACGTTAGGCTACCTTAGTCTGGTGCCGGTCAGGTTAGGCTACCTTAGTCCGGTGGTACCAGTCAGGTTAGGCTACCTTAGTCTGGTGGTGCCGGTCAGGTTAGGCTACCTTAGTCTGGTGCCGGTCAGGTTAGACTACCTTAGTCTGGTGCCGGTCAGGTTAGGCTACCTTAGTCTGGTGGTGCCGGTCACATTAGGCTACCTTAGTCTGGTGCCGGTCAGGTTAGGCTACCATAGTCTGGTGGTGCCGGTCAGGTTAGGCTACCATAGTCCGGTGGTACCGGTCAGGTTAGGCTACCTTAGTCTGGTGGTGCCGGTCAGGTTAGGCTACCATAGTCCGGTGGTACCGGTCAGGTTAGGCTACCTTAGTCCGGTGGTGCCGGTCAGGTTAGGCTACCATAGTCTGGTGGTACCGGTCAGGTTAGGCTACCTTAGTCTGCTGGTGCCGCTCAGGTTAGGCTACCATAGTCCGGTGGTACCGGTCAGGTTAGGCTACCTTAGTCTGGTGGTGCCGGTCAGGTTAGACTACCTTAGTCTGGTGCCGGTCAGGTTAGGCTACCTTAGTCTGGTGGTGCCGGTCAGGTTAGGCTACCTTAGTCTGGTGGTACCGGTCACGTTAGGCTACCTTAGTCTGGTGGTGCCGGTCAGGTTAGGCTACCTTAGTCTGGTGCCGGTCAGGTTAGGCTACCATAGTCTGGTGGTACCGGTCAGGTTAGGCTACCTTAGTCTGGTGGTGCCGGTCACATTAGGCTACCTTAGTCTGGTGGTGCCGGTCAGGTTAGGCTACCTTAGTCTGGTGGTACCGGTCACGTTAGGCTACCTTAGTCTGGTGGTACCGGTCAGGTTAGGCTACCTTAGTCTGGTGGTGCCGGTCAGGTTAGACTACCTTAGTCTGGTGCCGGTCAGGTTAGGCTACCTTAGTCTGGTGGTGCCGGTCAGGTTAGGCTACCTTAGTCTGGTGGTAGCGGTCACGTTAGGCTACCTTAGTCTGGTGGTGCCGGTCAGGTTAGGCTACCTTAGTCTGGTGCCGGTCAGGTTAGGCTACCATAGTCTGGTGGTACCGGTCAGGTTAGGCTACCTTAGTCTGGTGGTGCCGGTCACATTAGGCTACCTTAGTCTGGTGGTACCGGTCAGGTTAGGCTACCTTAGTCTGGTGGTGCCGGTCACGTTAGGCTACCTTAGTCTGGTGCCGGTCAGGTTAGGCTACCTTAGTCTGGTGGTGCCGGTCACGTTAGGCTACCTTAGTCTGGTGCCGGTCAGGTTAGGCTACCATAGTCTGGTGGTGCCGGTCAGGTTAGGCTACCATAGTCCGGTGGTACCGGTCAGGTTAGGCTACCTTAGTCTGGTGGTGCCGGTCAGGTTAGGCTACCTTAGTCCGGTGGTGCCGGTCAGGTTAGGCTACCATAGTCTGGTGGTACCGGTCAGGTTAGGCTACCTTAGTCTGCTGGTGCCGCTCAGGTTAGGCTACCATAGTCCGGTGGTACCGGTCAGGTTAGGCTACCTTAGTCTGGTGGTGCCGGTCAGGTTAGACTACCTTAGTCTGGTGCCGGTCAGGTTAGGCTACCTTAGTCTGGTGGTGCCGGTCAGGTTAGGCTACCTTAGTCTGGTGGTACCGGTCACGTTAGGCTACCTTAGTCTGGTGGTGCCGGTCAGGTTAGGCTACCTTAGTCTGGTGCCGGTCAGGTTAGGCTACCATAGTCTGGTGGTACCGGTCAGGTTAGGCTACCTTAGTCTGGTGGTGCCGGTCACATTAGGCTACCTTAGTCTGGTGGTGCCGGTCAGGTTAGGCTACCTTAGTCTGGTGGTACCGGTCACGTTAGGCTACCTTAGTCTGGTGGTACCGGTCAGGTTAGGCTACCTTAGTCTGGTGGTGCCGGTCAGGTTAGACTACCTTAGTCTGGTGCCGGTCAGGTTAGGCTACCTTAGTCTGGTGGTGCCGGTCAGGTTAGGCTACCTTAGTCTGGTGGTAGCGGTCACGTTAGGCTACCTTAGTCTGGTGGTGCCGGTCAGGTTAGGCTACCTTAGTCTGGTGCCGGTCAGGTTAGGCTACCATAGTCTGGTGGTACCGGTCAGGTTAGGCTACCTTAGTCTGGTGGTGCCGGTCACGTTAGGCTACCTTAGTCTGGTGCCGGTCAGGTTAGGCTACCATAGTCTGGTGGTACCGGTCAGGTTAGGCTACCTTAGTCTGGTGGTGCCGGTCAGGTTAGGCTACCATAGTCCGGTGGTACCGGTCAGGTTAGGCTACCTTAGTCTGGTGGTGCCGGTCAGGTTAGGCTACCTTGGTCTGGTGGTGCCGGTCAGGTTAGGCTACCTTAGTCTGGTGCCGGTCAGGTTAGGCTACCATAGTCCGGTGGTACCGGTCAGGTTAGGCTACCTTAGTCTGGTGGTGCCGGTCAGGTTAGGCTACCTTAGTCTGGTGCTGGTCAGGTTAGGCTACCATAGTCTGGTGGTACCGGTCAGGTTAGGCTACCTTAGTCTGGTGGTGCCGGTCACGTTAGGCTACCTTAGTCTGGTGGTACCGGTCAGGTTAGGCTACCGTAGTCTGGTGGTGCTGGTCAGTGATACTATAGGAGATAACACCATAAAGTACACTCAGGTCACCATAAACTCACTATAAGGCACTATAGGAATATTATTGGAATACTATAGGGACTCACACCCCTATACAATATTATGTCTTGATTAATTCCCCCAGGGATTAATATCTATCTATCTATCTATCTATCTATCTATCTATCTATCTATCTATCTATCTATCTATCTATCTATCTATCTATCTATCTCTCATCTATCTATCTATCTCTCATCTATCTATCTATCTATCTATCCTAAAAAAGTGAAAATTGCAGAAAGTGCATCTTCCCTGTACAGTTTCCTTCCGAAGGTCCGACTGGAATTCATATCCAACAAGTCCATAAACTCATATACCGACAGAGAGCCTGGAGGGGGTTCACGTTGCCCCTCTCTCCTCCTCCTCCTCCTCCTCCTCCTCCTCCTCCTCCTCCTTTTCCTCCTCCTTCTCCTCGGCGGAAGCGGGATGTGATGTAAAAACTAAACTTTTTTTTTTCCCTCTCCGGAGTGAGTTAAGATCTTCTTCTTTCTTCTTGAGATACATAGTTGACGCAAAAGGGGGAAAAGGCCAGAAACAAAAGAAAAGAGACGAAAAGAGAAGAAGAAGAGAAGAAGAGAAGAAGAGAAGCCACACTCATTTCTCCCCATAATGATCCGGACCCGCTGAACCGGCGCGTCTCTGCAGAAGGACCGAAAAATAAAAGTTAAAGTTAAAAAAAAACGAAAAACCTGAATGCTGTTGTGGATCTTGAAGAAAGCTGCGACCAGGTAAACAGATAGGGATTGATTTCTGATGAGGATGTCGTCGCTGTTTGTGTTGTTGGCCTCTTTGTTGGGAAGCGGAAAGGAGCCAGGACGGTGAAAAGTTTTGCTTCATGACAACAATGTGGGATTATTGTTCGTGCTGAGAAGGCCTGAGAAGGATGACAGCGGCGGGATTAGGAGATAATCGATAATCTAATCTGTGTGTTAGTACGAAAGGGCTGTAGTGATCCGACAGTTTCTGTTTTACAAGGATTGTGAAATGTCATGCAGATACTATAGGATCAAGACAGTGCTAAATCCTATAGTAATACCATAGTGCCATAGTGTACCATAGATAACTATAAATCGCTATAGAAATATTATAGGAAAAGTGATACTATTGTGATAACATAGGAGATAAATACTACTAAATACTATAAACTCTTACTATTACTATACTTACGTACTTATACTTACTTACTCTTACTATATAAAGTCACTATAGAGAACCACAGATAAATCGCTATAGAAAGATTATAGGAATATTATATTTATACTGTCATAGTGATAATTTAGATATACAGAGATAGAAATACCAGAAAGTAGACTAAGGTTACTATAAACTCACTATAGAGGATCAGAGAAACTATAAGTAAGTCAGTAGGAATATTATACTATAGGAGGTACTATGTACTATACTATGTATGTACATATGTACTACAGACATACTATACATTACTATAGGAATTTTACAGTGCTAGCATAGGAAATATACATACCATAAAGTACAACAAGGTCACGATAAACTCACCATTGAGTAGCCCAGACACTGTAAGTCAATATCAGAATATTATAGTGATTTTTCATCAAGGCATCAAGTCAAGGCAGCTTAATATCCGTCTTTACTATTATTAATTTAAAATAAAAAACTATTTCTTATCTTTTGCAACTCTAGGCCAAACTGAGCTCCGTCTCATGGCACTGCCTGTGGAAATATAATATATATTATAATCATTTCTGTAATCATTTCTATCCTTGTCAAAGGGAGAGGAGGGAGACTTTCTGACCCACAGCGAACCAGCAGCCTCTCCTCAATGTTATGTGGGCCAATGTTATGATATTTAATATGAAATCAAGTCTGAAGGCGAGATATTGTTGTGGTAACTAACTATACATGTTGTAGCTGCATGACTGGATCAGCATCTTTTCACCCTGCCAACCTTTTGCTATTCTACTGCAGTTTAGTGGCGTTTACACTCAGGGATGAATGTGGGAGTTCGGAGTACTTTAGCCATCGTATTAAACACTGGCTGACAGAGAAAACGCTACCCAGTGATGTGGTGGTAAATAAAAAAAGTGGGTGACCTTTGACCTCAGGCAAACAGCCACCAACAGGAACAGAAAAAGCTGCACAGGGCGAACGTTGGCAGCTCTAATTGGCAATCAGAGAAGTTATAAAAATTTGATCTTCATTACCCAGAAATCCTCTGCAGCGACATGCATCTTTTGTTTCTGACAATGAGGAATTATTTTACCTCTAATAGAGAAGGCCAACAAAAACCATCGATCAGATGAGTAAATGTAATTCTAAATATTATTTCTTTGTGTGATTTAGGAAATCTTAACAGCACTGGTTTGTACCGAAAATGGATCTAGGAAAAGTCACAGAGGGACATCTTGAAGTATTACAGTTCTAAATGTAAAATGAGTTTTCAGTCGAGCTGCTCGTCTTTTGTAGAGTTAAACTTGAACAAATCAATCACTGATTATCATTATTACTATTAAGCTGATTATTAGAAGGCCTATTTTTATAACAGTAACAGTAGAAGAAGCTTCAGCTGCCAGATCACCGACATCACAAACAACCAACAAATAACAACAACAAATAAATAAATCCAAGGGCCGAGAGACGTGGAAGGGATTGTTTTGTTTTGATGAGGGGAAATCACAGCGAGGAAGATGTGGGGATGCAGGGATTTAAACAGATTCAACCAGAAAGAGTCGGTTAACGTTGTTTACTATTTACTCGTTTACTCGTTTACTAGTTCACTGGCGCTGCTGTCCGCCGTGTGTACGTGCACGCTCCCAGCAGCGCTCTGAGGGGAGGCCATGTAAACCGAGCCTGCTGCATGTAAATAGAAGGAACACGAATATGATCCGTAATACACCGGACAGAGGGCCGAAAGGTCAGCCACACACACACACACACACACACACACACACACACACACACACACGGGAATACTGCAAACCTAAGCTAAACACAGAACAACAAGCAGGTTTATGTATTTTTGACTGATTTTAGAGCCTCACCGATACAGTTCATCAGTACTACCACTCAACTAACATCCAGTCATGCTGCCCATTGGCCCATTTCAAAACTATTACAGGAAGTGATTTATTTGATCAAAATATGATATAAAATATATATAAAAATCCCGTTCACACCATATATTTATACTAACATGACTTCATTATTATCACAAGAGTGAGCAACAAATTGTAGTTTTATTTTGAAGGCAGAATGGCCTCACTTCCTGTATTGGTCTACCTGTCTCCTCCACTCTCAACACTGCCAGACTCTCTTGACTCAGCTCTTTGAATCTCCACACCGGCGACATTTCTCCTCCAACAGAAAAGGAGTTTATCTTGTTAAAGTATCAGGAAGCTTCATTTATTGATCCGAGTACGAGAGCCTGGGAGCTGATCGGCACAAGACACGATTGACTTTGATTTTGTAGAGTGTTAACGGCGTGTCCTCATGTCCTCTCCAAACTCCAACGGGTGGGGAGTTTTTTTTGAGAGAGAGAGAGAGAGAGAGAGAGAGAGAGAGAGAGAGAGAATTATGAGGGTTTCAACATTATTTCACAACCAGCAGCCTGGTGGTTTGGCTTGAGCTCAGTTACAGAAAAGTGATGCATGTAATCTTCAGCGGTTGTTAACTATTAATCTTGTAATCCTTCAGAATAAAGGTGTTCTGTATTCTGGATTACATTACAGCTCCGATCCAGAATTCATTCAGCCAGGTGCATTTTTGTTTTGTCTTTGACTGGATTGGCTTTATATTTAACTGTGTATTCGCCACACAGTTGTATCAGTAAAACATGTTTCATCTGCATTCAGGACGAGTCTAAAAAGTGATGCAGGACTTTCCTCCGAGCGTTGACAAGTTTCTTCTTCACATGCACACGTAGGTGTTGTAGCTTTAAACCTACACCGAGGTGAAACACATCATGTACAATACTGTGCAAAAGTCTAAGCCAGCCTAGATTTTTAATTTCAATTTGGTCTAGTTTTTGTTTTCTGCCTTAGTGCTTTACATCACTGCTCTTTTTATGTCAAGAAACTTCTCATTTCCTTATTTTTTTAAGCATCTTCACTTTATGGATTTTTTTTTACATGTGCCTAAGACTTTTGCACAGTGCTGGATTTGTCTTGAGGGGAAAAATCCCCTGAAGCAGCATAATTGATTCATTAAGGCTTTGACTTACAGACAGAAAGTTGACTGTAAAACCCAAGACTCTGTTTCTGGACTTTAATGATTGAGTTTTGCTGTCTGATGAAGACGATGGTGGCTGGAAACATCACACAGCCGCTAACTGGCAAATAAATGTGCAAATGGGATGAATTCACCCACTGAGCACTAGACCGTCACCCAGGATGTTTCTGGCTGTGTGCTGTCCAGTTTTAGACCAAGTAAATACATGATCACATATTTAATCAACTAATAAACAGCTGTAAATATCAGAAATAATAGTAATAATAATAAATAGCTTTCATTTCTGTAGACGTCTTCTAAACTTTCACTTCTAAACGTCTAAACCCCACGTGGCCTCATTTGACGCTGTAAACCGCTTAGACCTTTTTAAACGGATAATCAACGTAAAGCTGCTCAGTGGGCGGAGTCTGTTTTTCATTTTTCACACACGCTGATCTTTGTCATCATATTTGTTAAATTTGCTGTCCAGTATCTGTGAACACTTTATTCTGTCTCTGGTGTTAAAGACTCTGCAGCCTCCATTCTGCAGGTGAAGAAAACTCCCCCTCGGTTGTTGGCAGATGGATGACTCCTTGCATACCTGACTCAAGGTGTGTGTGTGTGTGTGTGTGTGTGTGTGTGTGTGTGTGTGTGTGTTCTGACTATGTGTGGTATGTGTGTACTGTAAGCATGTAGGTGCATGCATGTAACTTGTGGGCACATATTTGAGTGTGAGAAGGATATGTAAGTGTGTATGCCTGCCTGTGGCTGCCAGTGTGTACATGTTTGAGAGTGTGTGTGTGTGTGTGTGTGTGTGTGTGTGTGTGTGTGTAGGTGTGTACGTATCCTGCGGCTAGGCATTCCTCTTCTACCCCGTCAGCCTCAGGTCCGGTATTCTGCTAGAACGACACTCAAAATCGGTTTAGTTGTCAGAGAAAATGAAAGGCTCAGTCTAATCTCAACCCAAGCGCCGAAACACCGAAACCTCAAAACGTTTTCATTGTCAAGCTGACTGACGAAGCTCCGGTTTTCTCAGTTTCTAAGGTTTGTCTACACTTGTAATGTCTTCAAACGCGTAAAAGAGAAGTGATTATGTGGTACCATGGGTTGAAATGTAGTTTTCGGTCTACAAGTTACAGTCCAGAAAACGTACAGTGTGTGCATCCTGTCTTGGGGCTTCAAGGTGTGTTTGATTCACCTTGGTTACAGTGTTTTGGCCCTGCATGTTAAATCAAGCGCACCTCGCATTCTTTAGATACTCGCGGCACTTTCCAAGCTGTCTGTTGCTCAGCTCTAGTTTATCGCCCCGCCAGTTACATTCACGTTTTAGGTATTTTGCTGATTTAGAGTAGAGCAAGTAGAGCGCTTAAACTGGCAACGTTAATGGAAAAATCCACCTTGTTGCTGATGTAACTTGCAACTGGGTCCATTTAGTTGTTTGGTGTATTTTTCTTCTTAATATAACTGGCCAATCGTAGACGACGTGACGTCACGTTGAGATGTTTCCAGTTTGATATCAGAAAATATTTCATGGATCTAAACCATCAACGGTAACGTCAGGTTTTGGTGTCAGCCAATCAGAATCAAAGAGCAACGGCTTCTTTCTACACCGACGATCAACAATCATACAGGAGAAATCCATCAGAGGAGAGAGAGAGAACGATTTCTCCACCGGCAGGAGATAGACCAGAATGCAATGCAGTAGCCAAGATAGACCAGAATGCAGTGCAGCTACAAGACAGGTTGGGTTTTGGACAAAAAGCCAATGGGATTTCTGCATTGGATTTTGGATTATTGCGGAAAATAAACAGAAGTTTATGATACTTACACGTTTTGTTCAGCAAGATAATCTTCACAAATGAACACCACTTTATGAATTTTGAAGCGTAAATGTAATCGCCAGAAGTAAAAAGCTAACGTTAGGCTATAAACGAACTACACCACAGTCACATGACTTCAACGTCACCACCACTAAAAATACTATAAACTGATAAATCTACAAGTTGGAAAGTTTGAGTTAGAATAGTTTGGAAGAGCGCGAGTAGAAACACAACTAGAGGCTGTAAAGGAGGACTAGTGAGTAGATGAGTTACCGTGTTCGGCGTGATGCGTTCAATGTCCCCGACAACCTCTGTAGTCCCGTAGACTTTGAGACGAGGGAACCGGAAGTGGAAAAATGCGAACTCCCTTCCTGGTTCAGGACTCATTCCTGCACCGCTCTATGACAGTACTCACTTCAGTACTCACTTCAGTACTCACTTCAGTACTCACTTCAGTACTGCACCGAGATGTCCAGGTCCAGTATGGTGTTGAGTTGGACAGCAGGAACTGATATACAGTTATGTCATTACAGGCATCTGGACCAAAGAATAAAAAACAGTAAAGTGTGTGTGTGTGTGTGTGTGTGTGTGTGTGTGTGTGTGTGTGTGTGTGTGTGTGTGTGTGTGTGTGTGTGTGTCCAAGATGCTTATGTAAACAGTAGGATGGTGTGTTTGTGTATTCTTGTGTGTGGATGCTTGTGTGTAGCCTACAGTTTGTATCTGTCGTGTGTGTGTGTGTGTGTGTGTGTGTGTGTGTGTGTAGGTGTGTGTGTGTGTGCTGGTATCAGGCCAGGTCTCTGGATAGCTCTCGGTGTTTTACGTTTATCATGTTACATAATCCGACGGCCAGTGTTCGACAGCCAGCCAGTAAATTAGCCTGCTGTCCGTCCAGTCAGCCAACTAGTAAACCAGTGAAGAAGCAAACCAGTCAGACGAGTCAGCAAGATGGTAGACTCAGTCAGCCATCAAACCAGCCAGTCACTTCCACACAGCAAACTATCAGCCAGAGGAAAACCAACAAGCCAGCCAGTCCTGAACTGCTACTTAAAATTCAGGTAATGTAGCCCCACCCCCTCTGGCGGCCATATTGGAGGTCCTCAGCTCTGCAGCTGATTGTGTTTCTAATCATCTATAGCCTGCTGGCTAGTTAGCTAGCTACCAGTTAGTTCAGGTGAACTAGCTGACTCTTCTCCAGCTCCAACTCAGAGTGTTTTGGAGTAGAGACTAGGGCTAAAGACAAGACAGTTTACTGAGTCACAGTAACCTACATTTGGAGACAAATCTACCTGATCACACTGATCACTTTTACTGAGAACGTTACTGGAGGATCTACAGACACACCACAACAACCTGGTTCAGATAGTGAACTGGTTCTAGCTGGTTCTGATAGATTTAGACTTTATTCACTAACAGATGATTCTCCAGTGGATCCATGATGGATCAGACTGGTTGGTAGCAGGTTACCACATAACCTAACCTAAATATTAATAGTCCAGTCAGCTAAATAAAAGTTAGTTCAGTGCAGGATTGCACTGTTGCAAGACAAGGATCGTGTAAACAACCGACCTCTATCCGACAACGAGTGAATCCTCTTGCTTTCATAAAACAGCTTTGCAGGTCAGAGTTCAGAGTTCAGAGTTGTTGTTAAAAAAGGTCTATTTCTGTAGCGATCCTTTCAGTAATGTTGTCAGACACACGAATAACAATCTGAGCCTGTCAGTGGCAAAATCAAGCACTTTTAGTGGACGTACTTTGACCGGCTGAGTATACCTTTACGGATTACCTTGCCGCCATCGAGCCGCCGTTATTTTTTTGCTGTATGGTATCGGTCAGCTAGCATGCCTAAGCTAGCCAACCAGCCGGCTAACCAGTGACATTTAGTTGGCTAGTTAGCTAGATAGCAACTCTATTCTATTCTATTCTATTATTTTCTATTGTACTATGCTGTTCTGTTTTGTTCTCTCTGAACTCTCTGCCTCATTCACCCCCTAACCAGAGGACATGTGTGAGTGTGAGAGAGAGAGAGAGAGACAGAGAGAGAGAGAGAGAGAGAGAGATTTGGGTTGCGTTGAATGTTAGGAATGTTGAGGCTTTTGGCAGTTTGGTCTGAGAGAAGGAGGAGATACTGAGGGAGAGAAGGAGGGAGAGAAGGAGGGGGAGGAGTAGATAAAGAGGGAGGAGGCAGGGAGAGAGAGACAGATAAAAAGAGGAAGGAAAAGCAAAGCAGAGCTTGAGAAGAAAAGAGTGAAATGACAGAGTTCATACTGTCACTATCAAACAGTTCCAAGTTCATTCTGTTGTTTTGATATTGATTCAATTAAATATCAACACATTGAAGGTGCTCTGCGTATCATTTTCATCACTTTCATTTAGAAACATCAATATATGTAATTTGTCTGTGTGACTGTTTCAAATGCAACGACCTCCCACAACAGCGCCAATTTCAACACCGCAAACATGGAGGAAGTTCGTCGTCGGTCCATCGGTCCATTTTTCACAACAGTAAATACCTGCGAGGTGTTCGATGAGATACAAAATGAGTTTGCTACCGGTATTGAACAAGCTCGCCGGTTGACGGGCGATTTTCCGCGTAGCTTGTTTTGACCACTCAACGTTGTTCAGTACTGCAACTCTGCCTCAATGGTTCCTGGTCGCCCAAGAAGTACTACCTCGCGAGCAGGTAGTACTTTTTTGGGGGGTCGAGGAACTATCCAAGAGGAACCTTTTTCGGGGCTAGTTCAAAGGTCAAAGTTCCTGGAACTAAGTACCAATAGTACCATGTTCCTGTATGGTTACTGCCATGGAAAAAACACATCTCTCCTCTCTTAATCTTTTTGTCTCTCTTTGTGCCTTGCTCCCCCATGTCTCTCTCTCTCTCTCTCTCTCTATGTCTCTCTCTCTCTGGTCATGTGATATTGCTGTGTAGAGAGATGAGCAACAGTGTAGGAATCTGAGCAGGAGCCAACACATTACATAAGGCTCCCTCTCCTTCTCTCTAGTTGTGTTTCCAGCCAACTGTCAGGCGAACTTTAAGCAAATTTCGCAATGAAATAAAATGCAAACTAGGTGAATTCCCATCACGCGTGGCTGGAGCAAGTAAAGACTGGAGAGCTGAGCCACATCAGAAAAAACACATCCATCAGAAACATGGAAAGTCTTTCAAGAATTGATCAGTATTGATGAGCAGAGGTGTTTTTAAATCTCTCTGCTCAAGTCCAAGTCAAATCACGAGTCATTTGTGGCAAGTCTCTAGTCAAGTCACAAGTCTTTATGTGCAAATTTAAGTGCAAGTCATGTTACGTCTTTCAGGTTTCTCTGAATGCCAGTAAAATCTTGTAGGCTACAATCAGGCCAATTATCAATATTAATAATAGCCTATCATATTTGGTTTTTTTTTTTTTGTATTTATAAAAGTATTTATTACCCGAGTTGAGCAGTCAGACCAGAAGAATGCAGTTAGGCCTTAAAGCTATCCTCCTAGTCTTGAGTACAGGCCTTAATAAGCTTTGGGTGCCAATAATCACATCAACCATCTTGTCAGAATAAAGACAAGCACACACTGAAAATATGAGTAAAACAATTGTTTGAATCTCCAGAACACAATTTATCTCATCCAAATGTAATTGTTTAAATCTTTTTCTAAACAAACAGTTTTTATCACGTACTTTCCCTATTTATCGTATCATTTCTGTATTAACAACAAACTTTTCCTCCTCAAGCAAGTGGAAAAATATTTTTGCAATATGTTGAGATTTGCTGTTTCCTTTCAGCTTTTGTAATATGATCCATCATAATTCATGTAAAAATACTTGGATAGAAAACTTTTGTTTCTCCCTACGTCTTTCTCTCTCTCTGGCACTGTAGGTCTCTCTCTCTCTCTCTCCCTTCCTTTCATTGTATTTCTCTCTCCCTAGCTAAGCGTATTTTCTCTCTTTCTTTCCGTCTCTACTTCCTGTTCTTCTTCCTCGCTTTTCTCTCGTTCTCCTTTTTCTTTCTTTCCTCAGTCTGCCGGTCTCTTCTCTTACTGTCTGTCTCTCTGTCTGTCTGTCTGTCTGTCTGTCTGTCTGTCTGTCTGTCTGTCTTCCTCCCATCCAGCTGTGGTCTCCAGTGACTTGATGTTCTTTGCATTGAAACAGAAACTCGACTGCAGACAAACTTTCCAGAATGAGAGAGAGACGGCGCTTATTCTTTTAGACAGAATACAGATATCTAATATAGATATAGATAGAGAGAGAGAGAGAGAGAGAGAGAGAGAGAGAGAGAGAGAGAGAGAGAGAGAGAGAGAGCTTTTCTCCTGCACTTGTTTCATGACGAGGCGGCCTGTGATTCTTCTGCTTTCCTGTCATTGAGAATACAACTGAAGGATACAGATGGATTCCACTGTTGTTCTGGGCAAGACCATCGGCTAAATGACCAAATTGGAACAGTAGTTGTGTGTGTGCGTGCCTGCGTGTGTGTGTGTGTGTGTGTGTGTGCGTGTTTGCTAATGTTGCAGTGTTGCATAACCGCTGAGTGGGCCGGTGTTTGTGTCCAGCATTTATAAACTGCTCAGCTCCAAAAGCAATAACATTGTGAAATGACTCACACACACACACACACACACACACGCACACACACACACACACACACACACACACACTTGTAAACTATGTTACAAGTCAGTCGCACCAACTTTGGCCATCTATCCTGCTTTAGTACTGTGTGGAGTGGAAGCCATTGCAGTTCTCCTGCATTTATCCTGCTAGAGCTGCAGACGAAAGTAGAACCTCTTAATAGATTCTATTATTCAACTATTTATTTACCATCCATCTGTGAAACGAGACCAAATCTTCTAAGGAAACATCCTAAACACAGCTATTGTTGCTGTTCGTCGCATTTCTGCTCCATTTAGTTGTTGGTGTATTTTTCTTCTTCCCGTAGCCAAGTAGCCAAGATGGACCAGAATGCAATGCAGTACCCAAGATGGACCAGAATGCAATGCAGTAGCCAAGATGGACCAGAATGCAATGCAGTAGCCAAGATGGACCAGAATGCAATGCAGTAGCCAAGATGGACCAGAATGCAATGCAGTAGCCAAGATGGACCAGAATGCAATGCAGTGGCCAAGATGGACCAGAATGCAATGCAGTACCCAAGATGGACCAGAATGCAATGCAGTAGCCAGAATGCAATGCAGTAGCCAAGATGGACCAGAATGCAATGCAGTAGCCAAGATGGACCAGAATGCAATGCAGTAGCCAAGATGGACCAGAATGCAATGCAGTAGCCAAGATGGACCAGAATGCAATGCAGTAGCCAAGATGGACCAGAATGCAATGCAGTAGCCAAGATGGACCAGAATGCAATGCAGTAGCCAAGATAGACCAGAATGCAATGCAGTAGCCAAGATGGACCAGAATGCAATGCAGTAGCCAAGATAGACCAGAATGCAATGCAGTAGCCAAGATAGACCAGAATGCAATGCAGTAGCCAAGATGGACCAGAATGCAATGCAGTAGCCAAGATGGACCAGAATGCAATGCAGTACCCAAGATGGACCAGAATGCAATGCAGTAGCCAAGATGGACCAGAATGCAATGCAGTACCCAAGATGGACCAGAATGCAATGCAGTAGCCAAGATAGACCAGAATGCAATGCAGTAGCCAAGATGGACCAGAATGCAATGCAGTAGCCAAGATAGACCAGAATGCAATGCAGTAGCCAAGATGGACCAGAATGCAATGCAGTAGCCAAGATGGACCAGAATGCAATGCAGTAGCCAAGATGGACCAGAATGCAATGCAGTAGCCAAGATAGACCAGAATGCAATGCAGTAGCCAAGATGGACCAGAATGCAATGCAGTAGCCAAGATGGACCAGAATGTAATGCAGTAGCCAAGATGGACCAGAATGCAATGCAGTGGCCAAGATGGACCAGAATGTAATGCAGTAGCCAAGATGGACCAGAATGCAATGCAGTAGCCAAGATGGACCAGAATGCAATGCAGTAGCCAAGACAGGCTGGGTTTTGAGTAAGGGGGCGTGGCTCTCACTTTTTCTCGATTGGAAACTCTCGCTCTCTTGTTCTCACTTTCGCTATCTCTCGCTCCACCTGCGCGTAAATGACAGCTGACTGCAACAAGTCCAGGCATGTTGAAAGGTATTCTGGGAAATGTAGGAAATCGCTAACTGAAGAAGAAGTAGAAGTAGACGAGGCAGGTTGGGGGAAAGTGGGTTCACCAAAACAGTAAATTACAACACTTCATCACTGGAATGTTTTTTCACCATCACAGGCCGATGATGTGTAAGTGCAAGAGGATCTGAGGGGGAATTCTCCTTTAATTTTCAAACAGTTCCTCTTGGCTCGCGGTCCACAGTTCAGCGAGCACCACTACATCTGTAGTTCAGAGAGGGAAAGATACTGCAGATGCTTTATTGATCCCCGGGGGGAAATTCTGGGGTAGCAGCAGCATAACAGTATCACAAAAAGATCAAATATAGAAATATCAAATGCAAGGCCTAAATACAATAAAATACACAATAAACATGAAGTGGAACCAGGATGTACTTATTACAAGTAAAAAGTATAAGGACTGAGAAGAGCAGCTCGTGAATGCAGGGCAGTGAATGTGAAATGTGAAGAGAGGGTGTTTGTACAGTAACCACCAAGTCAGTTTGTGTGTTTGCATGTATGAAGTGTGCACGTGAGCGCTTGTGTTCGCATGTGAGTGCACGTTTCTTTTTTGATTTGTGTTCAGCAGTAGCTCAGCAGGCAGGCAGCTTCTACAATGGCTGCATCTGTGGATCCAATTAGGCTGACCTCGTCCTCCATGTGTAGAAGACGTCCACCCAGCCAGGGTGATACTGCGTGGACGTACGAGGTTACAGCAGGACGCCGGTGATAAACAGCTCTTTTTTTATTGCAACACTAAACAAAAAAAAACAACACGTTGCTTGGAACTGACCTCAGAGCAGCTCAGTAGAAACAGAGCTGACATGACAAACGGCAGAAGTGAACGCAGTCCAAACAAGCCGGTCTTCATCAGGGACGTCGCTAACGCAATCACGCCGTTTTATTGGCGCCATGGAAACTTGAGGCGGGGGAAGTGGGTTGTCTGTCTCTCTCACGTGCACGTGCACACACAGACACACACACATACACACACACACACACACACACACACTCGCTCCCTACTTTCTCCGTCTGCCTTGATGTTTACTGCCTCCTATCTGATCTGAAACTGTCTCACTTTCTGTCGTCGGCCTGTCTCTCTTGATGATTGGAGAAGTGGGTCGGTGACTGGAAGGTCAAGGGTTCGAATCCCCAGACCCACCTGGGAAAATGTGACCCCCACCCTCCCACCCACCAAGGCAATCAACTCCCAATGCAGCTCCCAGTGGAACCAGTTTTGTTCCCAACTGAGATCTCCAACATTTCAAAAAAGTGACTCCTACTCTTAGAAAATGACTTTTTAATCTAGTCTCCATCTTTGTCTCTCAGCCTCACTGTGGTGTTCCTCACTGTGGTGTTCTTCATGTGGTGTTCCTCACTGTGGTGTTCTTCATGTGGTGTTCCTCACTGTGGTGTTCCTCACTGTGGTGTTCTTCACTGTGGTGTTCTTCATGTGGGTCCCTCACTGCTCTTCCCAGAGATCACCTGTCAATCAAACAGTGTGTCCAGTACTGTGACGTCTTTCTCATTTTCTGTTGATGGAGTTTGAGTTCCTGTAGGTGGCGCTCTTTTGTTCATCTGTTCAGCCACGGTGGCTATCGCTGCTCACGCTAACTACTCAGTTCTTCTTCTGTTGATTCCAAACAAACCCGGAAATGTAAAACGCATCACTTCCTGTCCCCAGAGGGTTTCTAAGAGGGTACAGACCTACCTGACACCGGGTGTTGAGAGCAGCAGATGGAAAAGCTTCATGACCTGTCGAGGTTGATCACTGTTGTGTTGTAGTGATAGAGAGCAGAGAATACATTTATTTATAGGAAATTGTCAAGGGGTTACTACTTCAGACGGTAGTGGGTAAGAAATGCAAACACTTTTACAGACTGGATATTGAGAAATAAACTTGTGGTAGTGATTTTCCTCCCAGAATAGATAGTGTATTTGAATGATCTCTTCTTGCAGTAATGTGTTGATTTCAGTCAATTAAAGTCCCTGGTTAGTTTTGATTCATCTCATAAGTGGCTCCATAGTTGGTCCCTTTGAGGAGCGGGTGATCCTCTCTAGCGGTTAGCCACGGGTGTTACTAACCGGCTGGCCTGCGTCCACGAGGCGGTCCGCCTAAACAACGAGTTGATTGAAGACGAAGTGACGGTCATGAGCTAGTTTGAGCCGCCGGACGCTCCCTCTGTCTCTGGCTAGCAGGAAAACTCCCCCCAGATCCTCCAACACGGTTAGACCTCATCAGTCTGTCATGTTCAAAACATTCCTGGAGTTATTTTGTGATGAAGTGTTGGAACTTACTTAATTTTATTGTGCCACTTTCCCTCAACCTGCCTCGTCGACTTCTACTCCCGTTAGTGAGTTAGTGTTAGTGAGTGTGTGGCGGGTGGAGGAGGTGAAGGGGTTCAGCAGCTTTCTCTGGTTAGGAGACTCTGTTAGATCTGGATCGGTCACTTCCTGTGTGGAGAAGATTTCCCACCAGTGACCAAACCGACACCAGGATTTAATTTGGACCGATACGGAGAATCTACGGTCTCAGTTAGTGGGGATGAGACGCTCTGCTCTGATGCAGACACACTTTGTGATTTTGGATCATAAGATGGATTTCAATGGTGTTTATCAATAATTACCTCTTTCTCTCTGTCAGAGATGTAGCGTGTGTGTTGGTGTGATCGGCGGACCATCATGCACCTCTTCCTGCTGCTGATCCTCCACGCCACAGCAGCCTTCGGACAGATAGACCCCGGTATGTGCACGCACACACGCGCACACACACACACACACACACATCACATTACATTTTACATTACATTACAGTCTTTTAACAGACGCTTTTATCCAAAGCTTACAATAAGTTTAATAAGTTCAAATAGTAACAACACACACACAAACGCCTATGGACAGATACAGAATAGTCTCTAGTATACACACTAACCTGGAAAGTGTGTGTGTGTGTGTGTGTGTGTGTGCGCGCGTGTGTGTGTGTGTGTGTGTGTGTGTGTGCGCGCGTGTGTGTGTGTGTGTGTGTGTGTGTGCGCGCGTGTGTGTGTGTGTTGCAGCACACTGTCGCTATGCCTTGGGCATGGAGGATGGCCGGATCAAAGATGATGACATCACGGCATCCAGCCAATGGTATGAGACGACGGGCCCGCAGTACGCCAGGTCAGTACGACTTTTGATTTGATTTCGATTCTGATGATTTTCATGAGATTTCATTGTGGTCTAGTTGACAGTATTAGTGTATTCGTTGTGTAGAAAAATGTTCAGAGAGAAACATTTTACAATCCCAGACAGTTGACCAATAACTGTCTCTCTGTCTGTCTTGGTTAAACTGTTTGGACATGGCCCATAGTTTCTTGACGGATAGTAGGTTAGTAGACTAGTTGACTAATAACCGTCTCTCTGTGTGTCCAGGTTGAATCGTGAGGAGGGAGACGGCGCCTGGTGTCCCGAGGGCCAACTGGAGCCGTCAGACAGTCAGTACCTCCAGGTTGGTGTCGCTGATCTTTACCCCGCGTTCTTCAGATTTCATCTCGGGCTCGAAAGAACGAGAGGAAATATGTTCACGTACCACAAATATGTTCTTGTGGCGTGAAAAAATCCAAGTCCAAGCAGTTATGTGGGTTTGAAAGTTAAAAAGAATTTAATTGGAGAGGACTAAGACATTAAAAACACGTTTATTTTTCCTCTCAGTTGATCTAGTGCTTGTACTGGATCCCTTTTACGTTGTGGATCACAGAGAGGACTTATGGCTTTTGTACAATGGTTACCAACACGTGATGTAAGGTTCTCTACAAAGTACTGGACAAAATAAGAAATAACACTAACTAGCTCCCAGCTCCCGGTTACCACAAGAGTTGGAATGGCAACTAATAAAGCACAGCTAGAAGAGCTTCATGGGAATTATCACCATGGTTGGGATGCATCATGAACCAATCAGAAGGTATGACAGTACAATTGTAGCCCAGTGTGTGGAGGTTTTCCCTCACACCAACCAGATTTCACTAATTCGTTGCTCTTTCTCTGCGTGATGGTGGGCTAATCAAAATCAGCCCATGAGCCCATTGAAATCAGCTGATGTAGTGATTGGCCCTCCATGGTACCTGATTAGTTTCATCGCCAACCTGCTACCAACCAGTCTGATGCATCATGGATCCACTGGAGAATCATCTGTTAGTTAATAAAGTCTAAATCTATCAGAAGCAGCTAGAACCAGTTGACTATCTGAACCAGGTTGTTGTGGTGTGTCTGTAGATCATCCAGTAACGTTCTCAGTAAAAGTGATCAGTGTGATCAGGTAGATTTGTCTCCAAATGTAGGTTACTTGTCCTTGTCCTTGTCCTCTGTGAGGGTCTAAGGCTGGGGGATGTCGTGTACTAATCATTTATTATTTTCACATGTTGGGCATTGTGAAGCCCTTAGGGACTGTAACGGTGATTAAGGGCTATACAAATAAATGTGATTTGATTTGGTTACTGTGACTCAGTAAACTGTCTTGTCTTTAGCCCTAGTCTCTACTCCAAAACACTCTGAGTTGGAGCTGGAGAAGAGTCAGCTAGTTCACCTGAACTAACTGGTAGCTAGCTAACTAGCCAGCAGGCTAGTTTAGTTACTGTTAACATGGGACTACTAGCCACTGCTAACGCTAGCTTCTACTAGATACGTTAGCTAGCGTGCTAATCAGATGTGTTAACAACAAGACAGTGATGGTTAGCTGACCAGATACTATGGTTAGCTAGCTAACAAGCTACATGATCTAAACACTAAATCAATCAGATGGATCGGTGATGAAATGATCAGTTCAGTAGAAACAGACAGAAATTAGATTGAAGATGAAGATTAAATTCTGTTGAGACGTTAGAAACACAATCAGCTGTTCACAGCGCTAAGGACCTCCAACATGGCTGCCACAGGGTGTGTGACATCACCTGACAGCCCTCTGTATTGTACCCTATCATATGGTGTGATAAAACCCTGGTGATTTGTTCCTCAGGTGGACCTGGGCAGGCTGACCTTCCTCACAGTGGTTGGGACCCAGGGTCGCTACGCCTGGAGGAACGGAAACGAGTTCGCCCGAGCTTACCGCCTCAACTACAGCAGAGACGGACTCCTGTGGAGGTCCTGGAGAAACCGGCTGGGGAACAGGGTGAGGAGACCGGGGGGGAGGGAGACTGTAGAGGTCCAGAGGGGGGGAACAGGGTGAGGAGACCGGGGGGGAGGGAGACTGTAGAGGTCCAGAGGGGGGGAACAGGGTGAGGAGACCGGGGGGGAGGGAGACTGTAGAGGTCCAGAGGGGGGGAAACAGGGTGAGGAGACCGGGGGGGAGGGAGACTGTAGAGGTCCAGAGGGGGGGAACAGGGTGAGGAGACCGGGGGGGAGGGAGACTGTAGAGGTCCAGAGGGGGGGAACAGGGTGAGGAGAGAGGGGATGAACTCAATTCAGTTCAAGTTCAAATGTATCGTCATTCCACCTACATAAGTGCACAGGATGAGGATGTCACCAGTGTAGAGCCCGTTCCTCAAAGAGGTGTTTTATTATTTTAGTACTTTTTTAGTACGTTACTTGTCTCGGAAGTAATATTACTTTCTTTATTTATCCTTGAGAGTGGCAATTTGTTACCATTTTATTACGTTTATTGTAGACTACATCCTCTCTTACCTTAATGTAGAAAATCAAAGTAGTAGGAATACTTCCACTCAAAAGAAGGAACTTTTGTACCATATTTAAGATAAACTAGTGAACCTAGTGAATTGGGTGAGAGATGTTTTCTTGGGATAATTCAATTTCAATCTGATATTTAGAGGTTGCTTATTTGTTACAGTACTTTTTAATATTACTAACCAATGCATAAAATGCTTTACTGGGGGAGGGGGGACTGCTGACTGGGCTCTTATTCTCCTTGTATTACTAAAACATTTTCCTTTAAAGTTTTCACAACTTTGGTCAAGACCAGTCAGGGAGATGAGAAATGGGGTGACACATGAGCCAGGAAAACACAGAAAGAATGAGGGAAAACTGAGAGAGGAAACATGTGACGGAGTGATAGAACGGAGCGATGGAGGATAAAGACGCCATAGGGGGAAAGAATGGGAGAGACGGGACGGAGGGAAAGAAAGAGGATGCTCTCTTTTGTTGAGTCATTTCTGGTCATTCACACTGCTATCAGAGGAAATGACATTTACAAGAGCACTTCCTGTTGGCCCTAGAGGTCCCTGGTGGCTACGGCAACACTGTTAGGACACAATCTAATCGCCAGGTCCTGTTTTTATCTCCGGCTGGTTGACTGGGTGTGCACTGCTTCACATTCCCACCTGGGAAAAGACCAGTTCAACCAGTCTGGAACAGTTGGGGGTTAGCAACAATGTCCAGCTCCTTCTGGTGGATTGCCAGGCATGCTGGGAGATGTAGTCCCTGCAGAGTGTTCTGGGTCTACCCAGGGATCTGTCATGCCTCAAACAGATTGAGAGAGATTGATGGCTTGAAGACATTTCACTGCATTTGTGAATCCACTTTCAGACAAACTCAATATTGTAACGACTTCATCACTTCTATCAGATATTTTATAATTTAAAGGTGCTCTGTGTTTCATTTTTAACCGTCAATATATCATTATTATATGACTAGTGGTACCTAGTAAACCAATGAGACCATTGTCTGTGCTAGTGTTTCCTCCACACATTTCTCATGAACCCTGTTGCTTCCTGTTTCTCTTCACGTCCAGGTGATGGAGGCCAACAACAACGCCTACGCCTCGGTCATCAAGGACCTGCACCCGCCAATCATCACGCGCTACGTCCGACTCATCCCGGTCACCAAGCTGTCGACCACCGTGTGCATGAGAGTAGAGCTGTATGGATGCCCGTGGGAGGGTAGGACACACACACACACACACACACACACACACACTCAATGAGAGATAACAGACAACCACAGGTGTGCTGAGGAATGTTCTGTTCAAAACAATTCACCGAGCATCTGATGCTTCACAACAGTCTGTGACCTCAACAACAGCCTGTGTGTGCGTGTGCATGTATGTGTGTGTGTGTGTGTGTGTGTGTGTGTGTGAGAGAGGTTGTTGATTCAGTAGTTTGACTCATCACTTCTCAGAAATGTTTACTGTAGTAAGCCTCCATCTCGTCTCCTCCCCACCATCCACCCCCCCATTTCTACCCACAATCCTCTTTCCCCGTCCAGCCGCTCGTCATCCATCCTCGTTTCTCCTCCCTCTTCTCCTTCAGCATCCTTCTCTCTATCTTTAAGAACTCTTTAAGAACCCTTGAAGAACTCTTGAAGAACCCTTGAAGAACCCTTGAAGAACTCTTTAAAAACCCTTGAAGAACCCTTGAAGAACCCTTGAAGAACTCTTGAAGAACCCTTGAAGAACCCTTGAAGAACCCTTTATCTAGGTTGGCCTCACCATCCACCCCCCCATTTCTACCCACAATCCTCTTTCCCCGTCCAGCCGCTCGTCATCCATCCTCGTTTCTCCTTCCTCTTCTCCTTCAGCATCCTTCTCTCTATTTGCGTCAAACAGTTGGCGTGTTTCCAACCAAATGTCAATCAAGTTTTAAGTAAAGTGGGAAAAAAACAAATCAAAGGCGAGGATCCGTTAAAAAGCCTTCAGACTTTACTCAGTTAGTGCAGGGAAGACATGCTGAATGACAGGAGACAAGGGGCACTGCCTGAGTCACTGGACCGACGTTAGTTAGCAACAACTTTAACGTATATTGGTCTTTATGTGCGAATCAGCATCTGTTTGTGCTGAATGAACCCCAAAAACACCCTCATCCTCTCTGGCTGCACCCTGATGGAGGTCATGGGGCCAAAATGCATTGGGTGCAAAGGCCCCTATAGGAGCCCGGCTGTGTTTGTGAGTAAATACTTAAGTAAGTCAATAAGTATGACTAGGAGTATGACAGGTATGACTAGACAAATAAAGGCTCTTTAGATGCGACAGTGTCTTGATATGACATTACATTGCAGACGCTGTTATCCAAAGTGTCTTACAATAATGGGTGGAGAGTTTTTGTTCCACATCAGAGAAGGGGCTGGGAGGTGAGCTTTGAAAGACAGAAATCTCATTCCTGGCTGAGGACTCGATGCGTCCTTGGTATTGATCAGCAACCCTATCAATCCTATCAGACACATTGTGGTTTTAATCTGTTCACCCCCCCGCCTCCTCTCCGCCCCTCCAGACGGTCTGATCTCCTACAGCGCTCCGGAGGGTCAGCTGATGATGCCGCCAGGTTATCCCATCGCCAGCCTCAACGACTCCACCTATGATGGGGCTCAAGAAAGGAGGCGGGTCACACACACACACACACACACACACACACACACACATACTGCAGCAATTCCTGCTTCGTACTGTGACTGACAGCCCCCCCCCCCCAAATAGGAGGCTGTCTGGTGGGCTGGGCCAGCTGACAGACGGCGTTATTGGCCAGGACGACTTCCTGTTGACGCGCCAGTACCACGTGTGGCCGGGCTACGACTACCTGGGCTGGAGGAACGACTCGCTGGGAACTCTGGGATACGTGGAAATGGAGTTTGTGTTCGACAGACAGAGGAACTTCACCTCCATGAAGGTTTCATTTCATTCCACCTTTATCTAACCAGGTTGCCTCACTGAGAGAGACTTGAGAACAAAAAACATTTTTAAAAAGAACAATCCAACGCATCCCTCCATCCAGGTCCACAGCAACAACATGTTCTCCCGCGGCGTGAAGATCTTCTCCTCGGTCTCCTGCTGGTTTAAGCCCCGCCTCATCGCCGGCTGGGAGGCGAAGCCCGTGGAGTTCAGGACCGTGTTGGACGACAGGAACCCGAGCGCCCGCTACGTCACCGTGCCGCTAGACCGCCGCGCCGCCAAATCCCTCCGCTGCCGCTTCCAGTTCGCCGACGTCTGGATGATGTTCAGCGAGATCTCATTTCAGTCAGGTAATGTAACACACACACACTTAAAACACACACACACACACACACACAGAAAATTCAGTTTAGTAGTAATCGTGTTCATTGGCAAGTCAAAGTTTCTCCGTTTGTCTCCCAGAGGACACCGTACTCCCGACCCAGGTGACCCCGGTGGCGACCTCTCCCTGGTCCAATGAGCAGAGCAGCATGCCAACCACGCCCAAGACTTGTATGACCTTTGAACTTTCACCTTTTATTGGGGGGGGGGGGGGGGGGGCGTAGGGTGACTCAAGTTCATTCCCCTGCTGGAGTGCTCTTGAGCAAGACACTAAATCCTACCGGGGGAGGGGCAGGAAGCAGCAGGCTTTATGGGAAATGTAGTCTTAACTTGGAGAAGCATTATAGGGAAAAAGTATCTAAAACATGAAAATGGTGGAAAAGAAAGGGACTGTACCTGAGCGAGTGATAACTGATGTCAAAGTAAAGTCAGGTGACGCTGCCAAAATGTTTCATTACATTACATTACAGTCATTTAGCAGACGCTTTTATCCAAAGCGACTTACAATAAGTGCATTCAACAAAGGTAGGTAAGGAAACTACTAGTCACCAGAAATCATAAGTGCATTTCCTTCCTAAACAAGCAACTAAGAGCATAACTAGTGTTAATGTAAGAGTGCAATAAGTTAGTAACCTACTTATCTAGACAAATGAGACAAATAGAGAATCGAATAAAACAAGAGCTAAGACAAATAAGTGTATCCAAGAGCCAGTAAACAAGAGCTAAGACAAATAAGTGTATCCAAGAGCCAGTAAACAAGAGCTCAGGCACATAAGTGACGACAAGTAGTCAAGGCTAGGAGGAAGGGTCAGGGTAGTGTCTCCTGAAGAGGTGGGTTTTCAGCCTGCGGCGAAAGATGGGCAGCGACTCTGCTGTCCTGACATCAGTGGGGAGTTCATTCCACCACTGCGGGGCCAGGACAGAGAAAAGCCGTGACCGTGTAGATCGGCCGCAGGGCCCTCTGAGCGACGGGGCAACCAGTCGCCTCGAGGCAGCAGAACGAAGTGGTCGGGCGGGGGTGTAGGGCTTGACCATAGCCTGGAGGTAAGACGGAGCAGTTCCTTTCACTGCCCTGTAGGCTAGCACCAGGGTCTTGAACTGGATGCGAGCTGCTACAGGGAGCCAGTGTAGAGAACGGAGAAGGGTTGTTGTATGGGAGAACTTGGGGCGGTTGAACACCAGTCGAGCCGCAGCTTTCTGGACAAGCTCCAGAGGTCTGATGGCCGACGCCGGGGCACCAGCAAGGAGGGAGTTGCAGTAGTCCAGGCGGGAGATAACAAGAGCCTGGATGAGCACCTGCGCCGCCTTGTCAGTGAGGAAGGGGCGAATCCTCCTGATGTTGTAGAGGAGGAATCTGCAGGAGCGTGTCACTGATGCGATGTTTGCCGAGAACGACAGTTGGTCGTCCAGGGTCACACCCAGATTCCTCGCGGTCCGAGTTGGCGTCACCACAACATCATCAATGGTGATGGCCAGGTCTCGGTGCGGACAGCCCTTCCCCGGGAGGAACACCAGCTCAGTCTTGTCCAGGTTGA
The DNA here is from genome assembly GCA_034670385.1 of Hoplostethus mediterraneus. NCBI lineage: Eukaryota > Metazoa > Chordata > Actinopteri > Trachichthyiformes > Trachichthyidae > Hoplostethus > Hoplostethus mediterraneus. The sequence continues at coordinate 154,561 of JAXDDW010000103.1, forward strand.
GCTTCAGGTGGTGCATCGACATCCACTCCGAGATGTCTGCCAGACATGCAGCAATGCGTGCCTCCACTCGGGTGTCCGAAGGGGGAAATGACAGGATCAGCTGGGTGTCATCTGCGTAGCAATGGTAGGAAAAGTCGTGGGAGTGGATAACAGAACCGAGAGATGTTGTGTAGAGGGAGAAGAGGAGAGGACCTAGAACCGAGCCTTGCGGAACCCCAGTAGTGAGCCTACGTGGTTCTGACACAGACCCTCTCAGCGTCACCTGGTAGGAGCGATCCGTCAGGTAGGATGCAAACATGGAGAGTGCAGAGCCTGAGACACCCATCCCCTCGAGGGTGGAGAGGAGGATCTGGTGGTTCACCGTGTCAAACGCTGCAGACAGGTCCAGGAGTATCAAGACAGAGGAGAGAGAGTTCACTCTAGCGGCATGGAGCGACTCAGTCACTGCCAGGAGGGCAGTCTCGGTCGAGTGACCCACTTTGAACCCAGACTGGTGGGGATCCAAGAGGTTGTTCTGGTGGAGGTACAGGGACAGTTGATTGAAGACAGCACGTTCAAGGGTTTTCGATAGGAAGGGTAGAAGGGAAACCGGTCTGTAGTTCTTCACCTCAGAGGGGTCAAGTGTTGGTTTCTTCAGAAGGGGGGTGACTCTGGCAGTCTTGAAAGCAGCGGGAAAGCATCCAGATGCCAGAGAGGTGTTGATGAGGTGGGTCAGGAAGGGAAGAAGCCATCTTGGCCTTCCAAAGCTGAGAAGCCCCTTCCCAGTTTCACCACGCCACACTCTCCCAGGTACACTAGCTTTCATTTCCACCATTTTCATTAAAGGTTTGTTCATCCTTCATCTTTGCTAGCAGCAGATCTTTGGCATCCCTACTGAAATCAACAGGAGCAGTCCCCGTTTTTAAATCCATCTTCCATCTCCTAACCGTCTCTCCTTCTCCATAGCAGCCAACCCGTCAGCCAGTGACCAGCCAGATGACGGGAACACGCCCGTTCTGATTGGCTGCCTGGTGACCATCATCCTGCTGTTGGTCGTCATCATCTTCCTCATCCTCTGGTGCCAGTATGTCTGCAAGGTGCTGGAGAAGGTGAGGCACGCCGAGCCAACCTAGATAAAGGGTTCTTCAAGAGTTCTTCAAGAGTTCTTCAAGAGTTCTTCAAGGGTTCTTCAAGGGTTCTTCGGTTTTATGTAGACCCATAATGACTCAAGAACCCTCTGATTTATTAAAATAAAAACGATTTCTTAAAAAGTATAAAGTAAAATGCAGATTATTAGAAATGCACTTCATTCCCATCTTCATCTCTCAGCCTCACTGTGGTGTTCTTCACAGTAGTGTTCCTCACTGTGGTGTTCCTCACTGTAGTGTTCCTCACTGTAGTGTTCCTCGCTGTGGTGTTCCTCACTGTAGTGTTCCTCGCTGTAGTGTTCCTCGCTGTAGTGTTCCTCGCTGTGGTGTTCCTCACTGTAGTGTTCCTCACTGCTCTTCCCAGAGATCACCTGTCAATCAAACAGTGTGTTCAGTACTGTGACGTCTTTCTCCTTGATGGAGTTTGAGTTCCTGTAGGTGGCGCTCTTTTCTTTGTGTGTTCAGCCACAGTGGCTATCGCTGCTCATGCTAACTACCCAGTTCTTCTTCTATTGATTCCAAACAAACCAGAAATGTAAAATGCATCACTTCTTGTCTCAAGAGGATTTCTCTCTCTCTCTCTCTCTACTTCTCTACTGAAATACTTCTTTTTTAATGCTCTTTAACACCTGATCCTTCCTTCCCTCCCTCCAGGCTCCTCGTCGTATCCTAGAAGAGGAAGTGACGGTTCGTCTGTCGTCCTGCAGCGACACCATCATCCTCCAGACCCCCCCAGTGCCCCCCCGCTCCGTCTCCGCCCCAGCAGGTAGCGATAGCAGACAGGAAGAGGAAGATGTTCCACTCTTTTGGACTTCCTGGAATTCCAGTTAGGCGACTGAGCTGACCAGAAAATTACAAAGATGGTTTGATGCTCGTCATCTGATTGGTGGACAGCTCACTTATGCTTATGATTTGTTTATTGGCTTCATTTCTTTTCCTTCCTCTTTCTTTCTTCTTTCCACACAGATCCTCACTATGAGAGAGTCTTCCTGTTGGACCCTCAGTACCAGAACCCGGCGGTGCTCAGGAACAAACTCCCAGAGCTTTCGCAGAGCGCCGAGGCCTCAGGTAAACTACAGCATGACATCATCGTGACATCATCATCGTGACATCATAATCAATATACAGGAGAAGCCCACCTGCGTTACTCCAACTACCGTCTACACCCGTCATGATTAACACCAAACCTCTCATGTGGTTTGTCCACGGCACCTGGATCGGTACCGCTTGGTTTTCCATTGCAATATTAAAATAGCTGAACAGTCCCCAATATATTCTGATTGATAGTTTAATAGATTAATGTTTTCACACTATAAATGCAACCAATGACAGTCGGCAGAGTTCTGGTGGATTTTGCTCAGCAGCTCCGACTCCAATCCAAGGAAACTTAAACCCTTAAAACCCGAATCATCAGCGCCTTGAAAAAGGTCCAAGTCCCTCCCCGTCAACTTTTAACACAAAGCTCTACTGTTGTAGTTTCTGAAACAGTGAAAAGGTGTGAAGGTTCAACTAACACACACAAAACCGCTGCAGTCTGCCCCCTGCTGGCCATCTGAACCAGCCTCTTCAGACAGCTACACTTCGACTGTCAGGCATCTTCACCTGTCAATCATCTTCACCTTGACTGTCAATCATCTTCACCTGTCAATCATCTTCACCTGTCAATCATCTTCACCTTGACTGTCAGGCATCTTCACCTGTCAATCATCTACACCTCGACTGTCAGGCATCTTCACCTGTCAATCATCTACACCTCGACTGTCAGTCATCTTCACCTGTCAATCATCTACACCTCGACTGTCAGGCATCTTCACCTGTCAATCATTTACACCTCGACTGTCAGTCATCTATCAATACCCGTCAATCATCTTCACCTCACCTGTCAATCATCTTCACCTCTCCTGTCAATCATCTTCACCTCTCCTGTCAATTGCCTGCACCTGTCAATCATCTTCACCTCTATATCTCGTTTCTTCCTTTATCTCCAAAACACACCATCCAATCTCTCTCTTCTTCTCTCTCTCTCCAATATTTTTTCTTCTTCTCTCTCTCTGTGATGTTGTGAAAACTGTCTGCTGACTGCATGCTGATCTATTCTCCAGTCTGTCTCTCTTTTACCTCCCAGCTCCGCCTCTCTTCCTCTTCCTCCTCCCTCTTCCTCCTCCTCCTCCTCTCCTCCAGCCCTCCTCCTCGGTAACCCTCTGTATGACCTCCTCCTGCTGACTTCCTGTCACATGATGTCAGGCGGGCTGCGTGGTAAGAGTTGAAAGGTGTGACTCAGATTTTAAGTTTTAAAGGTGATCATGGCGTTTCTGCTTTATTAGAAGTTATCACTGTAATCATAAGAATATATTTCGATATCGATAAATAAAGATATCTACTAAGAGATGGAGAAATAATCTTAATTGATGTCCATCGCATTGAACTGCGTAGTAATATAAAGCATTTTCAAATTTGTTTCATGTCATTTTGTATCAGTATTATAGTCAGTTATCATGAATAACGCAATATAATTATTTCATCACAATATGATTTTATTGAAAGAATATTGATTTATTGCCCAGCCCTGGGCAAAGGTCCCAGTCCGGCTTCGGACCCAGGATGTACACGCCTTCGCCAGCTGTCTAACCCCTTCAACGCAACTTTGTTTGTCCAGGAAAGGTTGACAGAGCTCCATGCTGGGAGCTTCCCAGTACAACCACAGCCTCCTATTGGTGGCCAGTGAGTGGTTGCCTTGTCCCAGTCGGTACAGGGATTCAAACCAGTGACCCTCACCCTCCCCCAAATTTGTGCATCATCTAGAAGCAGAGTTTTTTACAAAGTGCTTTAGAGGAAGACCTGAAGACGAGAACAGTAAAATACACCATGAGATAAAAATACAAAACGTAGGTTAAAAGAAAAATAAATAATAAATAAAATGAGTGTGATGCCAGCCCTCTGTAGACGTCAGTGAGGGAGGTCCGCCGACAGCCAATCAGCTTCCTCACCATCCTCTCTCCGACAGCGTGCGGAGGAGGCTACGCCGAACCCGACGTCACCCAGTGCACGCCGCACCAGTGTTTCCATAGCAACGCGCCGCACTACGCCGAGACGGACATCGTGCGGCTGCAGGGCGTTACCGGTAGCAACATGTACGCCGTGCCCGCCCTCACCGTGGACTCGCTCACCAGGAAGGACATCTCTGCCGCCGAGTTCCCACGGCAACGGCTCATCTTCAGAGAGAAGCTGGGGGAGGGGCAGTTTGGAGAGGTGAGGGGGTGATAGGGGGTGGAGCCAAAGAAACAGGGTTCCCACAGGAACGCCTTGTGGGTCCTACAAGACCTTGAAAGACCTTGAAAGTTATTGAAAAGTGTAGGAACATTCAACTTTTTTTAAACTGTTACTTACTTTGTGTGTTTGTGTGTATGTGTGTGTGTGTGTGTATGTGTAACCTCTCTCCTGTCCTTCAGGTCCACCTGTGTGAAGCCGAGGGACTCCCAGAGTTCCTTGGGGAGGGGTCGCCCCTCCCTGACAGAGATGGCAGGCCTGTACTAGTGGCTGTCAAACAGCTGAGGGCCGACGCTACCAGCCAAGCCAGGTACTGTGTGTGTGTGTGTGTGTGTGTGTGTGTGTGTGTGTGTTTATTTTTTATTTTAAGCTTTATTGATCCAGGGAAGGTTGACCAGTATAACCACAGTTTTCTACTGGTTCTGGTACTGAGAAGCTCCACAGCAGTTGGGGGTTCAGTGCCTTGCTCAAGGGTACCTTGGCAGATAATTACATGGCGCCTTCTGATTGTGATTTGTTACATTTTGATTGGTGTGTTGAAGGGTTAGCAGTCTAACAATTTACTGGATAGAAAAAGAAGAAGCTTGTCTCGTCCACGCCAAATCTCTAAAGTCTTCATCAAGTGGAAAAAGAGCTTCAGGTTGGCTAGAAAGAATGTCGAGTTAAGCGCTCAACTTTCCTCCGCCCTTCCTCCCCTCCGCCTCCGTCAGGAACGACTTCCTGAAGGAAATAAAGATCATGTCTCGTCTGAACGACGCCAACATCATCCAGCTGCTGTGTGTGTGTGTGTCGTCCGACCCGCTGTGCATGGTCACCGAGTACATGGAGAACGGAGACCTCAACATGTTCCTGTCGCAGAGGGAGATGGAGAGCACGCTAACACACGCTAACAACATACCATCAGTCAGGTAACTAAGTAACACACACACGCTAACAACATACCATCAGTCAGGTAACTAAGTAACACACACACGCTAACAACATACCATCAGTCAGGTAACTAAGTAACACACACACAAACAACATACCATCAGTCAGGTAACTAAGTAACACACACACAAACAACATACCATCAGTCAGGTAACTAAGTAACACACACACTAACAACATACCATCAGTCAGGTAACTAAGTAACACACACACACTAACAACATACCATTAGTCAGGTAACTAAGTAACACACTCACTGGCTACCTAATGAATCAATAAGGAGGGATAATAGGCTGCATACATTTCATAACATCATATGAACACTGTATGAAAACATGTTGACCATATAGTCCAATCAACACGTTACATCCAGAGGAATCTAGGGAACATGGTATTGGGTTCCTACAGTCATGGAAAACCTGGAAAATTCATTGAATTCAAAAATGGAATATGGAACATGTCCATATAGTCTTGAAAAAGTCATAGAATTGGATCATCCTTCCTTCCCTCCATCTCTCTTCTTCTCTTTCCTTCTCTACCTCCCTTTCTCCTTCCCTTCTTCCCCCATCTTCCTCCCATCCTCTTCTTTTCTTCTTCTTCTCTCCCCCTCTGTACCATTCAACTATCCTCTCCTCTTCCTCTGTATCCCACCATTTCATCTACTCTTCCTTCTCCATCTTCATCCCATCTTCTTCTCGCCACCCCTCACCGCCATCTTCCTCCCATCCTCTTCTCTCTCCCTCTCTACCTTCTCCATCTCCTCCTCCCTCTACATCCTTCGTCTTCTCCTCCCTCTCTCCAGTCTGTCCGACCTTCTGCACATGTCGGTCCAAATCTCGTCGGGGATGAAGTACCTGGCGTCTCTGAACTTCGTCCATCGCGACTTGGCCACCAGGAACTGTCTGTTGGACCGCCGCCTCACCATCAAGATCGCAGACTTCGGGATGAGCCGGAACCTGTACAGCAGCGACTACTACCGCATCCAGGGCCGAGCGGTGCTGCCCATACGATGGATGGCCTGGGAGAGCATCCTGCTGGTGAGAGGGAAGGAAGGGATGGAGGGAGGGAGGTGTTCAGGAAGTAAGAAATGAATAGAGGGTTTTCAGGTAACGTAAACTTGCCCCCTCTGGTGGCCATATTGGAGGTCCGCAGCTCTGTGAACAGCTGATTGTGTTTCTAAACGTCTCAACTGAATTGAATCTTCATGGTTAATTTCTGTCTGTTTCTACTGAACTGATCATTTCATCACTGATACATCTGATTGATTTAGTGTTTGATAATGTAGCTTGTTGGCTAGCTAACCATAGTATCTGGTCAGCTAACCATCACTGTCTTGTTGTTAACACATCTGATTAGCACGCTAGCTAACGTATCTAGTAGAAGCTAGCGTTAGCAGTGGCTAGTAGTCCCATGTTAACAGTAACTAAACTAGCCTGCTGGCTAGTTAGCTAGCTACCAGTTAGTTCAGGTGAACTAGCTGACTCTTCTCCAGCTCCAACTCAGAGTGTTTTGGAGTAGACTAGGGCTAAAGACAAGACAGTTTACTGAGTCACAGTAACCTACATTTGGAGACAAATCTACCTGATCACACTGATCACTTTTACTGAGAACGTTACTGGATGATCTACAGACACACCACAACAACCTGGTTAGCTAGCTCTCTGTTTCTAGCTGCTTCTGATAGATTTAGACTTTATTAACTAACAGATGATTCTCCAGTGGATCCATGATGGATCAGACTGTTGATGGAACGATAAAGCCTCTGTAAAGACATTTGGCCAAAAGAGGAAGTCCAGTCCCGCAGAGCATTCATGGCATTAATGCATAGACCTGATGAGTTTGTTTGAATGGGTTAGCAGTCCAACAATTTAACAATTTACCGCCCTCCACCCAATCCAGGGTAAATTCACCACGGCCAGTGATGTGTGGGCGTTTGGTGTCACCCTGTGGGAGATCTTCACTCTCTGTAAGGAGCAGCCCTATAGCCTGCTGTCGGACGAACAGGTCATAGAGAACACTGGCGAGTTCTTCAGGAACCAGGGCAGACAGGTAAGACGAATCAAACGCACCCGCACAGGACAGATGGGGAAATGACTAGATAGAATGGAACACTATAGCATCCAATGCAGAGGTGTTATTGACTATCGAACTTCACTATTTCAACTATCCAATCCAATAGTCTGTAGCAATCCACATATTGGCTCCAAAATAGATTTTTAGATTTGGTTCATCTACCAAGGTGAGATTAGTTTCCTGTAGATTCCTGTCCTTATGTGATCTGATCTCATAAATTCATCTATCCTTCCCTCCCTCCCTCCCAGATCTTCCTCTATGGCCCTCCCCTCTGCCCCCCCTCTCTCTTTGAGCTGATGATGCGTTGCTGGAGTCGCGACATCGCCGACCGTCCCACCTTCGAGGGGCTGTACCAAGCCCTGAGGCCCCACGTCAACCAGTGAGCCGAGGCCTCTGGCATGTACCACTTTTCCTTCAGGGGTGGTTCAATCGCTGGACTCCTGGAAGATGACAGACTGAAATGGGTAGACAGAGGATTGGATTGCATTACAACAGCGAGATGATGGAGACACGCGAATGAGGAAACCTCCTACTGGCAGACCAGTAGACAGGAAGTGAGGGTTGGTTATTCTGACAGACAAGATGGAGATGGCAGAAGGAGAAAGCTGGTCGACTCATCTCCGAAGAGTTTTTGGGAGATCCAAACCATTCAGTCCTTAGTGAATAAAGATTTTTGTTCTCTCATTTCCACAAGACAACTTCGTCCATCTCTTTCTGTTTGAACTGTGGTCTGTTCAACACCCTCTCTGGACTGAAACTTATTCTAAGACCTTTGCGTCTTTTAATATATCTTCTTTTCATTTTTCTTATGGTAGCAAAGGTCCCATGCAGTTTGTTTTCTTCTTGTTCGGCCTTTGAGGATGCCAACAACTGGACAGACGCTTCAGTCTTTGTCTGTATCGCCTGTCCCTGTGGTTTTTACTATTGTAAAGCACTGTGTTTGTCTGTGTCTCAGTTATTCATGTTCATATATTAACCCACACTGGAGTTAGGGCTAGGGTCAAATTGTAGTGTATGATTTTTTTTTAGATGTTTATTCTATTTTATTTTTCTTTGTTTATCTTGTTTTACTTTACTTGGTCTTTTTTGTGGATATTAATGTTGTTCAGCTGAGCGTCACATCACAGTGCCAAGAGGCTGCGTTGAAACCTGTGTGATTCAGACTGAAATTCAGTCAGTGATTTGAACTGTAGGTAAATTGGTAAAGAATTACCATTGGTGGTTTATTGAAAGCAAACTAGAGAAATCTGAGTTGTGCCTTTTTTTTTAACCAAAGAGAAATAAGAGTTAGTGTTAAAACAATTGGACATGATTACACTTAGCCACAATTCAATTAAGTTATGTTGTTAACTTGGAAAAGACAAATCCTGTCATTTGGTGGGTGATTCAATTCAAAGTACCTTACCATGATGCATACATTTTTAGTTTGGGTGGCTGCAGTGGGAATTGAACACCTACCCCTGGCAGTGTTAAAGCAATACGCCAAGTCTTTTGGGAGATTACACCTAAATCATCCGGTGGATGGATGGATGATTTTGGTGTCTATGTTCTCACACCTTAACAGGTAGGTTGACCAACAGGACAATCTACCTAAAACCTGATGCGTTCCTTCAATGCTGTGCTCTACCCATTAAGCTACAAAACCAAAATAAATCAGAAAAGTGCAGTTTTCTTGCCCTGGTGATGTGAAGAGAGTGTCAGGCCAGGAGTTGTATATTAAAGTGATACCTTGATAGTCCAAATTTAGTCTGTCACTGTTTTTGCTCACCAGGAAAACATTGATTTGATATGAAAACAGCTTGTTAGAATTGTAAGCATTCTCCATTGAAACCAATGGGTGCTGCTAGCAGGGAGTGCAATGTCTGTAGAAGAAAATCAACAGAAAGAAGTATAATGTCAAGGTATCCCTTTAACTATGTATATGTCTGTGATGGGGCCTATTGATATGTAGATATGTATGTTAACTGTATGTCTATGTTGGAGCCCATAGAGCTATAGGTGTATATTGCCTTGTCTCCATTAGCTCTGTTCAGCCTGGCTGGGGCTAGTCGAGTCGTGTTATGAAAGGGTTTGGTTTGGTTTGCGTCACGTCTCTGCTGATTGGCCAGCTAGCTAAAGAATATCAGCATTTCACAACATGAATGGCTTCTTTCAAACCTTGAATAAGCATTCAGTTTCAGAACTAGAATAACAGCATCGCTTCTTTATTGATTCCCTTATTGATTCCTGATTGTTTGGGGGGGGGGCATCAAGCCTTCATGATGTGCCTTAACACCAAACAACCATTGGAACCATTGGAAACGGTTCACGGTACCCGGGCCTAGTCTTCATCGTGCTAAAAATGTTTGTTTCGGCTAGAAAGTGTTATACCTTTACCTGGTTCTAAAGACAGTGGAGATGCTGACTTACTCCCTACCTAGCTAACGGACGTACTAGTTGTTCAGCATTATAGTTAGACCAGGTTTGGCTGGTTCTAAAGACACTGACGCTGACTCCCTAGCTAGCTAACTTACTAAGTAACAAACTAGCTGTCCAGGATTATGGTTAGACCAATTTTCTGCCTGGTTCAGAAGACATTGGAGATGCTGGTTAGCTACCGACCTTGCTAACTGACTACCTAACTAGTTGTCCAGGGTTATGGTTGGACCTGGTTTTGTCTGGTTCTAAAACCAGTGGAATTGCTGGCTAACTTACTACCTAGCTAACTGACTAACTAGTTGTCCAGGTTTATGGTTAGACCTGGCCACAGTAAGGCTAACCCTGGCCAGTGGAGACAAGGCATTCGTCTATGTTGGGGCCATAGCAGAACTACTGTGTCAGAACGGGACCCTCTGTGCTGAGGGCCAACGAGCCACTAGGGACTGAGGAGGAAGTAAACCCTGACAGATGGAGCCGTCAGATAAGTCCCGCCTCTTACTGCATTAACCAGTCAATCACTGCTGCAATCAATCTGCCCTTAAGAGGAACCGTTTGGAAAACAGATTTTCTTCTTTTCTGCCATCAGAGGGTGCGAGGAATGACCTGCCGTCAAGTCATTTGAGAAACATTTGAGTTTCTCCTCAGATATACTGATTTTGTATGTTTGAGTTTTACTAATGCAGGACAGATGCAGGGTAGATGCAGGGGGAATACAGGATTGTGGACTTCTGCAATGGCTACTTCTAGTAATTTAAACAGGGCTGTGGAAAGGTGGAGGGGAAAGAAGATAGCGATGGTGATGATGATGTCGACGATGATGTTTCTACACAGATACCGCAACTGAGCTGTAAGACTGTCATGGTAAAAGGCTGTCATGGTAAAAGTAACCCTGATTGGTCAACATTGCAAGCCCATGCAAGACACTGTTGACTTTTCTTAATCACAAATTGTAAATTCCTGGAGCTGACGTCAATTCTTTCAGTTGGACCTGGAAGATTGAAATATCATCTTCATCATCCTCATCATCAAGGTGTAAAAATATTAAAGCACATTTTCCTTCTTTGATATTTCATCACTATTATTTCCATCCTTTTATGTCAAATACTCAGTTAAAGTGTGCCGTGTACGTGTTTTGCATCCACCCTTTAGTGGATGCGATATACTCCCTGCTACCATTTTGCGTTCCTCCCAGTAAACCAGTTGGTTCAATTCAACTGGGGATGGAAAATGGGGCGAGTGAAATCAGCATCACATTCATAGGAAGAGGGAGAACTTTTAGTGGAGACCAAAAATGTAAGTTTGAGTGCATCTTCCAAGATTTTTGTTATTGACGTCACAGTAGTGTTGTTTTGTTATCTGTACTGTATCTTTACACTTCTAAGTGTGTGTGTGTGTGCACATACATTTGTGCGTGTGTGTGTGTGTGTGTGTAAGAGAGAAAGTGTGTTGTGAATGAGTGTATTCGACATTCCTTTGAGCAGTGGGAGCTAGTTGGGATTAAGGTGGTTAATCTGAGTTGCCCTGTTGTGCCAGACTGCATGATCAACCAAATGAGGGAGGGAATTTTTAGGAAAGGATAAGATCCAAGGAAACCACTGAACTCAATCTCCCAGAGTCCTTTGCTACAGTGAGCCTGTATACTTCATTCTGGTTTCATTAGAGAGACGGAGAGAGAGAAAGTCTTTTAGTTTGATAGTGTACAGTATAAGTGTGCTATATCTCAGTGTGTGAATGCAGATTAAGTGTGAAAACTGTTATTGTTAATTGATTATCTATCAGAATTTATAGTACTTATTTGATCGTTTCTATTCTGGGATGTCATTGGGGGATTTCAGGAATTGTAGACACCAAACTCCCATTCCTTTGTAATGGAGATGTCCTGTTTTCCTGCTGTTTGAACTCTTATTTCTCACCACACACCCCTGCTACAGATCTCCCCATGCTGTGTGATCTTCTCTCATCTACAGTATCGTGTCAGACATAGTGTACATAGGCCAGCCAGAGTAGCTGTGTATTAATATATTGGGAGCCGAGAACTTTGCTCTTTTGTCGCCCCATGTCAGTTTTCTCTGTACCTTCTCATCTCTTGGTTTGGTTTCTTATAATAAACGATAGGATTTGTCAAACGGCAGCGTCAATCTGGTTTCTTTTTATGGAAATGGATAAACACAACAGCCCATGACAAAATTACCAGAAAGGATAATCACATTTTCGGATAAAGAAATTCATTGTTTTGCATGACTAGATATGCAGTATTGTATAGTAGTAGTAGTGCATGACATCACAGTTTTTCATCAGTTGCCAGTAATATTTTTAGGCTAAAGGCCAAAAATCTGCAAATTCTATCAGTTTTAGGCAAACTGGGTATTGTGGACCTGACAAAAGAAATAACGCTTTTTGAATGAACTGATTGGCTCATAAAAGCTGGAAAACCAGCTTATATCGACTACATTTCTGACTGATGCCTGATGACAGAATATTATTCAGTTAATGTGATGAATTATATGATTTATATGAACATCATCTCAGAGGGAACACTGGTCTTTAACACTCCCTGGTCCAAAGGAATTTCTGGAGGGTTTGCTTGACCTTTGCTCTCCATTAATAATAACAATAAAACTAAATAAATAAATAAAAACTACATTTGGACTGGGTCAACTGGGTCAACCTACGGCAAGTTGACCCATGATGTTACTCCCTTGAAGCCTGTTCTACTGTTACATTCATTGTAAATTGCTCTGGATGAGCGTCAACTAAATACCTTAAAGGTAAGTGTCCATGTATTCAATATCAACAGGGGGCAGTAGAGAGACAGACCGTCCCTGCCTCTGGAGCTTAAAGAGAACATCCACCTCAAAACAGATTTCACAGGTTATGCCTTTTATTTATGAACATGAAAAATGATATCCTACAGCTACAAACATTTGGATCATACATGTTAGTGGAACAGTGAAATATATCTCATTTGGATGCAACAGCTTGAGTTCACAAAGTCACTCTGGTTTATTGGAGCAGCTCCAGGTTTTGTCAGTTGAACACATCTCAGATTGGGTGGTTTTCTGGTAATGGGAGAGAGTTTTTTTTTTTATTATCATAAACTGAACATAATTCAGTTTCAGGGTGGAATTTCCCTTTCCAGAATAAACAAGGGTTTATTTGTTCCAGTTTAACACCGGGTGGTGGGTAGGTTGGTTTTGTTCTCCCTGACACTTCCAGTAAAACTTTATTGTTAATAACGGGGATACAATTCATAATGTGTGTTCATAAACAAAAGGGAATGTCATCACCTTTCATCGCACCTCAAATTACACCATTTGTTATATGTGTAACTCAGCCCTGCACCCTCAAACGCACAATACTGCCCTATATGACCGGTCTCAGGTATTTGAGATACTTTAGGTGTGCTTGATCTTCCAGTGGCAGATGAGTACAAATCTAGCTATCCTATTTTTTTTATATTCAAATACTGTATATGTATTTGCACAAAAGCAGCCAAGTCCCTGCCTGCAAGAGGCTAGTAGCTGGTTGAACATTTGAACTGACTGTCCTGCAGAAACCTCACATCTCCAACAAGTCAACTTTTTAAAAATGTAGAAAAACTGCTGGTTGATTTTCCTCCTGTATTACTGAACTGTTATACATGGGTCATGAAACTCTTTCTCTGAGGAGATATCAGCTACCAGTATATATTAGTCATATGAGATTTCTGCAGGACACAGATGTTCCATACCTTTTTGAGATCTAAAGCCACTGTAATTGTCTTTGGTCAAAGCAAGGCTTAATTTGATGGACAACAAAGCCCAAAGCATAGGTTTGTTTGCAGCGGTGGGCTAGCTGACTGCAGCTGTCATAAGGTTGGCTCAATACTGGTTCAGGGCCAAAAGACGAGCCGTGGGAAGATTAACATCGGTCCGTATTTTATTTTGCAGAAATTAGTATCTGAAAATACTGGTTATGTTGCCAAAGCCTTCCGAAGTCCCTGCAGTTTAAGGTATGCTGAATAAATGACTCATGGCTAGTTGGATAGCAGTCTAAAAATAAGCAACAGTTTTGGGTTGCAAAAGAAATTCTTTTCAAACTGTGTGGCTTTCCAGAGAAAAGGTTAAATCCCACTGGGCTAGGTGACAACAGCTTTTACAAAAGTGTTTTTTTCAGTGCCGTGTGATGCTAGAGTAGACCCAGCCAAACCTCTAGCTGTAATTGCTGCTGCAGTACGGAAGCCAGTTCTTCTTGCTGTTGTCCTCCTGAATGTGTCAAAGACTTTGGTCATGGAAAGGATTATTTTCATCTCTTATGTGTGAGCTCTGTCACGTCCACATAGAAATGCAGAGGAACTGGGCAGCACTGGGCAGATAGGGAGAAATTTCCCTCCAAAAAAGTCTTTGGCTAGGTTTAGAGCATGAAGGTATCTGGGACAATAACCCTCTCAGGAAATAACTGCGTGAATACATCAGATCATGCATGGCTGCATACCCTTTTAACCTGCTTGTCAAATGTTAAATTGCAAGTTCCAATCTACAGGTTTCACATTTGAAGCTGTGTTCCCGACTTTACTGTGGAAAATATTCAAAGATTCAAAGATTCTGGGGGACTGAAAAGAGCAATTTCAGTGGGTTTAAAACAGAGATATAGCTGAGTGTCGTCCGCATAATAATGGAAGGACATAGTATGTGTATAATAAGACAGGGGGAGCATGGGGAGAATAGGATGGGGCCTCGATTAGAGCCCTGTGGGACACCTCATATTATATATTGGGGGGAAGAGGACGAATTATTGAGACTTAGAATGTTCTATTGGAGAGATAAGAGATGAACTAGTCTAGTGCTGTGTCTCAAATGCCAACCTATAGCACCTTACAGTATGATGCGTGCATTCACTTTTAGTGTGGGTGGGATTCGAACTCCTAACCCTGGCAGTGTTAGTGCCTTCCTCTACCCATTTTAATACACAGGAAATGGAGCCCCCGACCTGCACAGTGGTAGTGCCTTGTTCTACCCAGTGATTACAGGACTTTGTAGGTCCAGGTCCAGCTACGTTTGAACCAAAAGCAACATCAACATCTATTAACCATAATTTAATAATAAATATAGATTCCCTTACCCAAGGTGGTCCCATTTACACAATACCATTGCAATTCCAAGGGAGTATAAACCACTCCGTAAATGTAGTTTGGTGTCCTACCAAACCCAATCTTGATTCTAATTTGTCTGGACAGGAGCATGTGTGTTCAGTTATTACTCCCCTGGATGAATAAAGATTTTACCAACTGCGTATTTTTAACTGATTAAATTGAGTAAATGTGAGGACCAACATGCCAACAGGTCTGAATAAAGCTTTATTAGATTACATTTAACAATCCATGTTGGGAAATTGGAAAGAAAGATATGACATAAATAACAAAAGAGAAAGTGACAATCGTAACACTCACTTAAGTCAAAATGCACGACTGAAAATGTTCAAAACGGTATGGATTGTAGCCTAAACGTCACCAACCAACAGGCCAGCTACGTTTCTGTTATTTCCTCCATCCTGACCAAACGAGATTCAACTGTAAGTCTGAATATTCCCCTGTAACATCAGGAGGTTTACAGGCTGCTGCAGGCCTGGGAAAGTTCCCTGTTCTGGTTTTACTGGATGTACACACACACACACACACGCACACACACACACACGCACACACGCACACACACACAAACTTCCTTTCGTACTCACACACAAACAAACCTATACTACCCTCTCTCTCTTACACACACACTTTCTCTCACCCATTCTCTCTCTCTCTCTCTGTCACACACTGTCTCTCGCCCATTCTCTTTTTCTCACACTTTCTCTCGCCCATTCTCTCTCTCTCTCACACACACTTTCTCTCATCCATTCTCTCTCAGACACACACTCACACACACTCATACACACACACACACACACACCTTCTCTCGTCCATTCTCTCTCTCACACACACACACACTTTTCCTCTCTCTCTCTCACACACTCTGTCGTTTGATGCTCTGCTGGATAGGAGCTGAGAGCCACGTAGCACAGACCCAGTGCAGCGGGAGGAGGAGGGTGTGTGGGAGGAACTGGTTTCCATTGCCACGACAGTCTGCTCTCACTGGGATGAATCAGACCAACAGGTGAGACGAGTCAGGCGTTTTGCTGCTCTCCATCACTGGCGCTGGCGCACAGGAAGTGATGCAGGATCTCGTAGGAACAGGATCTTGTAGATTACCATATTAACAGCTGTCCAGACGTTAACTGCAAACACCCGGAGGATTTGGATTCAAGTCTCCATCTTCTTAGTTTCATATAATGATGATGATCCAACGGTCTGGATCACCATCTAATGATCTCCACCGCGCTGTTTCAATGTCAAACTACTTCCTGTTTCAGTCTCGTTAGCTCCGCCTCCTGTTTCACTTGATTTGTAGAATATCGTATGAAATTACGGTGCGTTACTTTTCTTAGCTATAACCATGAACTGACATGAGATCAGGCTGATATACCCACAGGATCCATTCACATCCTGGCAGAGCAGTAGTGGTCATGCTGTACCCGAGTCAGCCTGACACTCACCTGAAACCTGTTTGCTTCTAATGGAGGCTGATCACTGATCCCAGAGCAGCCCCCCCCCACTCTCTCTCTCTCTCTCCCTCTCTCTCTCTCTCTCTGGTGTTTAATGAAAGGTGTTTGTAGTTCTGCCCTCTAGCAGTTTGACCTTGCTGTCGGGGTCAGGGGTCAGCTGGCTGATGTGGAACAGATCCTGTTGTGTTTTATAACAGAGCCTGGCTTCTATTAGGTCCTATTTACAGGAGCAGGAGCTTTACAGGGGAATCATCGGGGATGTGGCAACTGTTCAGGTTTCATAGAGACACAGTTGTAGGTCAGCAGCTGACTAGTTGATTGATTGATTAACTAACTAACTAACTAACTGACTGACTGACTGACTGACTGACTAATCAGTGTTGTAGCTGATAAACTGATCACAGTTGGTGTTTATTAGTGACTTCAAATGGTGGCTAGAGGGCTACTGGTCCATATTACCTAGTTAACAGTGATTCCAAACCAGTGTTAATAACTACGATTCTAACTGACGATTCTCTGCCAGCTGATGTTGAAGTGTATTCCACGTCACCTTGAAGAAAGAAAGCAAGCATCCTTTATTAGTCCACAGAGGGGAAATTATTTTTTTTCCTGCACACCCCTGACTAGACACACACACACACACACACATGCAATACAGGACAGGGGACAGAGCGCAGGCGAACGGCGCACCTGGAGCAGTTTTGGGGTTAAGTGCCTTGCTCAAGGGCACTCGTGTTTGTGGGCACCGTAGCTGCGATACCAGACATTTTTTCAGTCCCGAGCTCACAGCTGGAATACACACTCCTGGTGGTGCTGGGGAGCGAACCAATGACCCTCCGGTGATGGGTCGGCCGCTAGGTCAACCTGCCGTTCCTGGGTCGTTTGTCGAGGACGTTTTGGAGAGTTCTGTATTTACAGCCAACAGGTCTTGGTTCTTGGTTCACTTCTTGGAGACTGTACTGTAGAATTATGATATGATAACATTAATGATATTATGAATTATGATAACACAACAGTTCGGGACACAACGGGGCGCAGATTGGAGTTTTAGTTCTACAAACATCTCTGGGAGGCAGAGCTGCTCTGGGGCAGAAATAATCCCATTGGTTGAGTTAAATCTCAGTGGGCGGAGCCAAAGAACAACAGTTCTTCTGGCTACGTAACGTCAGACTGAAGCCCAGTGAAAAAGACAAGAGGTAAGAGAGGAGCTAGCTAATGAAGCCTAGCGCTCTGCTACTAGCTACTTCACCAGGCCAAGACATGTCAGCACACGGCTACATGTGACTAGCCACATGCTTCATGTCTAATTTGCAGCAGTGTAGGTGTGATGTAAACCAACAACACCCAACGAGTCTTTAACACCTTTTTACAGGCCGGACTGGTGTGCAGGACTAGGAACATGTACACACACACACACACACACACACACACACACATACTGTATATATGGCTGCATGCACACACATCTCTGTCAAACACATTTGGTTTGTATACTATATGTCTTATTGTGCCGTGAGTATAACCCAAATTTTCTCTCTTCCACACAGAGAAGGTGATGACGATGATGATGATGATGATGACGATGATGATGATGACGATGATGGTGAAAGCAGTGCTATTGTGTCTGGTGTTTCCATGGTTCTTTATGTGTCCTGTGTGCAGGAGGCTTTCTCCTCATTATGAAGCTGTTTAAAACCCTCAGATCAGCGGCCGCCACCTGCTTCTCATTGGAAACAGCCAGCGCTACCTTGTATATCTGAAAGGGAAGTGCCGAGCGCTGCGATAAAGTTTGCCAGCCTTTGATCTTTATGCAGATGTTATAAAAAAGGAGCTCTTGTTCAGCTTGATCACTTTTTCCTAAGAGCAGGAATTGGTAAAGTGTGCACACGTGTTGCTGCCAAGCTAGCTACCCGGCTGCCTACTGCTACTGAAGGACACCAATCTGGAGAGGGTTAGTCTCATTTCCTCTGAAACACAATCTGGTTTTTAACCCGCTGTGGTCCGGGTCTGGATGCAACCCGCCTGCTTCAGGACTACATTCATAGTTTTCATTTGAGACATTTAGCTGATGCTCTTATCCGGAGTGACTTACAATGAATGCAACGGAAAAAGTTGACCCAAACCATGCCAGGGAAATGCCCCCCCTACAGCCTAACAGAGCCACCGGACCCCCTCACTGTAGGGGAAAAAGTTGACGCTCCAATTCCTAGATCATCAAAAATTATAGGCAACCAAACACTGTGAGGTCAGAGGTCAGGCTTGCCCAAGACAGAAACGCAGTCAAACAGATAGATATAGGATTTAGAGGATTTAGGATTCAGAAACTCTAACAAGCTCAACCAGCCGAGCCTCCAAAGCCTCCATTCATTTTGTTGAGTTGACCATGACACGTTACTAGAGATGTATAGTAAACAAAGGTAATGAACCAGAAAAGGAAATGGAGTTGCTTTTCCACAAGGCAACACAACCAATCACAGTGGGGTCTGGAGTGGACGAATTTGACTAGTTCAGCCAGCAAGCCAGCGCCAACTGTGGAGTCCGAAGCCAACGAGGTGTTTTGTTTTGTCCGTGAACGACTCCTTTTCTTCGTACGAACCTGCTGAAATTCATCTCTGCGGCAAATATCGTAGACAGATTTTGAACAGGAGACTATTGCTAAGTTTGGTATATATCAGGGTAGCACCCTAAATTTCAATTAGGGATGTGTCCGATAAGTGATCAGTCACTTCCTGTTCACAGGGCCTATAATTCCTTGCTACACCCGTGGAAATGACCACCAGCCATTGACAGTGTCTGGTAGGTCGGTCTACTCTACATTAACCAATCATCAGAAGATCGGCGGTTCGATCCCCGGCTCCTCCAGTCCGCATGTCAAAGTGTCCTTGGGCAAGATACTGAACCTCAAATTGCTCCCGAAGCTGAGCCTTCAGTGTGTATGAACGATTAGTTTCCCCTGGTGTTCAGGTTGGAACCTTACCTGGTAGCCCCCTGCCATCAGGGTGTGAATATGTGAATACAGTGTAAAGCGCTTTGAGTGGTCGGAAGACTAGAAAGGCGTTATATAAGTGCAGTCCATTTACCATTTGGTGAAAATGCCTGACAAATTTGGGACTTTGGAGGAAATTACCATCATTAGGAAACATGATGGAGCAGGTAATACTTAGCAGATGGTCTGTTAGGGGACAAGACCAGGATCACCACGGCAACATGGAAACAAACTATACAACCATGAAGCTATACAGCAGGTTCTGGACTACAGAACAACAAGAACATCATGATCCACACACATTTTAAGTCAGTAAAGCTAAGTGGTGTGTAGCTCGTCACTTGGTTGACAGGTTGCTCTATTCCGACCTATTGTGGGCGGGGCCAGAGGCTCTTGAACAGGTAAGTTGTGTATTTTTGTTCCGTCATTTTGCTGAGTTAACAAAGCGAACTAGCATGCATTAGTGTGAACTGAAAAGAAAACAGAAAAAACTTGAGATCTTCACGTCAACCCCAATGAGAGATGGACCGTTCTCCAGGCATCATGTGTGAGAAGTTTATTCCTGTAGTAATTTAAGTTGTAGAGAACTGGGAAGATTTGAATGGATGGAATCAACTTCTCGTCCATTTTGAACGTGGCAGGCAGAACTATTGATCGTGAAACTAAATCACATTGGTAGGGAGACGCTGGTGACCAATCAGCTGTGGCCAACTTCCCTAGCTTGTTGAGCGTCCACACATCGGTTTCCCTGGTCGCTCTGCTCGGTGGGAAATGGATGGACTTCTGGAGACTTGTTGATGTGTTGCTCACAGTATGGAAGCACGATAACACTTCCAGGTCCAGAGGAAACATCATCTGAACCGACCTACCTCAATTTTGTCTCATTTTGTGATCACATTCATCTCCAATGTTTCTCTAAAACCCCTGAGGAGCAACGAGGAGACAACAGAGAGAAAAAAACTCTGGAGACTTTCTGAGATCAATGTGAAGATGCTACCATGTGACATATATAATGGTGATAACCTCCTACTGTATGGCTGCAACAGGAAAATGCAACAGTATTGAGTTTTCTTTGAGATCTTTCTCTGATCTCTGGTCTCATATTCAGAAGAGTTCAATTGAGTTATTTCTGACCATGTGGAGATCTGTTGATGTGATCACACTGAGATCAACATGATCTGTTATGTAGTTGTCTCTCCTTTAGTCTCATCTCAGTCTTAAGAGAGCTCATTTGTGTCTCGGAGACATAAAAGGTACAAATATGAAATCTCTTCTTGGATTTTGCTTTCCTATGGGGGGTTAAAGGTTCCATTCCCTCAAATGGTAGAGCAAGGCACTATGTGTGTGTGTGTGTGTGTGTGTGTGTGTGTGTGCGCGCACCGTGCCCATGTGGGTGGCAGGTAGAGTGTTTTTACAGTTTACAGGAGGAAACTTGGTTGGTGAGTGATTTAGTTTTGATCCTTTCAAAGCCTCCTGAGCTCAGCGGGGGAGGTGGGGGAGTCTGAACCCTGCAGGAGGAGGGAGAGTCTGAACACCAGGCATCTGGACTGAACTGTTCCTGCACCACCAGCTACTCTCTCTGAGCTGTCAGACTGTAAGACCAGGGATGGGCGACCAAAGACGACACCAAGGGACTTCACCGGTTAACCCCCCTTCAACCAGAGAGGAGGGACTGAGCGGTAGAATCAGCTGCTGTGGTGTTTCATTGGGCCCATTACTCAAAAGATGTAATAAATTCCTCTTTACTCATTTCAGAAGTAATCACATTACTTTACTTATTATTCCCTGGCCAGCACAACAAAAGATTCTGGTATTGTATTGAAGATCGTACAAAAAATAAGTACAAGAAAAGGTATTGGAGATAACACAGCAGACATATTGACCTCGTTCAGTCTCTCCCTGGGCTCCTGCCTCATTAACACATACTAATGTGGGACCGACCAGATTTGGGCCCCCGAACCATAACTTGACTCACCGTTAATCTACACAATGTGAATCTCCTGATCCCAGTTTAAAATTGGAGAGCAGCTCTCACCACAGAGACAATCCGACCAGCCGAGGCAGGACAGTAGTGAGGCCAAAGCAACGCCCTAATTACACCTCCTCCTCCAGAGAGGAGACGCAGAGGAGAAAACAATAGGTCAACAGCTTCAGCCTTTCCTACTTGGGTTGATAAGATATTCAAGATGCACTATAGGAAAGTGTTTCTGCATCAGACCAGAGCATGAAAATCCCATTCATATTCTGCATAGGGATTTTGATTATTATCCATAATGTCGTAACCATCCAATGTAGCCTCACCACAAGCTAGTAGGTTGTGAAACGATAGTGTCTGCTCCTGTAGAAGACACAAGTCCGTATGATATCAACCTTGTTTTGAGAAAAACATGGAGAAGTACTACACTACCCACAATCCTAAAGTGTAACAGCGACATCTCTGATTGGTGGAGCTCGCTGTTACCATGGAAATGTTTACCGCACGCTAACGTTAGCTACTAACGTAACCTAGCTAGCTGCTTATCCTATGCAGCTGGAACGAACCACTGTACCATGTCGATGACACTTTACACTATACTATATGAAACACTATATATACGCTCACACAACAACAATATCAACACTATACTATTGACAAATGTTAAATTCAAGAAGAAGTGCGCTAAACTATCGTTAGTTTGGAAGAAAAGTATCATTCGCAATGGTTTATGGGATGAGTAGTTCCTTCACTTCATAAAGTAATGATGTACACAGTCTTGTACCTTCGCCTTTTCTTCCGTTTTCCTTTTTTTTGCTCAGAATCAAATGTTTTATGTCTCGATTCATCATCAAGCTGGTTGTCTTGGTTCCAGCCTTAAAACTCTTTATAGAAGGATTTTCTGAAACGTCTATGGAGTAAATTAATGGGAAATTTACTTCCGGAACCAGAGCCGTAAAAAAAGTGGGCGGTCACTGTTGCGCTCTTTTGGTCCAAATTAAATCCTGGTGTCGGTTTGGTCACCGGTGGGAAATCTTCTCCACACAGGAAGTGACCAATCCAGACTGGAGAGAGAAATCCAAAAGTGTCTCCTAACCAGCATCACAGACTGGTTTACTGACATCACCGCTCAGGAATTCTGGGTAATGAACTTTCAATTTTTCAAATAAATGCCATTTGAAGCCGCCAGGGTGTGAAGTTGCGTCGTGCAGCTTTAAGAATAACTGCTGGAGCTGTCACTTTTGTAGCCACTGTTTCGGGTTGACAAAAAAAGTTAATTGGGCTGCAAAAAAAATAAAAAATAAAAAATATAAGATTAAAGCCTCAGAGAAACTATAACTACTATCTATTGTCTCACCTCAGTACCCAGTGACATGGAGGGAGGGCAAACAAGCCCCGGGGGGACAAGGATGGTGTCTTAATAGTCCCCCAAACTTCCATTTCACACGCTAAATGAGAGTCAAGGGCCACATGTGGCTCCTCCAAAATGTGGTTTGTGTATTTTGGAAGCTGTTTGAATCTCTGACTCCTCCTCTCTCCCCTCCACTCAGCAGCAGCATCAACCAGCTGCTCCTTCAGTTGTGAGGAGACCTTCAGGTTAGCGGCTGTGCGGGAAGAGGACTTTTTTTCCAACATATAATTTATTTTATAATGAAGGAACTCTCCTCACACGCCCTTTTGCTGTCCTTGACGCAGTTATGCTTTATTTGTAGCTTTCTGGACGGGGGTCGTGGTCAGGATGATGATGCGCTGAGGCAGGGGTTGACATGGCAACACAACGGCCAGGTTTTCAGCATCCTGAGCCGCGGGTCTCAGTACCAGCCGTCCAGTAGGAGACAAACCGGGTCGGCCGGCCGAGGACACCCCGTCGTTGTAGTCAGCAACAGCAACGAGACGGTCTCCGCCGCGTCCCGGGGCTCTCCGAGGGTCCCCGCAGGCAGCAGCGGTGCGCAATTACGCACGGCGAGTCAGCAGCGTCGGTACCGGCCGCCGCCAGAGGATAACAGAGACTCTGCGCCGGTCAGACGGGAGGACATGATGGTCGGAGATGATCCGTACAACCCGTACAAGTCGTCGAACTATTACCCCTATTACAACTACTACAACTCGTACTACAGACCCAGGCCCAGGGCGCAGCCCAGGCACGGCTACGGCACCAGCTACCACCAGCATGGTAGGAACATACTCTTATATCCTTCCCTTAGCTTTCCCTCAGAGTTCCCTTAGCTCACTGCAGGGGTGTTGAGGTGTTGAGGTAGATAAAAAAGTTGCGGTGAACTATGACCTCCAGTCCACGATCATCATAAAACAAACACTATCAACAAAAATCATTTCAAAATCATGTCAAATTTTCAGAAAAACACTTTATTTATTTATTTTCCCCTTAAAATCTCATCCCCATACTTCCATATATTAGCCTATATATAGGATATATACTTACTATGATGTATGATATCAATTCCATGTTTATTGAGATTTATGTCAGAAAAGAAAAAAGAAAAGTGGTGGTGAACATCCACACATTACAAGGTGTGTAAACTGAATGTCATGGCAAAAGTAATAAGTCATCTTTCTCTGAGGTGTGTTTTCTGAATGCTTTATGATAAAGGAACAGGAATGCTCCAGTTTGTGTCTGCATGTGTTTTTTCATGGAAGGGAACTCTGTGCATTACTGTTTATTGTAATATTTGAACCCTTCACTGTCTATTTGTACTTTTCCATTCATTTAGCAACTGAGATTGATGCATAATATCTCTTTATAGCATAAAACCCTTTTCTAGCTGTTACCACTATATTGTTGTATTGTGCATTATTGTGCAATGTTTATCACTTAGGCTACTTTTAAATATGGCATTCACATATGTGAACGTATTCCAATCTAAAGAGGAATTCCAGTGAATTGCGTGAAGCGCGTCCTCCCAGTAGCGGTTCAGTTTCTATTAGTTAACGTTCACTAAGCTAAGGTCTCCCTTAACCAGAAACAGGACAGAGGAGTCACAGTTATGTTGGTCCCACCCCTTTAGTCTGTCAGACTGACAGACAACTACATGGAGAATTAATAGAGACTTGCAGTTACCAAGCAGGCCTGATCCATCATGGATCCACTGGAGAATCATCTGTTAGTTAATAAAGTCTAAATCTATCAACCAGCTAGAACCAGTTCACTATCTGAACCAGGTTGTTGTGGTGTGTCTGTAGATCATCCAGTAACGTTCTCAGTAAAAGTGATCAGTGTGATCAGGTAGATTTGTCTCCAAATGTAGGTTACTGTGACTCAGTAAACTGTCTTGTCTTTAGCCCTAGTCTCTACTCCAAAACACTCTGAGTTGGAGCTGGAGAAGAGTCAGCTAGTTCACCTGAACTAACTGGTAGCTAGCTAACTAGCCAGCAGGCTAGTTTAGTTACTGTTAACATGGGACTACTAGCCACTGCTAACGCTAGCTTCTACTAGATATGTTAGCTAGTGTGCTAATCAGATGTGTTAGCAACAAGACAGTGATGGTTAGCTGACCAGATACTATGGTTAGCTAGCCTAACAAGCTACATGATCTAAATACTAAATCAATCAGATGTATCAGGGATGAAATGATTTAGAGTTCCCAGTCTATATCATGTGCTGTGTCATGGTATGTCATGATGTCCGGGTGGTGTCACTGGGCAGTAGGGTGGTGTAGTGAATATGGACCCCACCCAGAAGACCCGGGTTCAACCATCCACCCTGCCGAATTGTCCCTGAGCAAGACACTGAAGCCCTACCAGCCCCAGACCCTGACCTCTGACCTCTCCGTGGAAGAGAGAAAAGACAATAACGTATCATGTTATTAGTCTTATCTGAATGTAATGTGTCCTTGTCCTAAGTGCAGGTCTCCCTGATCTGGTCCCTGATCCGTACTACATCCAGATAGCTACCTACATCCAGAGAGTTCCCATGTACAACCTCCGCTGTGCCGCAGAGGAGAACTGCCTGGCCAGGTAACACAATACACAACACACTGGAGGCAGAAACAATCTCATTGGTTGAGTTAAACCTCAGTGGGTGGAGCCAAAGAACCACATGTTTTTGGAGCGCAAGTTAGCTGACTGGCAAAGTTAGCTATATTTTCACCAGGAACTCTGTTGAAAGTATAAACTAGAAGGCACTCGCAAACCTCCGCCAACGCTGAACAAGCCTCCAACTTGCTATTACACCCAAACATCATCATTCTCATCTCTGAAGTTCATTTGATTTCTTGACCCTAAACACCCTCAGGATTTGGAATCAACCTACCTCAGTTCGTACGTTTCGTCACTGAGGCATGAAAACAAAACCTCCTTGTCGGTGGTAACAAAAATATAAATGGCAATGACTTATTTTTTCATTCTTTCATGACCATGGCATTCATGATATTGGAAGGCCAGCAGGGTAGCTAACTAGCTTACCTAGCTAGCTATAGGCTAGTGTGGCTAGTTTGAATGTGGCAGATCAGCTAGGCTAACTAGCTAACTTAAATAACTTCAGCTAGCAGCAGAGCGCTAGGCTTCATAATATTAGCTAGCTCCTCTCTTACCTCTGTCTTTTTCACTTGGACCTTTCCTTGTCTCCTCTCCTCGTCTCCTCCCCTTGTCTCCTCTCCTCTCCAGTTCTCATCGTTATGCTCAGGACTATGACACCAGGGTTTTGTTGAGGTTTCCTCAGAGAGTGAAGAACCAGGGAACGGCTGACTTCCTGCCCAGCAAACCTCGCTACGCCTGGGAGTGGCACAGCTGCCATAAGTAAGTCAGTTAGCACCGGTCTGAATGTAGTCCTTTATTAGGAGGTTGGGAGGAGATACTCTATGTGTGGTAGTATTTGTTTATTATTTGTTGTTATTTGTGTATTTGATCATGTGTAACCCTTTCTCAGTGCTCAGTGTGACCCAGTGTGTCTCATCCACCAGGCAGTAGAAGTCACACTAGCATAAGCAGCTCTAGGTCGATGCACGGTGCGTTCACAGACCAGGAAGTAGCTCAGTGATTTTCTGTGTATCCTACCCAGGTTCCTACCCTTTCTAATTCGGGGGGGCATTGACAAAACTTGAAGAAGGCAAGGGAAGTACCAGCTTAGAAATGTGACCTATAGTTAATGTTAGTTGAGCTGGTCAACTGCAGGATAGTCTGGAGGAAATGCACACCTGCTGCGAACACTAAAGTAACTGAAAAACTGTTTCCGCCTCAAACTGATCTGTGATCTGATGTTTCGTTCCTCAGTCACTTCCACAGTATGGATGAGTTCAGCCTGTACGAGCTGCTGGATTCCAGCACGCAGAGTCGGGTGGCTGAAGGTCACAAGGCCAGTTTCTGCCTGGAGGACACTTCCTGTGACCCCGGATACTACCGCCGCTTCGCCTGCACCTCACACACACAGGCACTGCTTACACACACACACACACACACACACACACAGGTTTATGTCAAAAATATTGATTGATTGATTGATTGATTGATTGATTGATTGATTGGTTGATTGTTGGAGACCAAATATCAATATATGTTCCATATTGGACAATGGGAATGTGAATATGTCTATATGCGTTATGTAACAGTGGGTTGCTTGCTTGTGTCTGCCCAGGGTCTGAGTCCAGGCTGCTACGACACCTACAACGCCGACATCGACTGCCAGTGGATCGACATCACTGACGTCTCTCCAGGAAGATACATCCTCAAGGTCTGGGAATGAAGAGTAGAATAGAATAGAATACGATGCAATGCGATACGTTACGTTACGATACAATACGTTATATGTACAGCTGAGATCGTCCAGTCAGGGGTCTGAGCCAGCGTCACATTATGTTACGTTACGATGCGATGCGATGCGATACGATACGATATGATACGATACTTTATATGTACAGCTGAGGTTGTCCAGTCTGGGCTCTGAGCCAGCGTCATGTTACGTTGCGTTGCGTCGTGTTACGTTGCGTCGTGTTACGTTGCGTCGTGTTACGTTGCGTCGTGTTACGTTGCGTCGTGTTACGTTGCGTCGTGTTACGTTGCGTCGCGTCGCGTTGTGTTGCGATGCGATACGATACGATACGTTATACAGTGGTGGCCAAAATTATTAGAACACTTGGCATATTTAAGAGTTTTCAGTTGTTTTTGTTCAATTGGCCATTAAAATACCCATAAAACGAATGAAATATATACAAAGTCATCATTATGCTCTATAAACCAGAATAGAGCATCATAAGGAGATTTACCTCATTTTCCTTACAAAAAACAAGCTAGGCCTATTTCACTGTCAATGTCACACAATCATGTTCCATTCAAAGGAAAGTCTTTGTCTTGAGTTGCAGAAGGCGGGATAACATTAGTGTTCAAGTTCTCAGGAAATATATTGACACTATGCCAGAGAGATGTGCTGCTGTAATTGCTGCAAATATTAAAGTTAAAAGTGGATAAAAACAGTAGGACTCACTTCATCTGATATTTGTTGTGCTCAGAGCAACCATCTGCATGTTTCATGAACATTATGTTACGTTACGTTACGATATGATTCAATTCGGTTCGATACGATACGACAGGACAGATAGAATACAATACGTTACGATACGATACGATACCAAACGATACCAAATGTTACCATACGTTACGGTATGATACCATACCACACCATACGATGTCATCTGGATCCTGTTTTTGGACTATAGACGGCCCACCTTCTCTCAATATGCAATATAATAGGTTTCAATATAGTAAACATTATATGGCTGGTTCATTCTTTACCCTACATTTACAGTTTAGCGGACACTAAACCATTTTTGCGTTTAATATCTTCTGTTTTCCTGCCAGGTGACGGTAAATCCCGGCAACCAGGTTCCAGAGTCCAACTTCAACAACAACATCGTTCGCTGTGACGTCCAGTACACCGGCACCGCGGCTCACGTTTCTGGATGCACCATGACCTCGTAAGACCTTCTTCCTTCGCCACTTTTAAAGTTTAAAGTTTATTTTTGTGATATTTATGGTTTTTTTTTTACACCAAGAGGTAAATTCAGGTCAGTCAGGGTGAGACACATCACTCCTCTCTCTTGGGAAGTATCTACTTAATAAAGTGAAGTAAAAGTTGTTTTATTGTGAAACTTGAATGAAAACTTGAACTGAATTTTGAATTTTTGCCACCCAACACTGCCAGCTAAATAAATAAATAAATAAATAAAAAGTTGCCATATTCCTTTAAAAACCCGGAAGAAGAAACACGAGCAGCGGATGTTTTGAGTTTTATTTCAACCATATGCTGTTTCACTGATTCATCGCGATGCTTCTCTCTGTTTTTCCAGCTACTGAGAACAATTACAATCTGATATGAGCTTGAAGAGGAACCGCCAACGGAGGCGACAGCCCTGTGATGTCGAGGCTGCATTTAGACGGACACAGCCGACGTCCTCCTGCCCAGCAGAGTCTTTGTGGTTTCTCCCGGGTCGACGTCTCCGGGGGTTAAAGGGCACCAACTCTTTCCTTTGTGCCTGTTTCAATGCAGCCGAAACACCGACGTGTCACATCTACAGTTTCACCGCCTGGTTCATTTCTGTCCAGTTTAACTCATTGATGACGGGAGAAAGAGGGAATCAATCACATTGTTAATGCATTAACTGACTACAGATGACAATAAAAATGTAATATTTTAATTTAATATGGAAGTTTAGCGACGGCAATGACAGTCATGCCTGTAGTAGTTTACAGTTTAAAGTTTCTATGAGATTATGTTTTACCTTGATATTGAATATTGGTGCTATAGTGGGGATTTTTGGGGGTTTTGTTGCTGGTGGAGGTTTTCACTCGCTGCCATTTGGTGTCCCCAAGCAAATGCTCACTAGGAGGACACCAAATGGCTGCAGGGAGGAGCCTTGACAACCAGTGGAAACTAATAATATTGATGGATGACAGATTTAGATTTTCTTTATTGAATGCTGTATAGAATGCAAAGTGTATATGCTTGATCACTATAACCACTCATACCTGCAGAGCTTGTATATAGGCCAGCTCATATCTCATGTTATCAACCTGCATTACTGCTAAATATCACATCAATAAAGTTTGCTTGAATGTGAACAGTCTCATCATGTGTGACTCACCTTGGTGTCTTAACTCAGCACAGACTACAACTATCTCCAGAGTCAGAAATAAACGATTTTAAACATATTGAATGAATTGAACGTCACAGACTGAACAGTGTTGGAGAGGTTTCCTATTTTAATCACCACTTTCACCAGTTTTCCTTTAATGCTTCATCATGTTGGGGTCGTTGCTTCCACAGTCCAAACTGTCCAAAACTCAAAATCTGCTCTTGCCATGATCAATTTTATCTCCTCACTCAAATAGGCTATTTATTTTATGGAAAGATTTTTATAAAACATTTTATGGTAAATAAACGACAGTGAACCCATCACATTGAGTAGTGATCGTTTCAGACTGCACCACTAGATGACACTGTTGAATTTAAAATGAAATGTTCAAAACCACATCGTTCAAGGGCCAAGATACAAGCTCACAGGCTATCATTACAGAAACATGCAGTAGGTTTATATCTGCACTGCAACGTGACACTATAATTTATGTAACGTGATGTGTGATATCGTATTTCTGATTTCTGAAGTGCTGTTGAATGTATCTAATGTGTCAATATTAAATATGGGAATTAAATCAATTAATTAATTATCACACATCTAATGATGAGGAATTTATAATACAGTGGAGAAAAAATAGTTCTCATATAAAATACAGATAATATATTTTGTAAGAAGTTAGAATACTGATACTAACTTCATATTATTACTAATATTACTATAACTCCTCCTACTAATTATTATTATTATTATTATTATTATTATTATTATTTATACAGCATTTGTCTAAAATTAGAGTTCATAAAGTGTTTTACAAGAGGGCATAAAAACAAGAAAGTTAAATGTAAGTACAACACAGAAGAAGGAGATTAACATGGGAAACACATTCAAAATAAAAGTAGTTGAAAATAAAAATAAATACACAAAATAAAATGAATCATTATTATTATAATTCGGAAAAATGTATTTTTTCTCAAGCTAAATGGATACTAAGGGATATAAAGTAGAACTCCGAGGGGTAGTTTTATTCCAGCGTTTATTCTAAGGATAACGGACCAACCTAACTGCAGCCACTTCCGCTGTCTGCCGCTGCCATTTCAAAGATCGTCTATTGAGAAGGTCAATCACTCAATAGTAAAGAATGGAGAGCTTTTCCGCAGATCCATTAATTTGCTGGACCTGGACTAAAAATCATCATGCAAAAGAAGGAATGTATGATTAATATTTGGCTTATATAAATATAAGATAAATTGGGTTTTTATGAAAGTATGTGTTGATAATGCTTAAACCAAACATGTTTTTCTTCTGATAGCTTTCACCCATATTACCAATACCTATTGTTGTTATCTGCAGCAAAACAGCTGCCACGTTGCTTACCTTTACACTTTTAACCTTAGACCTTTAAATGTTTCCCTGCAAATATATACTGCAAAAAGGCTCTTTGGTTGATGTTTGTTTCCTAAACTTTGGGGTTATATTATACCAAGCACAATCACTTGGCATTGTGTCACTTTGCTCTATTAAAGGTTGCATTTGTGGGTGTGTTGTGGGATCAAACTTCTGAGTAAATTCTGCTTAATATTGTTTGTTTATAGCTGTTTTGTATTTGTTTCTTCTTTTCATTTTAATGAAATAGAATATAATATATCCCATAAGTATGGGAATGTAATCTTGAAATTATGCTTTACTAACAAGCTAGCTAGCTAAGTGGCTACAACTGTTTGGATGTGATGGGATAGTTAGGCTAGCTAGCTAACATTACTTGAGACTGATTTGACCAAACCTGACTGAATAGCAAAGAAATTATCAGTTAAACTCTTATTAGGGCATTTGGCCTATGCTTATGAGGTTGTTTTCAGTTGAATTGTTTTGGACTGCAGGGTATTTGTCTTGGCTTGTGATTATACTTA
The DNA here is from genome assembly GCA_034670385.1 of Hoplostethus mediterraneus. Classification (NCBI taxonomy): domain Eukaryota; kingdom Metazoa; phylum Chordata; class Actinopteri; order Trachichthyiformes; family Trachichthyidae; genus Hoplostethus; species Hoplostethus mediterraneus. The sequence continues at coordinate 185,907 of JAXDDW010000103.1, forward strand.
TCTTAGTTCATCAAATTGTTGAGGGGAGGAGGGGGGGATTTGTGTCTTTTCTGTCCACAAATACACGTAGAGCAGACTCTGGTCCACAGTGCTTCGTCGTGACGTTTGCGGTACCCGGAAATGGGCTCAGAGTGAGACCTCTTCGCGTTTTTGGCTCTCTGTCCTGCCCATATGTCAAAGTCTTTGTGCTTTTCAAGACAGCGAGGCGACAGAGGGAAAAAAACAGCTGGATCCAAGGATTCTAGCTAGCGGGTTAGCTAGCTGTAGCTCATCAAGCCAGCTAATTCTCCACGACTCCCCAACTTCGATAAGGTATTGTAGCATACAACTACGCATTTTTCATGACAAATAACTCTTTATCTCGGGCCAGGTTCGTTTGAAGACGTTTTTACCTGAGCCATGTGTTTTGACCTAATTTTCCAAGTGCTTGGCTGGCTAGCCTGTTAGCCTCTAGCTAGCTTCTGTGGATGCTGATTAGCCAGCTAGCTTAGCTGCTATATAACCAGGTGTTAGAGGATTTAGCAGGGATGTAGTGGAGGGTAAACCCACCTAAACTCAGTCCATTATTTGTAAAATAGAGTTTACCCAGCTTTTTATAAGAAGATGCAATATTATGTGATGTAAATTCACAGTATATCTTAATACATAAGTAGTGTCAAATTGTAAGTTACATTAAAATGAAACCTAACTCAATACTATTATGTAAATGTAATTATACAATTGTATTTTTTCTTCTCCTTTTGGTGATTCCATATGGAGCTTATATTTTACCCACCTTGTCACCACTTTGTCACAGGTTATAAGTAACCCTTTACCCTGTATGGTTACTGATGTGACATTATTTTGGCTGTATGGGCTTCCTAGGGCACATTGGAGGCACTGTCTACAACATTGCACATATTGAACCAAAGCTGGCTAGTTAGTATCACTGTCATCATTAAGGAAACCCATTTAATGTTTTTATCTTGTTATGTGATTGGTTTACTGTACAGTTTGGCATTTTGTAGTTTTTGTCTGTTTATGCCAGGGTGTAATCATGTACAAAATACATGACAGCCGCCTTCACAGTTACATAAATGACTTGCTGTTATCACCATCAAACCAAACATAAGTTATATCGTTTCAAGAAGATTGTATCCATGTAAGTGAAATGTTGGTGCTGGATTTCCTTTTTGTAAATATAGATAAAAATGATTAGTCTTGAGCAGACCTAGTCAACCCAACAGTGCAATGAAACTAACCAACACTAATGACAGGTTACTGGCTGCTGTTCAATCTGCAGGCCTTTATGCTCAGAGTCAGGTCAACACAATGTGATTAATCCACCAAACTGGCAGTTACATTGTAGATTGTCAAGGTTGTGGAAGTCTGAAGGCAAAAATGGCCCCCGTCCTCGTGAAAACAAACGTTATGGAGAAAGCTCTGGTCATGGCTGCTGATTCAGAAATTCCTCTCTTTATTAGGGAGGGAAATTACCACCAGCCAGCAGCCGAATTCTGGTAAAATGAGGCTATAGCTGATAAGTTTGTCCGTCCTACCAGCCACTTTGGTAGGTAATCGTCCTGTTTTTGGATTGTCTAACCACAGTGGCCTGGAGGCGAAAAAGATTACCTGCCTGTTAAAGTTCATATGATGGCAACTCTGTGAAATCACCCACTAGCCTGCTTGATGATGGTGATTTGTTTATTAATACCAGCAGAAAACACCAATACATTGCGGTACCAAACGTGGTAAACCTGCATCTATTCAGTATCGGGATGGCCTGGTGGTTAGAGCAACTGCCTGGTAACTGAAGTATCACAGGTTCGACCCCTGCAATGTGTCCTGAAACAAGACCCTGAAGCCCTCCCTGCTCCAGGAAGCTGCCCCCGACCTCTGACCCTTCTAGCGAAATGTGTACATGAATGTGAGTCTCATAGGGAAACGTGAAGAAACAGACCCCTAATTACACTGTGTAGGAATGGTGATTGCTTTAAAATCCCCCCAAAGTCTGATCCTTTTCTCTAGAGGTTTTGTATCTTGTTGCCTAGAAGGTCTGGGGTCAGTCAGCTGTTGTGTAGTGTCAAATAAACAGAGTAAGTCTAGACACAGTGGTTTTGATTCTGTCTGGGTTCTAGACTTCGCTGTGGATATCAACAGTACTGGACTAGAAGGTTTCTTACAGCTGCAGTCATTTTTTACCATTTCAATTTTGGGCCTATTACCGTACATTCCTGACGAGTTTGCGTTTTAGATGGAACCCGTCATATCTTTAAATGGAGGTCCGCTGAAATCCAAAAATAAACCTGCAGCTTCAGCCAGAAGCGAAAAAAATGCCGAGTGTTTAGTTTATTTGAAGAGTCATAAAACAGAGTGATTCTCCTTTTGCTTACTCCCCGAACCCGAAGTGTCCTTGAGCCAAGACACCGAATCCCTATCAGCTGCGAGGGGGTTGCTCTGACCTCTGACCTCCCTGTGGGGTGGGCTTTTTCCACACAGGGCGCGATAAAGTCTCACTTTATTAGTAGTAGTATCAGCAGTGGCATTAGGGGTAATAGTAGCAGCAGTTGTAGTAGTAATATTTAGTTATTAGAGCTCTGCCTTGGTTTTCTGTTGCTGTTCATTCAGACTGTTACTCGGTCTTTAACACGCTCGTGCTGCGAGTCACGCTGCTTTCCGATTATCCTGCTGTTTGTTGCCTTTGATCAAAGAGCTTGAACCGTTTGTTGAGTTGACAAGGTTGGGCTTGAGACGGGCTTAACCTATTACTTAGCAGAACTGGATTTGGTGTACTACCAGTAACAAGGCCGGATGTATGAAGCCGACTTTGTATTTGGCTGCGGTTTGGTCGGTAAGGGGAAAATCCGCCTAAAAATAGAAGTCAGACCTGTTATTTCCAGACTCTCCTCTTCATTCATTCAGCAGTGGTGCTTCATCACGGGAAGAAAATGATCACCCGATACACAGCGATGATTTTTTGACAGGTTTTTCAACAGTAATGTGGCCCATTTCCTGCAGGTAGTTCCTGTGTCGTGTCACTGCTGACGACGTCTCTAAAACAGTAACAATACGTTACCGTAATTATAGGTATGATGGTGATGCGGCGATGTAGAAGGAAAAGCCAAATACTGTTGGCATTATGGCTTTTATACAACAGGTACCAATTATGTTGACTGGAAGATTTCCTTCAAAGTAGTTAACATAGATAAGACTAAAAAACAGAAGAAAGCACAATAGATCACTAAACAGATCCCTGGTAAGCATAAGAGATGGTATAGTAGTATAGTAATGCATTATGGGACTTGTTTTCAGCACAGTGTTGCATGTCTGGACCAGTCAGTTTGCTTGCTTTAAGCTGTTTTGTTTTTTTCATTTGTTCTTTTATATATTCGTTTAGCTTCATGGAAGAGTTATAGTTCTGGATTTTTCATTAGTTTTTTATTTTTATATACTTTTTATTTCAGTTCAGTTTTCAGTATGTGTTTGGTAGTTTTAGTTCATTTGTTTATTTATTTATTTATTTTTTAACAAATGTTTAGTTTCAGTTCTAGTTTTAGTATTTTTGGTAGGGCTTGTAATTAAAATTGTAATTACAGCACAACTGTCCATATATCATGATATTGTGGATGAAAACTTAAATATACTGTATCACATCAGTAGTACACATATGTAGCCTATTAACAGTAGTAGTAATTGCAGTACGTATATGCCATGCTGTATTTGATTCATGTAAAGTTCCAGTACTGGAAAAGCCTGGCACGGAGTGTCTCCAAGTGATTTATCTCCCAACAGTGTTTTGTCTATGCTAGTGACCTTGGTAACGAGACCAGAGGTAACCTAAAGGAGCTTGTGTAACTTGTAGGTATCAAGATCCTGCTCTTAGAGGGGGAGAGAAATGCTTGAATGCTGTTTGGGCTGGATGCTGACGTCTCTCCATGCTGCAACATGATTAAATGATCACTCTGCTCAAACAACTTTCAGTGGCAATTGACTTCTTTTGATAAATCTCCACGACAGTATAAATATCCAAACAACACTGCAACACTTCCTATTCTGTACAGGTAGTTGGGATTAGTCTTCTGGCTGGAGATGCATCGTGGATGTTAAATAACTATAATAACTATAATCTGTCTGTTTCTTTCCAGGTCGTCTTGTGGCTGATGATGGTTTGTGAAGATGGAGGCTCCTGAATACCTGGACCTGGATGAGATTGACTTCTCTGATGATTCAGTGGTCAGTATGGCATAAAGCTAGCTAACCGCTACCTACAGCTACCTAACCGCTACCTATAACTACCTAACTGCTACCTACAGCTAGCTAACTGCTATCTATCACTACCTAACCGCTACCTACAGCTAGCTAACTGCTACCTAACCGCTATCTATAGCTACCTATAACTACCTAACTGCTACCTACAGCTAGCTAACCGCTACCTACAACTACCTAACTGCTACCTACAGCTAGCTAACCACTACCTATAACTACCTAACTGCTACCTACAGCTACCTAACTGCTATCTATAACTACCTAACCGCTACCTACAGCTAGCTAACTGCTACCTATAACTACCTAACCGCTACCTATACTACCTAACCACTGCATATAACTACCTAACCGCTACCTACAACTACCTAACTGCTACCTATAACTACCTAACCACTGCATATAACTACCTAACCGCTACCTAACTGTTACCTATAACTACCTAACCGCTACCTATAACTACCTAACCGCTACCTATAACTACCTAACCACTGCATATAACTACCTAACTGCTACCTATAACTACCTAACCACTGCATATAACTACCTAACTGCTACCTATAACTACCTAACCACTGCATATAACTACCTAACCGCTACCTACAGCTACCTAACTGCTATCTATCACTACCTAACTGCTACCTATAACTACCTAACCACTGCATATCACTACCTAACCGCTACCTACAGCTAGCTAACCGCTACCTATAACTACCTAACTGCTACCTATAACTACCTAACCACTGCATATCACTACCTAACCGCTACCTACAGCTACCTAACTGCTATCTATCACTACCTAACTGCTACCTATAACTACCTAACCACTGCATATCACTACCTAACCGCTACCTACAGCTAGCTAACCGCTACCTATAACTACCTAACTGCTACCTATAACTACCTAACCACTGCATATAACTACCTAACCGCTACCTACAGCTAGCTAACCGCTACCTACAACTACCTAACCGCTACCTATAACTACCTAATTGCTACCTATAACTACCTAACCGCTACCTATAACTACCTAACCACTGCATATCACTACCTAACCGCTACCTACAGCTACCTAACTGCTATCTATCACTACCTAACTGCTACCTATAACTACCTAACCACTGCATATCACTACCTAACCGCTACCTACAGCTACCTAACTGCTATCTATCACTACCTAACTGCTACCTATAACTACCTAACCACTGCATATCACTACCTAACCGCTACCTACAGCTAGCTAACCGCTACCTATAACTACCTAACTGCTACCTATAACTACCTAACCACTGCATATAACTACCTAACCGCTACCTACAGCTAGCTAACCGCTACCTACAACTACCTAACCGCTACCTATAACTACCTAATTGCTACCTATAACTACCTAACCGCTACCTATAACTACCTAACTGCTACCTATAACTACCTAACTGCTACCTATAACTACCTAATTGCTACCTATAACTACCTAATTGCTACCTACAACTACCTAACCGCTACCTAACCTCTCTCTCTCTCTCTCTCTCTCTCTCGCTGTCTCTGTCTCTGTCTCTCTCTCTCTCTCTCTCTCTCTCTCTCTCTCTCTATGTCTCTGTCTTTGTCTCTCGTCCGTCAGTACTCTGTAACGTCCCTGAAGAGCATCCCAGAGCTGTCCAGGAGGAGTGATGGCCAGGGAGAGGAGAGACCAGGTAACCAGCTAACCCTGACCGCTAGAGCTGGTCTGACTAACTGATGTCCCCCTCCCGCAACTAAAACAAGGCCTAGTGAAGTCTCTGTTTAAGCATCTATGCTGTTAATGTATTTTTATCTAAACTAAACTCATATAATCTCTAAACACCTCTCCCTCCTCCCCCAGCCCCAGCCATCAACTGGAGTCGTGGTGTTTCCTCCCACAGCGGAGGGGGAATCAAACCCACGGGGCTCGCCGAGGTCCACAGTAAGTTTCGGCCAGGTGAAGAGGGTTTCCCCTCTCAAACACCAACCAGAAACCACCGACTCGGACTCGGATGGCAAAGCCCAGGGCCAGGGTCTGGGGGAGCCGGTGGAGGGCAGCAAGGAAGACCCCGGCTCCGACAAACCGGCCCAGGCTTCAACCTCCTCCGATGGGCCGGGAGGGAAGGCGAAGGGCCTGGGTGGCGGCGGAAGTGGAGCTAACAACCCCCAGGCTCTGTTTGGGGAGCTGGAGCACTACGATCTAGACATGGACGAGATCCTGGACGTGCCTTATATCAAGTCTAGTCAGCAGATGTCCACGCTACCTCGCGTCCCCCACGACAAGCGCTCGGTGACGGGCAGCAACCTGGGAGGAGGCACCCTGGAGAGGACCCGGGGAGGCGGGCTGAAGGGCTCGACTTTACCCCACAACGAGCCTCTGAGCCTGGGCAGCAGCAGCTCACAGACTCAGGTAGGTTGACCAACTTCTCACCAACCTCCCAAATCCAGTTTTGATGGGGTTTTGTTTTTCATTTGCTGTGAACACGATCCTCATGTTGAGTAAATGTGCTGTCATGGCTGATTAAGCTCACTCTCTCAGCTCAGATCTCCATATAAAGTATGATTGTTACTCTTCTGTTCAGCTCCACCTTTTGTCTTATATCTGCTCATCCACATGCTGTGGTACTGCAGGGTGTCTGCAGGTCATTAAAATGTCTGAAATTATCTAAATTCAAGGTCTTAAAAAGTATTAAAATGTATTTAATTCAGAGGTCTTTTTTTCTTTGTGCTGCATGTTCACTTTTAGGTTACAGGGATATTAGTAAAATATTCATCCTTTCCTGTTTATATATATATTTTTTTTTTAGGGCTGTCAAAATTAACGCGTTAATCCAGATTAATTAATTTGCATGATTAATTTGATTAAAATTTTTAACGCAATTAACACATGCGCAGCGCACAATGACTCAAAATCCCACAATTCCACTCACTGGCACGGATTGGTGCTCCAACGCTATCTGGCGGCAGAACCAACTCGATAAAGATGGACGACTCTAAACAACATATTGGCCCTTTTGATGGGAAGTTTGAGTACAAAAAAACCCAAGACGGGACAATCGACCGACATAAAGTAGTTTGCACATTCTGCAGGAAGGATATTTGCGAGCACTGCTGGCTTGCAAATATCTGGCCACTCCTGCAACCACCGTTCCGTGTGAGAGACTGTTCTCCTGTTCTTCTGTTCTCAGTAACGTACATAAGAAGCGGTCAGCTCTACTCTCCGGTAATGTAAACAAGTTAGTCTGTTAGCAGCTGGCTAAAAGATGAGTAAGAGGGCCACATTAATATGGATATTTGTTTGATTAAAAGAAAAAATGTGGATGGTAAATATGGTGTGGTTGGTATGTTTTATTTTTTTAATTTTTTAATTTTGATATCTGCACACCATATCTGTTCTATAGTTTAAATAAAACACATGTTAAGTGTATATATCGCCTTCTGTCATGAGTCTTTTTGCCCCCACAAAATGAAACACAATTAATAATAAATGGGTATTAATCGTGATTAATCTAAATTAATCCACAGCGGCCCTGTGATTAATCTGATTAAAAATGTTAATCGTTTGACAGCCCTAATTTTTTTATAATTCTGGTTAATAAAATGGTCTTAAAATCAATTCCACGTCTTTAATTTGTCTTTCTGAAACTTGCAGACACCCTGTTCTGCAGTGTTCAGTCCATCTGTTATGTTTAATACATGAAACAAAGGCTAGACCTTGTTGTGTGTCACTTTTTTAATCAAATCAAATCAAATCACATTTATTTGTATAGCCCTTAATCACCGTTACAGTCTCTAAGGGCTTCACAGTGCCCAACATGTGAAAATAATAAATGATTAGTACACGACATCCCCCAGCCTTAGACCCTCACAGAGGACAAGGAAAAACTCCCACAAAACCTTATTGGAAAATTGGAAGAAACCTTGGGAGGGGCTTGTTAATGAAACAATTGTGTCATTGTGTGTGTGTGTGTGTGTGTGTGTGTGTGTGTGTGTGTGTGTGTGTGTGTGTGTGTGTGTGTGTGTGTGTGTGTGTGTGTGTGTGTGTGTGTGTGTGTGTGTGTGTGTGTGTGTGTGTGTGTGTGTGTGTGTGCGTTTTCCTGCAGTACTGTGTGTTGTCTCCAGTGAAGTGGTCGGACCTGAGGAAGTCTAAATCCATGGATCCAGACCTCCACCACCTCCACCGCGCCCCGGCTGGAGGAGGCTACCAGCCGGACCTCAACTGCTCCTCCTCCCTCCTCGGCTGTTCCTCCTCCCTCTCCTCTTTCTCTGACGCAGGTACTTTTTAAAAATGCTATCATACCTCCTGTATTTTACTGGTTTTCTCTGGCGGACCACCACAGCAAGAACACCGCCACCGCTGATAGAGAACAGAAAATAACAGTGTCATCTTCATGTAGTTCTAATGTTACCATGTCAAGTATCACACCAAACATTTTTTCATAGTCTCTTAGTCTCTAAACTGTATGAAAACACAGACATGGTGATGATAAAGTGGGGGGAAAAAGGCAATGGACATGATAAATATTGCATTTAGTGGGCATGGTAACAACCAGTTACTGAGAGTAACACAAATGATGGTGAATTCTGTCTGGAAAGTTTATTCTACCAGCTATTTTGGTAGGTAAACCACCATCATTTGGAGGTCCTGTTGTCTAGCCGGCTGGTAAAACAGTGAAAGTGTCTGGTAAGTAAGGGTTTGGGCGGTTTGTTGAATCATGGAGCGTTTCCTCCTTGAATCGGGTTCGGTTGTCAGGTGAGAACGACGCCATTTAAACTCTGGTGGCACCAAATAACCGACCGAGACGCCTGAAAATGTCTCGAGAGAGAACCACGAGACCACGAGAGAACTGTGGTGGTTCGTTAGGAGAGAGAACGTAATCCAAACAACAGGAAACCGCCACGAAACACAAGGGATTATGGGTAGAAGGAGATGTGTAAACAAAATCTGGTGTTTGAAGCCACTGAACGTGACATAATTTATTTGACATGACATGTTTTTAAGTATATGATATGAAATGACATTACGATAAATGATCTCTAGACAATCTGCTGTCAGCCAGAGTCTACCCAGACTCCCAGAGCCAGAGGCCGGGCGTGGAGCCTCCAGGGGGCCCGGGCCTGATGTTCCCCATGCCAGGGTGCACTGTGGGCAAGCAGGAGAGCTCCAAGCCCTGGGCCCCCGGGGGAGGAGGAGGAGGAGGAGGAGGAGGAGGTGGAGGCTCCAGGGGGTACGGAGGAGCAGGAGGTGAGGTGGACGAGGAGACCAAGAAGAACCAGAACATCATCAACATCATCAGAGAAGGACAGATCTCACTGCTGGTGAGTGTGACATCATCAGAGAGGGACGTAGCTCTAGTGTAACACCGAAGCTGCCTCTTCTGCTATAAGCATTAGATTCAGGGCGGTAGGGTGAGGCGGTGGTATACTTGGTATCCACAGGTCCTGGAAAAGTCTGAAAAAGTCTTAGACTGTGTAAATCTAAGACCTTAAAAAGTTTAAAATGACCTAAAACTCACCAGGTGTATTTCCATGCTTTTTAAAAGTGTTATTATATTGAATGTCCCGGGGGACTGTACAAAATCTGTATCTCTTCTCCTCCCCCTCCTCTCCTCCTCTTCCTCTCCTCCTCCTCCAGCCCCATCTGGCAGCAGATAACCTGGAGTTGATCCGAGACGAGGATGGGAACAACCTGCTCCACATCTCGGCCTCTCAGGGCCACGCCGACTGCCTGCAGCATCTCACCTCTCTGATGGGGGAGGACGGCCTCAACGAACGCAACAACCAGCAGCTCACGCCCGCCGGCCTGGGGGTCAAGGTGTGTGTGTGTGTGTGTGCGTGTGTGTGTGTGTGTGTGTGTGTGCATGTGTGTTTGTCTGAACTTCAGACTTCATCGTTCGAAAAAAACAAAACAAAGTGCAAACGATAAACAGGGTGACCACTGTAAGTTAAATTTAAAACTTTAAGACCTTTTTAATGCCAGTTCAACTAAAATTTAAATTTAAGACCAATTTCATCCCGGAGTGAGCCTGAAGAGTAAAACAAAACAAACAAAACACTCCCGTTAAAGTTTACGTCTGTGCGACCAGGAAATGTCTCACTCGAAAAGTAGTGCAAAGAGAAGCGGCTTCGTTTTTACGACATCTGTAACCATACTTCAGACTAACTTTGACCTCAACATGGTGCAGCGTGTTGCTGGTGTTTCCTTGTAATTTCAAGGCTCTCTAACAGTACGACCAAACAGTCTCCGTCTTGTCAGTCGTCTTGTTTTGTTGTCTTCCTGAGCTGGGAACCCAAAACGTCTCCACACAGCAGATTAAAACCTGACTGATCATCTTCACTCCTCAATGTTTGTGAAATTGCTTTTGTTACATCCCTAGCAGGCCGATATCTGAAGGGCCTTTTATTAAAAATGTGGCGTGGTCCAGTCAGCCGTCCTCCTCTGAGGTGATGGGCATGATGCAGTTTGATTGATTACATATTTATTGTAGACTGAACCTGAAGTGATTGTAAATTGATTGTAACTAACAGATGCTGTGGGTCGCCCTGTCTTAAAGAGCTAGCCCACATAAAAGAGTTTTAGTGTCCCGTGATGAGTGGGGGAAACTCTGAATATTTGTTGTTTTTTTTGCCTAGAAATGGTGAAATATAAAGACATCTAAATATCAGCTATCGGTAACTTGCAGGCAGAAGAAAGTCACAGTGGAAAACGGTCACAGCGATGTTTTTCACTGGGGAAATGTCGTTATAAATACTGAGTAGGTCCTGTTTGGTTGGCCCTGTAGTGGAAACCAGACTCTTGATTCGCTGCCAGACAGGAAGTGTGTTAAATAGAGACAAGCTGAGCGGCAGTAAGCTGATTTGTGATTGGCTCTTATCTTCACTCCTCAGTTTATACACCCAGATTAGCAGGTTGACAGATTTTCAACCAGCTGGTCCTCAGTAAAACACATTAACCCTGTTTGTGTGTGTGTGTGTGTGTGCGTGCGTGTGTGCGTGTGTGTGTGTGTGTGTGTGTGTATATGTGTGTGTTTCAGAACGGTCATTTGGAGTGTGTGAGGTGGATGGTGAGCGAGACGGAGGCCATAGCAGAGCTGAGCTGCACCAGAGAACATCCCAGTCTGATCCACTATGCTGCCCGCTACGGACAGGTAGCACACACACACACACACACACTCATTCACTCACACTCACACACACTCATTCACTCACACTCACTCACTCACTCATTCACTCACTCACACTCACTCACTCATTCACTCACACTCACTTCACACTCACTTCACTCATTCACTCACACTCACTTACACTCATTCACACACACTCATTCACTCACACACACTCATTCACTCACACTCATCACTTACACTCATTCACACACACTCATTCATTCACTCACTCACACTCATTCACTCATTCACTCACACTCACTCACACTCACTTCACTCATTCACTACATACACTCATTCACTCATTCACTCACACTCACTTACACTCATTCACGCACACTCATTCACTCACACTCACTTACGCTCATTCACACACACTCATTCACTCTCACTCATTCACTCTCACTCATTCACTCTCACTCATTCACTCACACTCACTTACACTCCCCCCTCCCCAGGAGAAGGTTTTGCTGTGGTTGCTCCAGTTCATGCAGGAACAGGCGATTTCTCTGGACGAAGTCGACCAGAATGGGAACTCTGCCGTCCACGTGGCAGCTCAGTATGGACACCTGACCTGTATACAGGTACGGGCTGGAGGGCTGATGGGTATTTTTATTATTCCTTTTCATTTAGAGCACGTCACTCAATGTCACACACTGTAATTTTGTGCTGATAATGAAATGATAATAAATGAAATTTGTTTTCATACCAACTAGCTGCAGTAGCTTCTACTATCAGCAAACCGTTAACAAGTACTACCAACTATACTACCAACTTTACTACCACTACTACTGTCAGCTGTCTATCTAGCATGAAATTCCGCCTTCTCTTCATTGTGATTGGTTGGTCACCTACTCTTCGTTGTGATTGGTCAGTCTGGAAACGTTGATCTTTATGTCTGCCTGGCAGACCATACTTTCCTTTTCTCAGCAACATCCTGCTTCAAAGTTTCAGCTACACACCATATCCTGACAGCACATTCATTAATTATAATAAATGTGTTTTAAACTTTTACAAACACATTTTCCTAAAGTGGAAGCCTAGAGAGGCGGATGTTATCAGTCCTGCCTGTTTCCTGTTGGCCAGCTTGGCCACCAATCAAAATACTGTGATTAGCGATTTGTTTTAGATAAAAAAGCCAGTTATGCAGGGCCAAGTAGGGCTTTCCTGGACCAGGGTCTACTCAACTAGTGCACAACACAGAATCAGGAGCACTAATGGTAATAATGATAATAATTTGGTGTTTGTAATCTGGTCTCTTACAGTAGTAGTAGTTACAGTAGTCTCCACGAGATGATCTAAAAGCATGAATGACCTTCCCCAAGTCGGATAAATGGATAAAGACAGCTTGATTTTTGATATATGCCGCAATTGACAGAAACCGCACCGTACCGCCTTCTCAACCTGATCTTCAAAACTCGCTGTCAAAAACCACCGCCAAGTTACGGGCTGCTGATTTACTGTATGCAGGCAGAATACCTAGTTTGTTTTGAGTCATATTGCTGGAGCTGGGAGGATCAAATGAGTTGTAAAAAGTTCTCTGATAGCTTCAGCACTACAGTGTCACGGCTATTTGAATCATCAGGTTTTAACAGGAGATGGTAGCTTGGTAGCATCATTTTGTAGTGACATGAAACATGAAACAAGGGGGAGAATTCACAATGAGAAAAGGATGGGGCCTTGAATTGAGCCCTGCGTTACCCCACATGTGACCTTGTCTCATACGGACACACCAAGAAACTAATTCCTTATTACACTGTGTTGAATAGCAATTTACACATTAACACTACACTTTATACTGTAATACTGCAATACTTACTATACATGTTACCATTGCACAATGTAATGAGACACACGTACATGTAAACACTATAAAGTTCTCTAAGTGGTCAACTCTCTGTAGGCAGCAACACCATGTAGCACAAAAATGTCGTTATAAATACTGAGTAGGTCCTGTTTGGTTGGCCCTGTAGTGGAAACCAGACTGTTGATTGGCTGCCAGACAGGAAGTGTGTTATCTAGAGACAAGCTGGAGCGGCAGTAAGCTGATTTGTGATTGGCTCTTATCTTCACGTCTCAGTTTATACTTTATACACCCAGATTAGCGGGTTGACAGATTTCCAACCAGCTGGTTGTTACTAAAACACTGTGTGTGTGTGTGTGTGTGTGTGTGTGTGTGTGTGTGTGTGTGTGTGTGTGTGTGTGTGTGTGTGTGTGTGTGTGTGTGTGTGTGTGTGTGTGTGTGTGTGTGTGTGTGTGTGTGTGTGTGTGTGTGTGTGTGTGTGTGTAGACCCTGGTGGAGTACGGCTCCAATGTGACCGTTCAGAACCAGCAGGGGGAGCGGCCTTCCCAGAGTGCCGAGCGGCAGGGACACACTACCTGTGCCCGCTACCTGGTCGTCGTGGAAACCTGCATGTCCCTGGCCTCGCAGGTTGTTAAACTCACCAAACAGCTCAACGAGTGAGTTACACTATTGTTACTATTATAGTTACTGTTACTATTACAGTTACTGTTGTAGTTACTGTTAAAGATGCTGTTCCTATTTGTTACTAGTACAGTCACATTAGAGTTACTGTAGTAGTATGTATACTTACAGTAGTAGTATGTTACAGTAATAGTGTGTTACAGTAGTTGTATGTTACACTGTAGTCAGTGCTTAATTTGTAAAATAAGAGAAGCCGGCTAGTCCCGGCACAAATGAAGCACTGACTGTAGTATAGTACTAACCCTGCAGATAGTCAAGCTCACTGTACTAATGTATGATTACAATGGATTCAAACTGTTACTGTGCTGTGCTGCTGTTTGTCCTGCAGACAGGCCACGGAGAGGCTGGCCCTGCAGAACCAGCTCCAGAGACTACTGGACCCCAATAAAGCAGAGGGGACACCTTCTAGATCACCCAGGTAACACACACACACACACACACACACACACACACAGTATGAAATGTTTAACACACTCAGACACGCTTTCCATCTGTTACAGTCGTACTAAACGTTTTTACATGGAAGTCCACGGGTCAAAAGATGGGCAGCTCAGAGCCACACCGAGATCACAACTTGACTGTGTTCACTTTCAAATTTAACAAACTACTGATCACTACTCATCTTACATTTCATAAACCATATTTAGAGTATCTGATCATTCCCTGGAATCCCCAATCGATTATATATATACTTATTAATGTGGATATTTTTAGACGTAGTACAAGTTGACTTGCTGCTGTAATAAATCCACATCATAGATTTACAGCATTGTGTATTGTTGTGTATCGTGAGGTATTGATAGGTGGTGAAGCTGAGACCCCTTCACTCTTAACTGGCTTTGGTCTTAATGAAAACCCTGTCTGCAGTTCTCAGCGTTGCACCACCTAGTGTCATTTGTCAAAACCCCCAGTGGAGAGACTACATTTACTCAGCTCGGTCCTGAACTAAGAAAGTTGAGAACTTTTTAAACTCAGACTCAGACACACACAGCATCACATTTTATATGGCTACATCACCGATTCACCCACTTCTCCGACTCTTTTTGAACCTTTTGGATTTCCCATCAGCCCCTAGGTCTCTGTATGAGTACAAAGATGGAATGACTAAAATGCTGAGGACGCTTCCAGTATTTTAACTCTTGCTAAGACCAATTCAGAGCTGGAATAGAATAGGTATAGTAGTAGTGGTGGTAGTAGTAGTGGTAGCAGTAGTGGTAGTAGTAGTAGTAGTAGTAGTAGTAGTGGTAGTAGTAGTAGTAGTAGTAGTAGTAGTAGTAGTAGTAGTAGTAGTAGTAGTAGTAGTAGCAGCAGCAGCAGCAGCAGCAGCAACAGTAGTAGTAGTAGCATTGGTAGTAGTGACCGTGATAGTACTAATATTAGTAGTAGTAATGCATGGTGTTAACAACAGTGAGTTATAAAAAATAAGGGAGAATTTCTCTCTCCCTGTCTGGACTCAGTTCCCATCATCCCTCAGTGGAGGCGTGGCCAGAGATGACGTTGACAGCGGAGGGGACTCCTGGCGACAGCCATTGGGTGGTTCGTCAGGGGGGAGTGGGACCCGACTCGGTGCTCCGGCAGCTCCTGGGGAAGGACATGTCGGAGATGCTGTGCCCCAGAGAGAGGGTGCCTCTGACGGGCAGTCTGGCCAGGGAGGGCCCCTGTGGCGCTGGGGCTCCTGGGGCTCCTGGGGCTCCTGGGGCTCCTGGAGTTCGCAGGGTGGGGCTGGTGGAAAGGAGAGAGCTCAAACTGGCGAGACTCAAACAGATCATGCAGCGCTCTCTCAGCGAATCAGATTCAGACGTTTACCCGCCGGAGGAAGGGAAAAATCACGGAGCAGCTCCTACAAGCACAGGGGCCCCACGACCTGATAGGCCCACCCACCTGCCCATCACAGAGGAGGAGCCGGTCTCAAACCACCTCCACTTGGCGATGAGGAAGCACCTCCCCACCTCCTCCTCCTCAACTGCTGAACGAAAGATGGCGTTTTCTCACAGCGGGTCCAAATCAGTCGACGGGGCAGGTCACAACCCCTCCCCGACCTCCAGCGACCCCGAGGCTGTAGAAGGCAAACCGGCAGATACTTCCGGTGATTTCCACGACCACGCCAACGGCCAGAAAGCCGCCACCAGCCCCAAGAGCGCCCTAAAGTCGCCCTCCTCTCGCAGGAAGACGTCCCAGAACCTCAAACTGAGAGTCACCTTCGACGAGCAGGTGCACAAGAGCTCCAATCAGGAAGCGGAGCCTACCAAAGGGCATCATGGGAAGGAGAGGACTCCGACAGGCGCTTCCGAAAGCAAGCGACCGTTCGGGGCTTTCCGGTCCATCATGGAGTCGTTGAGCGGCAACACGAACCACAACAACAACAACAGTGGTGGCGGTGGCGGTCAGTCAGCCACCGCTGTTAAACTTTCTAGCTGTCAGAACTCACCTGGCAGGAAGTCGTCGGACAGCAAAGCCAGTCCTGGAGGAGGAGCTAAGGGCAAGAACAAAACCAGTAACGTTTAACTAACTCTAAGTGCCTACTGAAGGACGGGGAGCAAAACTAGACCAGTCGTTTTTATACAGCGATAGACAGGCAACATTAAGAGGCAGTGTACATGGGAAATGGCAAATATCACCATAACAGGGCAGCAAACATTGTGTGCACCGACCACATTGGCATCCCACAATTCACCAGGAACCGTCAGTATTTTGCAACCCAACTAGATGTTTAGATTGCTTGTTGGCTGCTTGTTGATCCACTTCCCTTTTTGAGGAATAAAAACCCAGATGAGAAATGTCCTGATCGTATCGGTCCTGAGTGATAGTTGTAGCCAGGAGTAAGACCTGGACGTTACCATCACACTCTCAATGCAAAACATAGACTCTGACAAATATTGGCTTTGGAAATGGTGCTGTATGTCATGAGCAGCCACTTTCACTATTCTACCAACCGACAACGTTTAGAGTAGAATGGGAAATCCAAATGGTGGTTGGTTAGCTACCGAAGGGAGAATAGATTGACCACTCAGATTTGACCAGAACCCGACCGGTGGCTGGTGTAATTTCCCACCCTGATGACCAACAGTGTTTTCATTAGGTTGCAGCAGCTGCTAAATGCAACATGTTCATTGCCTCAAAAAGTTGCCCCTTCATCGTCACCTTGTCTGTTTTCATGCAGTTGAGGGACTGAGAGACGTTGGACAGACGGATATCTGTTGTTGCTCTGTGTTATTGTCATTTTGGTAATATGTATTTGATAATGATTCAAATACAAGGATCCATTTTCTTCTGAACAAGGTGAGAGAAGAACCTGTGTATTTGATGTGAACTGAGACTGAAGGATGTTGTTCTGTTTCTATTTGTCTGACCAGAAACCTCATATCTCCAAAAAATGAACTTTTTTCTCCATTGACATTCATTTGCTTTTTTTTGGTCATTTCACATGATAAATAGTTTGACTTTGTACCAAGGTCATGAAACAAATACTATGTTAAAAATGGAGACTTGAGGTTTCTGCAGAACCCTGCCACTCAGTTACTGTAATGCCGTATGTGGACTATGTGCTCTCTACACTAAAGATGAAGTATGAAATATTAATATTTATGTTAATGCACACAGTTATAATTTTTAAAACGTTTTAAAAATTGTGGTTATGTTCACGCACGTGGTTAACGTGCACCAGCACAACAAATATATTTGAAACCACTGTATATATAACAGTATTTAAGTTATACTATACTAACACTATATTCCACTATTTTTCTTTGTTTTCTTTGTTTTTCTTTGTCATTCTATTCTATGCAGTATTTTTGGCATGAAGTTGTGTGATGTCTTCTACCAGTGAGCTACAGTGGCTGACAAGCAGGCGGATCATAAGAACCTCAAGAGAATGAGTACTTGATCAGACTAAACAGTAACAACTCTCTCAAAGTTAGAAACCTCTGATGTTGTACATGGTCATTTTGTGGACCTGCTCCATTGATGGTGAATAGGGAGGCTGGCTTCTACTGCTCTCCTTACCTCTTATTTTTATCTTTTTTTCCAGCACTTCTCTTATAGTAATGATAAGGCTCTTGACCCTTGACCTCCTTACGATTGAATGCTCGTAAACTTGGTGACCAAAGAATTGAAGCTTATTCGACTGTTGCACTCATTGTAAGTTGCTCTGGATAAGAGGGTCCATTTTATGTCTAAAATATAAATATAAAATAAATTGAATGTTTGTTTGAACCCAAATGAGTTCTGAAGTCCCACCCAACAGAATCACCCCGGGTGTCATTCAGTGGACGAAGTCAGTCTCCTAATTCTGTCAATGAAGCAGCTGCCGAAGATCTTACGTTGTGATCCCACCTACAGTTGGTTTTCTTGGAGTGGAAAAGTTGACTATTTTTGTGTCTGGTTGGTTCAGGTTCACACTGACCAATCACAAGCCAACCAGGGCTTGGAACCAGAAGTCCCATGACCCCCCAGCAGCTGGTTGATTGGTTGAGTTTTGGTAACCTGTCATCCCACCAGGTTAGAGAGTCCAAACCAACCTGGTTCCAGTCTGTAGGTAGTGAGGTTTGCCCTCACTTCTGTTTTTGCTATCTTGTTTGTAGCTTTGGGAGAGACTTGAACTGTCTGGAGTTTCTGGTGCATTTTTACTTTAATCCACTGTCTTCGGTTCTGATACAGTAGAAACTTTCTGTTCCAAACTCCTCAGGAATGGAGGCAGCTCGGACTGGTGAAAACTGAAGGTGACTGAAATATGCTGACATACGGGGCCACGGCCTCCACAAACATACTTTATGAAACATGCATGCTTGGTTAAATACTTATTGCACGAATCAGTTAGGAAGTCCAATCTGTATACTTTTGCTTTCACATTCCTGCATTGTGGTCATTGGGAACATTAAGTTAAATGGTCAGTTCAGAAGTCTGAAGTTTGGATCAGAGAGATTCTGCTGTGCGGTGTACCATCTTGGGTTTACACACTCTTTGGCTGTCGTGGGTCCCTTTCAGCCTGCTGTCCATTGGTGATGATTGGTGGAATTTTTGAGGCAACAGAGATTGGTAAGATGTGAGGATCCCCAGAGCCACTCAGTCTGACCTGCATTCACACCCACTTTTTAAAACGTTGGAGCATTTCATGAAAATTGAAGTTGTGGGCGTGGCCATCGAGTTAAAACAAGAACTTCACTGGGAAATATTACCTCAAGCCTTCCATTATTATGTTACCTGACGTGGAGCAACAACTGGGACAAAATCAATGAAACAAACAAATCTGTCATGAAAAAGAATAATAACTTTAGTGAAGAAGCCAGATTTGGCCTTTAAAAGCTTTTTAGGAGATTTTAAAATTGCACGTTGTCAAATACTGATGTTTAGAGTTGCTGGTCAGGTTGCCCGTCTTCATTGCCTCAAAATATCACCCTTGAGTCGTTGCCTTAAGACCAGAACAACCAGAATAACCAGAACAACCAGAATAACCAGAATAACCAGTGTTCTGTCTGTCAGTGAAATGTATTAATGAGATTGTTTTGGAATGCAGTTTGTTTTATTTTACTAGTTTTTTTTCATAACCACTCCCACAGGAAGAGGGAAAGGAGCATTTCCTGTTTCTGGCCATGGGTTCGTGGCGTGGCGTGGCGTCCTTCCACTGAGGGAGGAAACAGAATTGAACTGTTTGACTTGGTGGTATTTTTCATGAACTCTCCGGATGGACAAGACTTGGATGTTCACTCCTCATCAGACGCAGTAGCAGTGAATGTTGGAGCGGATTGGTTTCATTCCTGTCAGTCTTCATTTTGTTTTGTACTAATGGACGTGTACAGAGACAGACGCTCTTCTGTTATTTAAACGTGTTAAGAGGCCGAGACGAAACTGAAATAAACTGTTACTTGGTTTTCTGGAGTCCTTGTTTACTTGCTAGTGTCTCTGGATTTTTCGGAAGATGTACGATCAAGTTTGTTGAGGTTTCATAAGACTGGATGGTAGATGTGGTAGTAGTCGATGGTGGGCAGATACATTAGCTTCATTCTGAACCAAGGAAACATCATCGTGCTGAATGTTCGTTACCGGAGACTTTTCCTCTCTCAAATGTTGATAAGTTGGATGTCGCCTCCCTTCATCTTCCCTTAACTTCTGCATTCTAGTATCGTCTATTGCTGTTCATACCTATTCTAGCGTGTAATCCATATCCCAATATGAACTGACAGTGATGACGATGTGTGAGTAACCATAAAGAACCACATCACGTCTATCACATCACGGCTCTCAGTCCTGTCACTACGTTTTGTTGTGAGTGCCTCGTACCACATGGTCAAAACGCCTCTTCTGATTGGCTTCTGCAGACCAGCATTTGGTTTTCATGCATCCCCTCCTGGTTGACCTGCATCACATGGTGAGCATCTTTTCTCCAAACTGGTGTCGGTAGATGAGACACTGCTGTGTTGACACGTATTCGACATAGATGTAGTTTGGTCAATAAAGCGATGCCTGATTGATTTCATATTTTAGTCCGGTAGTGGATGCAGCAGCCGACACAGCTCCTCTCCATCCATGTGTAAACAGATGTTGACCTCATGCTTGTTTCTCAATTAAACTTTGTAAATGTGATTTGAAAGAATCTAGTGCGACTCCACGAGGCCGATGGTCAGCAGGACAGCCTAGTAGTCGCTACGTTGACCAGCGTGTTCCACCAATGTTCACCGGAAGATTTACAAAAACATTTACAAGATTTACCTTGGGAAATGTGCACGCTTACCGTAAAATACTGGTAACAACAACAACAACAACAACATGTAAAGATGTCTTATAATGCATTGGAAGCCAGATGTGGTTAAAAGCCGTCCTGTGAAAGCAAGTTTTTAAAAGATAGTGTTGCACCTTGTTAGTAACTGTTGTCTATCAATAAAAAACAACAACAGAATAAACTGACTGCACAGAGACACGATGCATCATAACCTCCTAAGAGCTGCTGACTTTACAGTTTACAGAACAATAAAACACACAAAGGTAAAAACAACCATATTGGCTTCGTTCACACTGCAGCTAAAACGTCCCAACTCAGATCAGCAGAAAGCTGCATGTTCATGTTCTCCACAGTGTTGCCATGACGAGCAAATCTGCCATCGTTGACCTGAGACAGTTCAGTTCATGTCATCATGTTGTCAGCTTGTCTGAGCAGCGTTAGCATGGACAGAAAGACAGACAGAGACTTGATATTGGTATTTAGGGTCACAACTGGAAGACAGATGGGAACCTAAATATGTTGGAACAAAAAAAAAAATATTGTTATGAAAAGTAATTGGAAAAATCAGACATGAGCAGCAATTCAGGCCTGCAGTGTGAACGGAGCCAAACTAACGTCAGTGAATTAAATACGAAACAAATTAAACGGTCCCTTATTCTTTCAGGGAGACCCCCTCAGACCCCCTCAGACCCTCCCAAGACCCTCTGGAGGTCCCTGGACCCCACTTTGGCCACCCCTGATCTAGATGGATGTCGTGTGTGAATTGTGTTCTCTGGTAATTTAATGGACAATACATAACGGACCATATATTTATTTCCGCGAGCTTCACCGGTATCAAAAACAGTCACTTAACAGGGCAGGATTTATGGTGTTTGGGTAGCAAATTGGCCTTTGATGGTTCCCACGCCGCGCGGGCCCCGGCCCCGGACCCGGCCCTCCCCCCGTCCCCGCGGGGCCTAATGGGCTCGGCTCTAATAGCGTCCCTCAATCATAGCCGGGAATATGAAACATGGCCTCACCGGCTGACAATTAGCAAAACAACACTGAGAGATATGAGGACGTGGTATCTGAAGAATGCAGGATTTATCATGCGCTCACACACACACACACACACACACACACACACACACACACACACACACACACACACACACACACACACACACACACACACTCAGAGCTCAGAGACATTTTCCACTCCACCACCGCAGCAACAACCACTCCTCCCCAGTTCATGTAACAAAAAACAAGACCTATTCGTTTTCTCTCTCCCTCTCTCTCCCTCTCTCTCTCTCTCTCTCTCTCTCTCTCTCTCTCTCTCCTCCCACTCCTCTTCTCCTTTTCTTGGGGGGTGAAGTTAAACTGATAAATTAGACCTCATTTATTGGACAACAGTTTGAGTCGATACCCAGGGGCGCCTCTGGTCTGCAGCGTGGACGAGGCTCCAGAGCCGCTAATTGGTTCACTCTGTGTAGAGGAGGGTGTGTGTGTGTGTGTGTGTGTGTGCGGGGGGGGTGGTGTTTAGGGGGCCGGCGGGGTGGGCGGGGCAGCCGGGGCGGGCGGTGCATTTGGCGTTTGGCCGGCGGACAGCCGCATGCCACGAAAACGGACGAGACAAGCGCTTGATTTGACAGCTGGGGTGGAGGGCTGGGGGGGAGTCATGTATAGATTTTTATGTCTGTTGTTTTGGCTTATTTGTGTGCTTCTTTTACTCAGTCAATCAAATTTAATTGACACCGCTGGGCTGGGGCCCGGGGCCCCGCGGCAGGCTGGGATGACAGGCCTTTAATGCCAAAGAGAGGAGAGGAGGTTCTTCTGCTTGTGAAGGATGGGGTGGATGGGGGGGGTGAAGGATGAGGGGGGGGCGGGGGGGGGGGCGCCGGTGACAATTCCTCAGCCCGTCAACAGCATTAATTGATGTAACGACAGCGATGATGGATACTAATAAATACAACCTTTAAGAAAAAAGGTAATTAGATGGCGTCCCGATCGCGGGCTCGGTGATAAACACCATTCGTCTTCGAGGCCTTTCCCCGCTCCGGCTCTGTCAGGCCGCGGCGTCCGCATAACCACGAGGTGTCATTGACATGCGGGTCAAGCTCGCCATTTGCATTTCGGGGGGAGCGAGGAGCTGCGGAGCAACACGTCGCCGCGTCGCCACCGGTCCGTCCGTTTGTGGCTGAACTCCTCGTGGTCGCTGCCCGTCTGCAGACAAGCAGGTTTCCGCCCGTCCTCGTTTCCCAACCGAACATCGTTCAGTCTGACAAGTGCAGAATGGACGAGAAGTTGATTCCAGCAGAACTTCAAGTTTCTCTACAAGTTTTATTTGAAAGACGACAGGAATAAAAGTCTGGAAAACGATGCTTGGAGGACGGCTGATAGCTAGCTAGCTGTGTTAACGCATCAAAACATGAAAGGAAACACCAAAAAATGAAAAATATATCAGTTTTAAAAATACTTAACTTCTTGGTCAAACTTTGTAGCTACGTGGATCCAATCAGAGCGTCTGGCCCCGCCCACAACCAGTGGGAATAGAGCGGCCCTTTAACCGAGCTGCTGGCAGCGTGAATGAGCAGGAAGGCCTGGCGCTGCTCTGGCTCACATCTAAACAACGATTTCTGAATGACAAGGTGTTAAAATTCAAGTCAAACTAAACGCTTGCAAGTAAAACCAGTCTGACCAGGGAGCCACGTGGCCTTCACACAGATCAGGTCTGGCTAGGGGATCTCACGCTGCCCCAGACATGCGTACATTGAGCAGAGACGGAGGGAGATGAATGAATACATCTGCTGGTGGGCAGTGGGGGGGGGGGGGGGAGGAAGTGACACGAGTTGAGTTGGAAGGGCTTGTCCATGAAGGGTTGTTCTCATTGAGGGCTTCATCCCATTAGAGACAATATTTCACATTCTTACGTTCTCCGAGGCTGTGAGAGACGGTGTGATATCAGCAGGATTCAGCATGGAGGGATTGTGGGATTGTGGGACTGCAGCTTTAACATCTGGAGTTCACAAAGATGACGAAGCAACTCGTGAAATCGCTTTTAAAAGTAAATTTAGAGACATCAGTATTATCCCCATCACTAGAAGCCTGTCAGCCTCTACCGGCCCCTACTCTGCATTTGGTTTATGGGAAATGTAGTCTTAATTTGGAGAAACATTACCACTGGTGTGAGATAGAGACCAATCGTGTGGTTTGGTTTGTTTACGGTAATTATACCAAGGTAGAACTAGTAATCTGATGATGATATATTGATGTTAAAATGTTATATAGCGGAGTGTTGAGGATGAAGGTGAACTGTGACCCCGCCAACCTCAATACTGTGGTGCTACCAGAGGTTCCCAAACTGGGGTCTGGGACCTCCAGGGGTCCAAAATGAGGAATAGTTTGAATTTCAGTATCATTTCACTCGGTAGAACTGAACACACTGAGAGACCAAAGCTTCACTGCTTCCTGTTATCACACCTGCAGTTCACACCTGCAGTTCAGTACTAAATCACTGCAGTCAGGCAAGCGCCTCCGTGGTCACGCTGCTAAAACAGAGACTGAGACGGTTTCTACCCTCAGACCATCAGGACTGTGACCTCTGACCTCACCAGGACCCCACCAAGACCCACACACTGCCCCTCTTATACACACACACACACACACACACACACACACACACACACACACACACTCACACACACTTAGGGAACGACTACACATAATTTATAGATCATTACATTCATACATTCCTACGATTTCCCCCATCTACCTCTTATTTTATATTTTATATTTCATTTTAAAAGTGCTCTTACTGTATATATTGTGTTGTTTTATATAAGAGCTCTAACTGTAATTATTGTAATTACATTTTTTCATACTGTAAATATTGTGCTGGTTTTTTACTGTAAATACTATGTATACTGCCCTCTTGCACATTCCCGTGAGCATTGCCACTTTTCATTTCACTACATGTATGTGTATGTGACAAATAAAGTTCTTGACTTGACTTGAAAAAAATCTTCTGTTTGCATTTTTAAGTCTGATCAATTCAGGGTGTAATGTGAATCTGTCTGGGGCTCTGATAATGTAATAATACTGGATATTGTAATAACTTGTCCCATAAAATGTCCCTATAAATGGTAAAAAAAATATTGTCTTTTTTTTTTCTTGATAATGTAAAACAGTATTACATTATAAGTGGTGTAACTTTCTACCAAAGCTGTTTAAAACAGTGAGATCATCACTTTGGTACAAGCCGGTATTGAATGTAGCTAGTGCATCATGCAGTGGATCTCTATGACATTTTGATCGTTTTGTTCGTTCTCTTTGGAGTTGTATGTCATTTTTATTGTGTTATCTTCCATTAAGATGATGGAAATACGTTTTAAGTAGCACGTTGTTGTTCTTTCCTCTGGGGTCAAATATATGATTTTATTTTATTTTTTTCTGTTCCCCAAATCAAATTTCCAAGTTCCACCATTATCTGTCATTTCTTGGTCCTCGGTCGGCTGTATTGTGACCACACGTTATAACTCACCGGTATTATGGGCTGGGGGTGTTTAACGTCAATACCTGGAGAAATGTGTGTGTGTGTAAACTGTTAGCCACCATCCATTGTAGCTTAATGGTGTTCTGGCTGATAGCTGCTCTTCCTGCTATGTGATCCAACATGCTGAGATAGACGACGGCCTGTTGATCTGCTAATGCAAATACAATTTATGTTCTTGTATATAAACTGTCATTTTATTTATTTTATTTATTTATTTATTGTTTATTGGGTTTTTTTTATGCAATATATTTGCAATGAAATCTTTTAATCATTTCATATTCACAGTTTTCCTCAAGAGTCTGACTTTGTTTTAAACACTGTTATGTTTTGACCCGGTCATCCAATAATCTCATCTAGCGGTTAAGAAACAGTCCAGTCAGATAAAGTCGAGTTTCCATCTGTAGCAAAACATGAAACCCAGAAGACAACGTGTCATTACAACACGATCACAAATCCACACTTTTGTTTTCTTCATCCTCATTTGTTATTTCCTGCATACATACTACATGTTTTATGTATTTCATACGGTGTATTTTTCCTTTTTGGTTTACTTATCATACATATTTTCACTCATTTTTTCTTTGTGTCAGTATCTTCTTCTGCTGTTATAATGCTGTAATTCATATTTTTTCATACTTTTATTTCATACATTTTTTTTTTAAAGATTTTATTTGCCTTTATTTTGCCTTTATTTGACAGTGTTTGAGAGGAGGAATGACATGCAACATTGGACCCGGGCCGGATTCGAACCCAGGAGGTTTTTGGTCATGTGGTAGACCACTGAGCCCCAGGACGTCTCTCCTTCATGTCTAACATGTTGTTGAGATGCTGGAATGGTCGTCTGTCTTCTGGGTAACATCTCCTTTACTCTTTAATTGAAAACAGGGAACCATTGAAGTTTCACCTCATCTTTAACTGGGTGTAACATGAGAAGGGTTGATACATTTTTTGGTATTGATTATTAATTGTAGAATCAACAAGTGCATCAAACTTTTGCTGCTGTAAAATGAGTGCATGGATTGTGTTTGGTCAGACTCCTGTGTAAAGCACCATTAGTGTTGGTGTTTCCTGCTGGTTCCCTGCCGGGTCAGAGGAGGGCAGCATTGCTGTTTTCATCCGCCGCTGCTGGGAATAAACACGTTTCCAGCGCAGGACTAGATCTGCTCTTTACCAGCCGTTTGGCATTTACCTCTTTTGTCACCGAGTCGATTTTGTTGATCCCGAGCACGAAAACGGCAGCGCTGCCTTGTTAAAGTGACTGTGTGTTTATGGGATTGTGACTGGAGGCTGGTCCCCGGGGAGGCGGCGCTCTGAGAGCAGATATCATGTAAACTTGTGTCTCTATTTTAATTTTCTTCTCGCTGTAATTGACAGTCGACCTCGTTTCCTGTTGCTGACCCTGGAAACGAATCAAACCCTTCATGGTGCTTTGTGAAATGTCAAAAATACACGAAAAAAATGAGTGATTTTCCCCAATTTCTTAAAAAGTAGAAGGCAGGTTCCAGCAGATCCGTCTCCTCAGCCTCTCAACCGTCACCGCATCTTCACATTGCTGCTGCAGTCTGAACCTTTCCTGAGACTTGCTCTCGCTAAACAGCTGAATGTACATTTAATTGTAATCAGATGTTCATGGTGACGTACGGTGAACTCAACGTTGGGACTGGACTCACACATTTATACATCAGTGCAGAAAGCCGAGGCTGGTCGGTGTCGGTCCTCCACACCGTCCTCTGCTTCAGCTCTTCCTTCGTCCCACCCGAGGAAAAAGACATTTACAGCTTCCAGCAGCTTCTCAACCTTTTTTTTTTATTTTTTTATCCTCCA
This sequence comes from Hoplostethus mediterraneus, assembly GCA_034670385.1. Lineage (NCBI taxonomy): Eukaryota > Metazoa > Chordata > Actinopteri > Trachichthyiformes > Trachichthyidae > Hoplostethus > Hoplostethus mediterraneus. The sequence goes on from JAXDDW010000103.1 coordinate 212,870, forward strand.
GTGTCGAGGCGGGCCTTCGTGGAACCGCAAAATCCAGAGGGACGTGAAATGAATCATTTCAGTCTGACATTGATTTGTGTTTTTTTAACATTTGTGGAAATCCTCCTCCACCACAGCGTCTGGGAGGCGGATGTGTTCGCTACGTTTTGTTCCCCGCTTCTGTTTCTTTCCCTCGGACGTCTTATTCTAGCATCACAGGAATATGTGTTTCATCTGTTGTGAGGATGCAGTGACCTCTGACCCTTGACCTCCTTACTGTTAGCTGCTTGTAATTGTTGGTGATCCAGGAGCTGAAGCTTTTTTCTGCTGGTGACCGAATGACTAGATGTCAGTAAAAAGCAAAGATTATACGTTAGAGAGAGAGAGCGAGAGAGAGAGAGAGAGAGAGAGAGAGAGAGAGAGAGAGAGAGAGAGAGAGAGAGAGAGAGAGAGAGAGAGAGAGAGAGAGAGAGAGAGAGAGAGAGAGAGAGAGAGAGAGAGAGAGAGAGAGAGAGAGGTTGTTCGGCATTATTATTACACCACATTATTTTTATTATGGAAAGCCTGGCATCCGGAGCTACTTGCCTCAGCCCCAGTAGCTGGACCGTCAGGGTCTGGATGAAACGCTGCAGCTCAGCGGCTTAAATGAGGCTAAACGATGTTAAATGATCCCTCAGTAAGTGAATCAGGTCCCAGGACCAGTACAGTCCTGCAGACCAGCAGCAGCAGCAGGGAGAATGTTGTTATACGGGACGACAAAACTAATTTAGGTTCCTGAGAAAAAGAGAGAACTTAAGAGAAGGAGTGACCGTCTGTTGTTGTCTGGACAGTCAAACCAACACCTCACTGCAAATCTGTCAATGATGAATTCACATACATATAAAAACAGCACAATAATACAATAAACAAGTGAAGAAGGGAAAATATTAATGATTTAAAACAATAACCAATAAAATCTCACTGGTGACGTTACTTAATAGATATAAAGATATTCTGTTATTAGATATCAGAAATCTTCCGGTCGTCTCTCGTATGATGGAGGAAAACCTGACAGGATTAGTCTGGTTTTAGAGTTTTAGTGTCCATGATGGTCTAAATGTTTTTCACCCTGATGAGAAGAAAATGAGAAGGAAAGGAAAATTTTAATTTAAAATTTTAAAATATTATCGGCTTTCGGCAGCTTCAATCCAAAAATATCAGTATCCCTATCAACCTTCAAAAGCCTAATATTGAACATGTATACAGAATATTTACGGTGTTTGATCAATGTTTGACTAATATATTATATATATCTAATATATATATATATATTATATATATTAGGTATAGGTGGTCAGCAGCAAAGGGGGGTAAACTCTGATCTTCTGCTCTGTCTGTTATTTTCTCCCGAATGAAATAATAGTGAAATAAAAGAATCTCTCATTTTGCTGAGAATCCCCATGGAGCCTCTTAAGGACCCCTGAGGGTCCCCAGACCCCACTTTGGGAACCATTGGTCCGGCCCACGTTTACAGTCTCCGATAATGATGCTTGTTTGTCCGGCGGTCTGTAAATCACAGCGACATTAGAGCTGTCACAGGAACCACTGGAGACACAGCAGACCATCACTAATACCCAACCTCTGGAGACGCCGGGCTCAGGATCCATAACGGCCCGGAAAACTGCCAAAAGTACTTTTAAACAAGTACAGACCATCCTTAACACCGAGGTGGAGCTGGAGAGGCAACCTGGAGATCCATAAGGGGGTCCCACCTGGACCTCCATAAGGGGGTCCGACCTGGAGCTCCGTAAGGAGGTCTGACCAGGACCTCCGTAAGGGGGTCCGACCTGGAGCTCCGTAAGGGGGTCCGACCTGGAGCTCCGTAGAGGAGGTCTGACCAGGACCTCCGTAAGGGGGTCCGACCTGGAGCTCCGTAGAGGAGGTCTGACCAGGACCTCCGTAAGGGGGTCCGACCTGGAGCTCCGTAGTCTTTCTGTAGAAAAGTAACGTTGAAACAAAATAGTTGACTGTCAAGTTCTAACCTTCAAAATGATATTGAGGATAGAAATGAGGATTAAAGAACTTTATCCTTCTTTTTGTTTTAGATAAAACCTATTTTCATAGCAGAGCATATACCTGGATACCTGTATACCTATATACCTGGATACCTGTATACCTATATACCTGTATACCTGTATACCTGTATACCTAGGATACCTGTATATCTGTATACCTGTATACCTAGGATACCTGTATACCTGTATACTTAGGATACCTGGATACCTGTGGCTCAGGAGGTAGAGCAGGTTGGCCTCCAATCAGAAGATCGTAGGTTTGATCCCCGGCTCCTCCAGTCCACATGTCAAAGTGTCCTTGGGCAAGACACTGAACACCAAATTGCTCCCGATGGTCAGGAAGCACCTTGCATGGTAGCTCACTGCCGTGTGTGTGTGTGTGTGTGTGTGTCAGTCATTGTAAAGCGCTATATGAATGCAGTCCATTTACCGTATACCTGGGATGTGTTTTTTAGCTGTAGTCAACCAGTTAGCAGGTCGGTCAGTCAGTCTGCTCTGTAGACACAGTACCTGGTCAGATAACCAGTTACTGTCTTGTTAACTTGCCGATTCTTTCTTTACCATCAATCACATTCCTTCATCATTCTTCCCAAATTTCTCAGCTTCTTCCGACACAAACCCCCCCCCCGACCTCCACACCCTTACTTTCCACTTCCTGTTTGTAGTCGTGACTCCTCCTCCTGATCCTCCCTCCTCTCGCCGCTCCGACCCGAACACTCGGATCCTCCTGAACCTTCATCTTTCCTCTTGACCGTCAATAGTTTTTATTTTCAGCAGCGTTCTTCATTACTGGAGCTTTACTGTGAAATGTGGAGCTTTATTGGCATGGCTGCCTGTAAAATCAGTAATGGTCAGAGCCGGGCGAGAGACTAACCTTTAAAAGGAGGGAGAGAGAGAGAGAGAGAGAGAGAGTGTGTGTGTGTGTGTGTGTGTTGTTAGAGGAGGAAATCTGGGCGTTCAGACAGTAAACAGGAGGCAGCCAGCGGTCCAGAAACACACACCGTCATTATTTTACTGTACACACACACTCACTCACACACACACACACACACACACACACACACACACACACACACACACACACACACACAAGAACAAACAAAACCCACACAAAAACATACAAAGACATGTGAATGTGCAGTACAAACATACACACACAGACACAACATGCACACACCTACAACCATGAACACATATTTAAACACACACACACACACACACGCACACACACACACACACACACACACACACACACACACACACACACACACAGATAACAGCCCATAAACCAAGAAACAATCTTCCCACTTAAAAGATTCCCCGTTCAAGACAAACACACACACACACACACACACACACACACACACACACACACACACACACACACTGTGGGTAGAGCCTCTCTCTCCCAGTGGACGTCCCAGTCAGCCTTAATGGGAGCGCTGGGCGGTCGATGGGCGAGGTTAAAGGAGCCGTCGCTTTCCAATAAATATCTTGAGAGGAGAGAACACACACACACACACACACACACACACACACACACACACACACACACACACACACACACACACCGCAAAGAGCAGTGCTGGGAATATTACGAGTGTGTGTGTGTGTGTGTGTGTGTGTGGTAAAAGAGAAAGAGAAAGGCAAACAATGTGTGTTTGTATGGGATAGGAGTGTGTGGATGTACATCAGTGTGTGTGTGTGTGTGTGTTTCTGAATGACTGTGTTCCTCAGTGTGTATGCTTTATTTGTGCTCGTCCTTCCATGTGTGTATGCACTCCCATGTGTATATATGGTGTGTGTGTGTGTGTGTGTGTGTGTGTGTGTCCCTCCTGTGGCTCAGGGGCTGTTATTTGGTGTAAATAGCAGCTCATTACAGCTCAGCACACACGCCTCACTGGCTGTGTGTGTGTGTGTGTGTGTGTGTGTGTGTGTGTGTCTCAGGGGATCCTATCAACCTGACAACAGTTCAAGGCGACAGTTTAGTTTGAGGATGTAAAATGTTTTGTCTCTCTCTCTCTCTCTCTCACACACACACACACACACACACACACACACACTTAACCAGGGGCAAACAAGCACTCCACACTTAAACACTCTACACGTATACACTCTCTCTCACACACACACACACACACACCTGGTTATCTGCCTCCAGTAACACCACCTGTCTGTCTCTCTGTCTGTCTGTCTGTCTGTCTGTCTGGTCCCGTTTACACTTGACATTACAAAGTGTCTTGGGTGATCAGATCAATCCCATCGTGTTTCTTCTCGTTAATCCATCGGGGATTCAAACCGACGTGCTGGCCGCAGAGCCGAGCGACCAACCAATCAGATTCCTGCGCTTCCTCGTTTCCCTACCGATGTGATTTAGTTTCATGATCAATAGTTCCTCCTGACGAGAGGAAACTGGACCAGAGCTATCTGACACACGACAGGAATAAACGTCTCTGAAGCGACGCTCAGACGGTTGATCTGAACTCATCTGGTTGTTTCTGTTTATTTAACGCTACCTATTTAGCGCTTGCTAGCTAGCTAACAATTTGATGGTGTGAAAGGCAAAGCAGTGGTTAGCTTGTTCAAAACCTTGTGACTGCAGATCGGTCTCTGGCTCCGCCCACAACAGAGCAACCATCAGCTAAGTCACTCGCAGGGTGAACCAGTAAGATCCACCGTCGCTTAACGGAGTCGAGGTTTAACCGGCCAAGGCTGTGGGACAGTAGTTTAGGTTCTAGTTTGCAACCATGAGTTCACGCGGCTTATTATTGATTACAAACTGAACAGATGTTCTCCGTGAGTGTAGCCAGCAGGGGGCGCTAGCTAGCAGCTAGCTGTCACTGTCTGTCTGTCTGTCTTCAGTTTCTGGAGAAGCTTCATGTCACCAGAAATCCAAATCAGTTCAGGATTTGAGTTTTCCTCAGAATTCAAATGTGTAGAAACAGGGCACATCTCTCCTTTTAAGCATTAACCTGTAATCAATAATCAATATATATTCTTAAAGAAATATTTTTATTGTATAATCAATAAACAAATTGTTGCCAAAATTGCTCGTCCACATTGCCTGGAAATGTCTTCACAGAAAACAACAGACATTTTACATTTTTCACAGTTACATTGAGTACAGTAGAATAAAGGTCAAGGGTCAAAGTCAAACACGGATCAAATATTCCTTTAGCCTTTACTGATGTGGATGTTTGATCCATAAGAGCGAGTGGAGTCCATCCTGTTCCTGGTCCTCTACTTGCTGCAGAAGGGGCAGGAGTTGTTCCTGCTGGACCTGAGCCAGACACTGATGCAGTCCCGGTGGATGGTGTGGGAGCAGCTCAGCGGGTGGCGGCTGCCCGGGTCCACGTGGTTCTGGCACATCAGGCAAAGCTTGCGGCTGGCGGCGGCCGGCTTGGCGAGGAAGGCCTGGCCCGCCGGCGAGGGTAAGCGCTGCGTGGTGAGCGCCGGTCTCTGGATGGGCCCCGGGGGCGAGGCGTGGACCCCGGGGAAGGCCCTGGGCACCGCGGCGGGGGGGGGGCCGGCTGATGGGGCCCGGGGCCGACCTCTCCAGTGTGAGCCGGACCTGCTCGATGACTTCCTCCATCGACATGCCGGCCAGGGTGCCGCGGGAACTCTTTATCTGCTGCAGCAAAGACGTCAGCTGGGCCCTGGTGCATTGTGGGAATCTGGTCCCGAGCTTCTCCAGGACTTTGTCCAGTTTGCCGGCAGGGGTGGAGACGGTGGAGGGGGGTGGGGAGGGGGCCACAGGGTGGAGGGCCTGGACTGGAGGGGATGGGGAGAGGTTGGGTGGGGGGGTGACCCTCAGTGGAGCTCTAGCAGGCAGGTAGGGCAGGTACTGGTGATGGGACTGGGGTTGGTACTGGGGCTGGTATTGGTACTGGGGCTGGTATTGGTGTGGGTGTGGGTGGGACTGGTACTGGTACTGGACTGGTACTGGTACTGGTACTGGTACTGGTACTGGTTGGTGGGGAGTGAAGATCACCGGGTTTAGAGGAGGGGGCGGGGTCAAGGACATCATCATCTGACTGAACATCAAGTCCACCTATGAGAGAAGAGGGGCGGAGCCATTAGACCTGGGCTACTTTCATGCTGATCCTCTTCCACTCATCTACATCATCAATCTGTGATGTCACCACTTTACTTTACTAACAGCAACCTGTCTTGTGGCTGCATTGCATTCTGGTCTATCTTGGCTCCTCTGATGGATTTCTCCTGATTGTTGATCGTCGGTGTAGAAAGAAGCCCTTGCTCTTTGATTCTGATTGGCTGACACCAAAACCTGACGGTCACCGTTGATGTTTTAGATCATGAAACATTTTCTGATATCAAACTGGAAACATCTCAACATGACATCACGTCGTCTACGATTGGCCAGTTATCCACAGGAAGAACAATACAAAATAAATGGACCAGAAATGCAACGAACATCAATTTAAGAATTCAAATAGAGCTGCTATTAAAAACAACATGGCACCTTTAACCACACCTGAACGCCGTCACCTTACCGTGGGGATTTGCGGTAGAGACGGTATGTTGATCCGAGGCAGGGTTTCTAACTCGCGACCCTGTTGCAGCTGCTGCAGGACTTCCTGGAAGCGGCTCTGCAGCTCCGCCTGGTTCTTCCTGACCAGGCTTTCCTGCTTCTCCCACTCCAGCCTCTGATGGAGGTGCTGCTGGGTGTGGTCCAGTCTCAGGACGCTCAGGTACTGCCCCACCTAGGGAAGGAAACAAAACAAATTGCTTCCCTTGGATGACTTGACTTGGATGACGTATCCCAGTACACTATATGGCCAAAGGTCAGTGGACACCCCTACTAGTTACTGAGTTCAGGTGTTCCTCAGGGTTTGGGCTTGGCCCCTTAGTTCCAGTGAAGGTAATCTTAATGCTACAGGATACCAAGACATTTTAGCCAATTGGGATCTTCCAACTTTGTGGCAACAGTTTGGGGAAGCATGACTGAGTTCCTGTGCACAAAGAGGTCCATAAAGACCTGGTTAGACCAGTTTGGTGTGGAGGAACTGGACTGGCCTGCACAGAGCCCTGACCTCTGACCTCAACCCCACTGAACCTTTGGGAGGAAGTAGAACACCGATTGCGAGCCAGACCTTCTGGTCCAACATCACTGCCTGACCTCACTAATGCTCTTTTGGCTGAATGGGCACAAACTCCCACAGACACTCCAACAGCTTGTGGAGCCTCCCAGAAGAGTGGGGGGGTCCAACTCCATATTGATGCCCATGGTTTAGGAATGGGATGTCCAGCAAGATCATACAGGTGTGACGGTGTCCACTGACTTTTGGACTGACAAAGCTGAAGACACATGTGAGCAGAGTAACGATACCAAAAGACGTCACACCAGGTTTTGTTCCTACACGTGTTTGAAGACATTTCAGTCACAGTGTTATTATTATTATTATTATTATTATTGGCTGTTGAAAACTTCAACAGGCAGAAATCATGTAAGGTCAGTGAACTGCCACAGCCGGTCTGTGATGCTTCATACGGACGGAAACCAAAGATCTGACGTTGGTGAGTCCAGCTTTCTCTGCTGGTGAGGAGACACTGTTAGATTTCTCTCTCCAGTCTGGATCGGTCACTTCCTGTGTGGAGAAGATTTCCCACCCGTGACCAAACCGACACCAGGATTTAATTTGGACCGATAGGGAGAATCTACGGTCCCAGTTAGTGGGGATGAGACGCTCTGATTAAGACACACTTCCTGATTCAGTATCATTGCAGCTTTAAGATCTTCCTAGGCCTTGAAATTAGATTCAAATTAAAATATTTTGAGTATTTCCGACACCCTGGTTTTGAACTAGTCTGTCTGGATATGGAGTATCAGTACGAAACATCGGTACTCGGTCCATACCTCCGTCAGCCATTCCTCGCCGCGAGTCACGGTGATCTCCCTCTGCTTCTCCACGGCTGCCATCTCGTCCTGTAAGGCCGCCAGCTCCGCCTCCTCCGCCTCCTTCCTCACGCGCTCCATCTCCCGTTGATGCTCCTCCAGCTCCTCCTGCCACCTCCGCTGCTCCTCGCGCTGCTCCTCCGTGAGGAGCGTCAGCTTCTTCTCGCTCTCCTCCAGCTCCTTCGCCAGCCTGGAGCGAGTCAGGGCCGTTACTCAAGTTTCCTTTTCGCTTTTAGTGACATTTACACTTTTGGCTGTGCTGTAGAAAACGAGCACCGGTATTGACGTTTGAACGCATCGCTACGCTTTACAACCCTTGGGCGTATGTGGTACCTGTTCCTCTCCTCCTCCGCTCGGTTCTTCTCTGAGATCATCTCCTGTTTCTTGGCTAGGAAGCTTTTCCTGGCGGCCTTGGAGTTGTTCAGCTGGAGTTTGACACGCAGGGACTCCAGTTTATCCAGAAGGGCCTGGAGACACGTTACACACCATAAATACATCCACAGTCTGGCAGGGTAACCTTACCACCGGTTACCACGGGTAACCACGGGTAACCTTACCACCGGTTACCACAGGGTAACCTTACCACCGGTTACCACGGGTAACCTCCGCTAGGGAAGCGCCGCAACTGCAATTTCTAAATCTAAAATATGAAATCAACTCAGAAACAGAATTCACCCCAAAAACACATGAAAGTATTTGGCTCATATTCACTTCATCATAGAGTACCTGCTAGAACCAAAACCAACATTAGCCCAAATAATACTGTGTGTATTACATGTACATTTCACACACTTGTTAATGTGTGTGTGTGTGTGTGTGTGTGTGTGTGTTGCTGAGACATACGTGATGCTGGCGGGTCGCCTCCTCCTTCTTCGTCTCCAGTTGTTGTTTGTGTTGCTGGTGCTCGGCCTCCTCCTCCTCCTGTTGCTTCAGCAGGCTGTTGTACTGCTCAGCCAGGCTGGAGCTGTACTCCAACATGGCCGCCACCTGACACTCCCAGTCCTGGTCGGTGTTGACGCCTCGCTCTGCCGTCCCGCTGTCCACCTGGACGCCCTGCGCCTCCTGCGCCTCCTGCACCTCCTGCGCCTCCTGCGTCTCCTGCACCTCCTGCGCCTCCTGCACCTCCTGCATCTCCTGCGCCTCCTGCATCTCCTGCATCTCCTGCACCTCCTGCACCTCCTGCATCAGCTCTAGCAGGTGAAAACAAGGAGTGGACTTGGTGTGCATTCATGTGCTGTCGGGATTATGGGAACTCTTGGCTGAGTCAGACAACAAGGCTGACGACATGCAACTGAACAGTAAGCAGTCAGTCAACTGAACAGTAAGCAGTCAGTCAACTGAACAGTAAGCAGTCCAGTCAACTGAACAGTAAGCAGTCAGTCAACTGAACAGTAAGCAGTCAGTCAACTGAACAGTAAGCAGTCCAGTCAACTGAACAGTAAGCAGTCAGTCAACTGAACAGTAAGCAGTCAGTCAACTGAACAGTAAGCAGTCAGTCAACTGAACAGTAAGCAGTCCAGTCAACTGAACAGTAAGCAGTCAGTCAACTGCTCAATGGAAACTTGATGAATCTGCTGCATCTCGCACCTTTTTCTTTCTTTATTCCATGACTGTAAGATAGTTACTGTATATATATGATGTGTATAGTTGCTGTGTATATATGTATAGTTACTGTGTATATAGATTATGTATAGTTACTGTGTGTATATATGATGTGTATAGTTACTGTGTGTATATATGATGTGTATAGTAACTGTGTATATAGATGTGTATAGTTACTGTGTATATACATTATGTATAGTTACTGTGTGTATACAGATGTGTACAGTTACTGTGTATATACATTATGTATAGTTACTGTGTATATAGATTATGTATAGTTACTGTGTATATAGATGTGTATAGTTACTGTGTATATACATTATGTATAGTTACTGTGTGTATATATGATGTGTATAGTTACTGTGTGTATATATGATGTGTATAGTTACTGTGTATATACATGATGTATAGTTACTGTGCATATAGATGTGTATAGTTACTGTGTATATATATGATGTATAGTTACTGTGTATATATATGATGTATAGTTACTGTGTATATAGATGTGTATAGTTACTATGTGTATATATGATGAGTATAGTTACTGTATATATAGATTATGTACTTGTACATGTAGGTCTTGTGTATCTTGGCCAACATGGCCGCCATTTAAACCCGCTACGGTCCCACCTCTGCTTCCCTGGTCGCCGGTATCTTCCTCTGTCTGGCTCCCGTGCTGCGGTTCCTCCTCCGGGGTTGGAGGGAGGACGTCGGGTCCTTCTCCTGAGGCCAAACCGGCTCCTTCTAGTTCCACAGCAGTTTCCATTCTCGCAAAAACGAAAGTTAACTCATGCCAGGTTGGAGTTAGCGACGTGTTGTGTGTGTGTGTGGCTACAGCCGAGTTAGCACTGGTCGCTTGGAGTGGGACGTTATAAAGCTTGTATTTACGTTATAGCTAACTTAGCTAACTTAGAGCTAACTTTGATATGTTAAACTCGAGTTGTACAGTTTACAGTTACCACCCGGGACACTCAGATAAGATACACACCCACTGCGTCTGGGCTTGACTCGGAAATGATCGTGTTTGACTGCAAATTAGGCGGAACATGATCCGTGTGAAACTCAGCTAGCATCCACGGCGCTTCTGTTCAAAGATCGTCTAATAAGAAAGATGATTCACTCACTAGGTAGAGAGAAATAGGGGGTAGGCTCTGGTTCTCTCCTGTCTATTCCAGTACATTACAGTTTATTTGAAGCAAACTACAAACCGTACGGTTCCCATTCTGAGACATGTTGTAGACCGAAGTGATATTCAGTGATAGAACTTATGAGTAAATGTATTTATGTTTACCACACTACACTACCCAGCAGCCGTTTGATATGAAGTCCTAGTTTGGAGTGTTCCAAATGCGTAGCGGGGAACTTTCCATGCAAAGCTAAAATGTTAACGTGGTGTAGAAGTGATGGCAGTCTGGAACCTACTAGCTAATGTTGCACCATTAACATTTTATAGGTGCCAATAGTCCTGGTCTTTGTGCACTGTCATCCACCAGAAAAAAAAAGTCACAATAATTTTGGTATGTTCGTATGGAGAAGAAAGGCCATTTTATAGGAAATGTAACTGCAGTTCTGCATCTGCATTTAGAAGTACACAGTCTTATCTTGTAACCTCACCTTTTCCCTCAAAAGTTACAAATATATGAACAACTTGTAATTACCGTGGCGCTGCAAGATTACTTTTAACACAATCTATTTCTTATTTAGATGATATAAGATGTGTCCCGCTAGTAAACCGGTGGGCGGCCTTGATTAAGTTTGACCTTGGTAAAGGTGAAAAAGTTTATACGATACTATATATTATAATATTATGCAAGTGAGTACGACAGTCGTGGCACGAGAACCAACGACATTCAGGGAAAAAGCTGGAAATTCTTGGTCTTCCTGGTGTGACGTTACTGGAGGTTAGCCTGGAATACTTGGTGCGCTACACAATTAATGTTAGCTTGCTAGCCTAACTATCCCATCACATCCAAACAGTCACTTAGCTAGCTAGTTTGCTAGAGTAAAGCACCATTTCAGTAATATGTTTTCCATATTATTCCATGTTTTCCATATGGCTTTTTGTGGTGTCGTACCCGGAAATAGAGTCAGAGTGAGATCTCTTTACTTTCAACTCATCTCTGCCTCCGAGCCAGACTCCTGTTAGTCACATGACAGCGCTGGGAAAACCTCCTGACTCCTCTGCTCTCCTCTCTGTCAGTCGACTGTTTTCTCGCTCGGGTTTGTGTTACTATTACTACTGAGCCGCAGGGAGCGACGATGGCGGACACAGCCAGGGACTCTCCACCGGAGCAAACCGACTTCCAGGAGCTGGAGGACGGGGAGGACCTCTTCCCAGAGCCGGCCACAACACAGGAGGTGAGGGGCGGAGGAGGTGACGGGAGGCCGAGGGGACACTGGCTGGGCGTGATGCTTTCAAATGACACGATACTGAAAGTTAGCAGGGGAGCTGGCGGGCAAGCGACCTTTACACGACTCCGGTACGAGGGTCTGGGTCGGGGGGAGCTTCCGGTCTGCTCGCCTGTCAGCGTCCATTAAAGTTCCCATTGTAACGCAGATGCAGCATCGCTCGTATGAAA
>JAXDDW010000103.1:227500-272500 GCA_034670385.1 Hoplostethus mediterraneus
TGTATGCTAAAGTGTTAGCATGGAGCCCACTATCACTCAACATAGTGTATGCTGAAGTGTTAGCATGAACCAGGTTGTGTTGTTAACATGTAGTTTAGATGAGGTACGAGGTCAGAGGTTCTGCGGGGCCTTAAAAAGTCTGCTGACATTTAAGGCCTTGAAAAGTAGATGAGATCATGTTTTCTCCATGTAATGTTTGTTTGAGTCCAGAAGAAGGTCAGTAGAACGACCTGCATCCTGTCTGCTTTAATAAACACAGCTGGACTTCATTTCCACGTCGCTTTCCACATCTTTGTTTCTTGATTGAGGTTTTTAAATTCAATTCCAGGTAGCAGAGAAAAGGTCTGCAGACCCTGACTGCCCAGCTGACCTCTGGGTGTGTGTGTGTGTGTGTGTGTGTGTGTGTGTGTGTGTGTGTGTGTGTGTGTGTGTGTGTGTGTGTGTGTGTGTGTGTGTGTCAGGGAGGGTTTCCTCTACCCCCCCCCTTTGCTGAGTAAGGAGGGAGGAAGCACCTCTTTATCATCACTCACTTCCATCCTTTCCTTTTTCTGTCCTCTCAGCTAAACCTCTCTCCTCTCCCTTCATCCCTCCTTCCTCCCGTTTCCTCCTCCTCCTCCTCCTCCTCCTCCTCACTTCAACTCTTCCCCGACTTCAGAGTTAGACTCCCTCCCCCCACTTCCTGGATTCCCGGTGTGTGAACGGGGCGGCGAGTCGAAGCTTTAGAAACGACGGTGTGTTTCTGAAGTGCGTCTTGTTTACCCGGCGTTGAGTGGCGAGGCTCCGGGCGGTTTCCCATCAGCACCAGTCTCGTCTGCTGTGTCGAGTTCAACCTGCCAGAATAAACTGTACTTGTGTGTGACGTTGAAATCTGAATTCTGTTGACATACAAACAGAAAAACCTGAAAAGCAAAGTGTGTGTATGCGTTTGAATTCGCAAACGTCGTGATGTTCTTCGTAGCTTGTGAACGCCTCATGAGTGTTTCCGTTGGTGAATCACTCGCCGGTCCTCGCCGTTGCATGAAAACACGCTTGTAACTCGAGACACGAACGCATCGCGAGTTCTCCGTCAAGCCGAGGAGATCTGCAAAACCTGCGGGAGATTTTTGTGAAAATATATGCGAACGCTCGGGGAAACATCAACAACATGGCGGCTTCAACGTTGAGTGTTTCGTACTTCCAAGCGCTAGGGACTCACGGAGCGGTTGGGGGGTCCGGTGGTTGTTGTGGGAGGGGCCACGGAGCTTCCCGCTGTGGCCCCGCCCCCTGACCTGCAGGCCCCACCCCCCCAGACTGCTGACACTTTTTTTACCGTCATTATTTGGCGTCTCTCCGATACCGTGGAACTCTCGCTGATGAATTTCCCAGGTTCCTATTTGTCACCGATGACCAATCCGCCAGTATTCCTCCTCAAGCCTGGAAGAGCTGCGAGTTGCTGGTTGTGATTCTTGCAGGTGATCTCCGCCACGCCGCCTCAACCCAGTTGGGATTCACCGATCTCACCTTCCAGCGTCCCCCCCCCGCCCCCCCCCCCCCCCCCCCCCCCCCCACAGCTGCCCTGAGGTTTCCTGAGCGTCGGCGGGCAGGAAGTCGTGGCGGTTTCTGCTCGTCTCTGTGGTTTCAGGATGGATGATGCACGCTGCGGTTTCAGACGACCGGGGGAGTCGGGGGGTTTCTCTGGAATATGTCGAGTCTGCACCGGCTACAGATGTGGAGCGTTGAGCAGCTTCCACTTTTTACCTCGTGGGGTTAAAAAAAAAAAAAAAGCGCTAAAGTTTTCTTACAGCGGTGAAATACTGCAGCACCGTTCCACTCAACCTCAACAGGAATACTTCTGGAAAAAATTTGTAAAAAAATGTGTCTTTGGAAGCGAGAGGAATGTTCCGCTACCGAGCAGGGTTTCATATTACAGGACACATTCAGGTACCGGAGAACAACCGAGGAATACTGCTGCAGGAGTAGGGGGGGGGCGATTATCGTGTTTATAATCATAATCGCGATTTAATTATGTAATCGTGGCAAATTTTCAAAATCGTTGATTCCGATTATTTAGGCGACAAGAACGAGGAACGTCTAGAAGCGCCAGTTAGCAAAGCAACCTGTGTGTGTGTGTGTGTGTGTGTGTGTGTGTGTGTGTGTGTGTGTGTGTGTGTGTGTGTGTGTGTGTGTGTGTGTGTGTGTGTGTGTGTGTGTGTGTGTGTGTGTGTGTGTGTGTGTGTGTGTGTGTGTGTGTGTGCGTGCCAGACGTAACATCACTTTCCCCTGACTGAACGGGCCAAATACTTTCAAATACTTTCCCCAATACTGCGTTCATGAACTGTCCCCTTCAAAAATACTACGTGGTATTCAGTCACGTCCAGTAACGGCGTGTTCAGACAGGTTTGGACCGGTCGTTTTTTGGCGAGCCGCGAGCGAATGTGTCAAGCCGGACAGGAAGTCAGACACAGGAACGGCATAGAGCATCCGGTCAATTTCAAAATAAAACAAATTTCAAAATAAAACAAAACAAATAAAATAATCGTTCATTAATCGTAATCGAGGTAAAAGTTTGAAATAATCACGATATTGATTTTCAGTCATATCGCCCACCCCTATGCAGGAGAGACGCAGGATGCTGGAGGTGCACCATACCAACAATTCATCATTTTTTCTGATTTGACTTTTTTTTCTTTGGTTTGATCAAAAGTCACAAATAATTTGGTCAAAATCGAATGTCGATCTGAACTCACGTCTCAAAACAGTTGAAACTAGTTGAACCTTTTGATGGAGCGGCCCGCTAACGCCACCCGCTAACGCCACCCGCTAACGGACTTCATCAGCCAATGAGGTTTGTCCGGAGGCGTGTGGGTTCTGCAACGCCCCCTGGTGGAAATCATGGAGGGCGCCTTAAACTTAAGGTTGAAGGAAGTCAGTGCCAACTCTCAACTCTGTGTGTGTGTGTGTGTGTGTGTGTGTGTGTGTGTGTGTGTGTGTGTGTGTTAGCAGAGTGAGTCCGAGCCAGCCAGCCTGCCCACTGAAGACGTCAGTACCAACTCTAACGGACCCAAACAGGACTCGCTATTTGACGACGACCCCGAGGACCTGTTCGCAGGTACACACACACACACACACACACACACACACACACACACACACTCACACTCTAACACACTCTCTCCTGTGCTTTGCGGCGTTGTAGAGGCGACGGAGGAGGTTTCGTTGGACAGTCCAGAGAGAGACGTCCTGTTGTCTGACGGCCCGTCTCCCGCCATCACCCCCATCACCCCGCCCACCTCCATCATCACCCCCCGCATAGGCCACGCCCACGACGACATGTTCACACACTCCTCCTTCGACGAGGTGAGCACACATGTACAGTCCATTTTCACCCTCCATGTTGAGTTTTTTACCGTATTGGTCGTTGTAGTTTTTGTGCTGCTGGTTTTCTGATCAAAAAACGCTCAATTATTCTCCCACAATGCACTGCAAAGAATCCCTTGGTCATAGGCTCCCAGGATTCACCTACAGTGGCCCACGGGGGACAGTAGTCACATCTTGATTTCACAGGCGTTGTATGAACCGGTAGTTTCTGGCTCTGTTGTCCAGCTGCCGTGATCAAACATCACGTTGAGACAGAAAATCACTCAAGGAATTCTGGTCTGGGAAAAAGTCTGGAAAACTGAAATGGGGAAAATGTGCAGGAAGTCTTTTATAAACCTTCTTATTCTCTGCAGATTGAAGAGGAGGAGGGCGGCGATTCGTTCGACATGCACATATCGGTGTCCGACCCCGAGAAAGTGGGTGAGTACGCACAGGGATCCCACAGGTCAGGGAATTCCTGGAATATCCTGGAATTTTACAAATGGATCACTTTACAAGAATATGGCAGAATGTATTTTGCAACTTGTCAAATGTAGGATGGTTTTCAGTCCACCTGGAGTAGAAACCAGACTGAAACTAACTATCATTATTCAAAAAACATCTGAAAGGTTTTTATGTAATTGTAAATTTTTATTAATTCTGTATTATTGTTCAGTTTTGAGATTTTGTATGAATTACACCAAATTTAGTTTTGTTCATTTTTTGGTTTGTTTGTTTTCATGTTTTTTTCCTTTTTAAGTATGATTTCTTGATTATTTTGTTATATTTGATTGTCACCGCTGTTTGCTTTTTGCGTTTTTGTAGTTTTTGTTTTTGTTTTTTTGTCTGTTTGTTTTCATGTTTTCTCCTTGTAAGTATGATTATTGATATACTTTACGGGGAGGTATCCTCATAACCTCTCCTGCACAATGCTCAAACTTGTCCTTTTAATTATATGTGCAAATAAACTTAAACTTAAACTAGGACAAAGCAGGAAGGAAGAAGGAAGTGCTCCAACTTAGTTACGGAGAGACTTGGAACTTTCAAACACATTAAAGCTGCTCCGGGTTTCATTCTAACCATCAATCAATCATCAGATCACTGGAGCTGTAAACCAGTCACACCAGTGGTAGTGTTAGTGCTAGTGTTTCTCCACCTCAAGACTACATTTCCCATAACCCCCCTGTTCCTTTGTGTGTGTGTGTGTGTGTGTGTCTAGGTGAGGGGATGAATGCCTACATGGCCTACAAAGTGTCTACCAAGGTAAAGTGATTGTGATCTAGTTGATCTATTTATCTCTCCTATAATATTTATTTATACACACAGATGTTCTTTATGTCTCATATGTCTTTTGGATACAGTATTTTATCTAGTATTTTATTTTTTTAATTTTGTGTCTCTGATATTAGAAGTGTTAGCAGTGGCTATCAGTCCCATGTAACTCTCTCTCTCTCTCTCTCTCTCTCTCTCTCTCTCTCTCTCTCTCTCTCTCCTCTCTCTCTCTCCCCTCTCTCGCTCTCGTTCTCTCTCTCTCTCTCTCTCTCTCTCTGTCTCTCTCTCTCTCTCTCTCTGTCTCTCTCTCTCTCTCTCTCTCTCTCTCTCTCTCTCTCTCTCTCTCTCTCTCTCTCAGACCTCCATGTCTCTGTTTAAACGTGGTGATTTTTCGGTGAAGAGGCGTTTCAGCGACTTTCTGGGTCTGCACAGCAAACTGGCCTCCAAGTACCTGCATGTGGGCTACATCGTCCCCCCTGCCCCGGAGAAAAGCATTATGGGTAAGAGAAGTCGCGGGACAGGCAGACATATATACACTAAGAAATAAATGAGAATGAGGAACAATATGTGATTTTACAGCAAAAATACAAGATGTGCAAAATGTGTGCATCGACGTCTCTACAGTGTCGGAGCACGTGATTGGTCGTGTGATTGGTCGTGTGACTGGTCGTGTGATTGGTCGTGTGATTGGTCATGTGATTGACCAGTTGCCTCTCTGTGTCCAGGTATGACCAAGGTGAAGGTGGGGAAGGAAGACCAGTCGTCCAATGAGTTTGTGGAGAAGAGAAGATCTGCTTTGGAAAGGTGCAGTATGAAGGAAACTAGACACAACGTCCTGAGGGGGTCGAAGGTCAGAGGGCCGAAGGTCAGAGGGTCAATTGAAGGATGAGTCAGTCAAGTTTCAAGACCTTAAAAAACTTTTCCACGTGCAGCAAATAAATACCAACTTTGATAATACATGAAATGAACAGATCTTTACCACCTCAAAGGTTAAACCACAAATATTAGATACATCATTATCACAACACACACACACACACACACACACACACACACACACACACACACACACACACACACAGCTGTGTGTGTGTGTGTGTGTGTGTGTGTGTGTGTGTGTTTCTATGTGTTTGTCCTCCTGATGGACTGAATAAAGATGAAGGGGGGGGGGGGGGGGGGGGGGGGGTGAAGGGGGCGGGGCTGACATTCTGCTGCCCTTTACTGGTCAGCTGTGATTGACAGGAAGGTCAGCCAGTGACAACTGATGGAGCTCAGAGCTGCAGAACTCCACGCTGATGGACACACACACACACACACACACACACACACACACACACACACACACACACACACACACACATGTTAGTTAGTAAATATTTAGTTTGTGTTTCCATGCAGAATACTAAAGTTGTAGATAGTTAGAGTTTCTAGAGTTTACTCTACTCTCACTCTACTGTTACTCTACTCTTACTCTACTCTCACTCTCACTCTACTCTTACTCTACTGTTACTCTACTCTTACTCTACTCTCACTCTACTCTTACTCTACTCTTACTCTACTCTTACTCTACTCTTACTCTACTGTTACTCTACTCTTACTCTACTCTCACTCTACTCTTACTCTACTCTTACTCTACTCTTACTCTACTCTTACTCTACTCTTACTCTACTGTTACTCTACTCTTACTCTACTCTCACTCTACTCTTACTCTACTCTCACTCTACTCTTACTCTACTGTTACTCTACTGTTACTCTGCTCTTACTCTACTCTCACTCTACTCTACTCTACTCTACTCTACTCTCACTCCACTCTTACTCTACTGTTACTCTACTCTTACTCTACTCTTACTCTACTCTTACTCTACCTACTCTGAGGAAATAATTGCTGTTATGAAAGTGAACAACTTTCTGGGTGGTTGAAGTCTGAAGTTCGTATCAAGACATCAAGATGTTTTGAGAGGAAACGATCATCAAGAGTTTCAGTCTGCAGGGTTTCTTTGGTTTTGGATGGAAAAGTCAAATAATAACAAAATAAACATTTATCCGAAGGTATTATGATGATTAAAAGTGTTTTTCCTGTTGTGTTTCAGGTATCTGATGAGGACGGTGAAACATCCCATCCTGCTGAAGGATCCTGACGTCCTGCAGTTTCTGGAAAGCTCCGAGGTACAAAACACAAAAACACATTTCAACCAGACAAAAAGTTGTAGTCGTTTTGAAACACGTGACCTTTTTAAAAAAGCGTGTTTTACCAGCGCACGTCTCCGGTGAGCCGCTGCTGTTCCCATAACAACACGCTGAGCTGGAGCCGACAGCTTACATGTGCAGCAGCAGCGCCTCGGCCCCGGGGCCCCGGGGCCCGGGAACACCGGCGTAGTACGCTGTAGAGCGATGAGAGTACACGGGGGTCAGCGGAAAGGTCAACCTGGGGTCCCGGGCTCCTGAACCGTCGGTGTCTAGGTGTTGCTGAGGGATGCTGGGAACTGTGATGACGCTGCACAGACAGACAGGACAGACGAGCGACATGCAGCTGAAGTTGAGATGGTCGCCTGTGATGCTTTTACCTAGCTAAACTAAAACTAGCTAAACTAAACTAAACTAAACTAAACTAAACCCCCCGACCTCCACACCCTCAGGTCCAATCCCAACATCCACACTCACGGACTTTGCACACTTTCTGTATACTTTGCCTGAGGGAATTACCCACAGTTCATAGCGTTGTAATGTTGAATACGGGGTTACCAGGGGAAGCCCGGAAGCGTTTTAAAAAAAAAAAAAGCTAAACAAATGGAAGGACAAATGTTTATTCCTCAACCATTTCTTTTATTTTTTGCTTGATGATGCTGTGAGGCAAGAGCCTGGAAGACGTTCAGATCAGGCAGTCGGTCCCTTAACCCTCCTGTTGTCTTCGGGTCAAAATGACCCGCCACTGACTTTAAAAGCAGAGAAAAATCCCCTAAAATAAATTTTTTAAACTTGAAATGTGATGACTTTTCCTAGATTGACCCCAACATTAGAAAAAGTGAAATGTTGCCTTTATTCATATTTCCATGTAAGCTGTACAAAAAAATGTACTAACATTGTCTTCGGGTCAAAATTACCCAACAGTCAAAATGAAACGAGTGGTGTCTCCTGAATAAATGCAGTCTTTCTGCCATGTGAAGAGGTTAAACTTAGGTATTCACACAATTTGTGGTGAATGACAAATTGTTTCTTCAGGCAAAATAGATTTGGTGTTTAAAATTCAATTAAGCTGCTTTATTTTGGGGGTTTAGTGAAGGCGGGTCATTTTGACCCGGAGGACAAGAGGTGTATACAGAATGTGAAGACAACAGGAAGGTTAAGTGCCTTGGTCGTGAAGAAAGTAAAAAACAAAATAAAAAGTCCCAAACCCACAATCGTACATTACATTTGTTTTGGTGTCGTCAAGGTAACGTGATATGTCGCAAAGCGCTGTCCCATTCCTATTTATACAATTTGGAGCACTTGCAGGCCTTTCACACTCAAGCATTTACCAGGTGACGTCAGTTAAGTCCGTGAGGGTCTTCCTGTTCTACTTCCTGTTTCTCGTCGTGACTCCTCCCCCTGATCCTATGATCCTATTGGACGAACAGGTTTCTCTCACTTTTCCTGCACAGAGCGCCTTGTTTGTATTTTAAGAGCTGAAAGGTTTGTAAACGAGACACCAAACTAAATAAAGTACTACATGTATCCTGTGGTACTTTTTAAACACGTGTATTCAAGATGTGTTATTGGCAGTACGTGTGGAGACAAAGTGTTGACATATGTTGCACTGGAAATTAAAACAAGATGGTCGCCGTCAAACTACACGCGCGTGCTGAAAGGGAGCCGGTGTTTTACCGTTTGATGTGTCGCGATAGTCGGAGGTTTTCTGTCTCAGCTGGTCTCAGATCAGATTCCTGCAACGTGGTGGTTTCTGGGCAGCTAACGGAGAACGGCGACCAACCCCGCTCTGAGGTCGCCACCACGTTACCAGACCGCTTCCTGTCCGGTGGCGGCAGAAAATCTGTTTCGATTTCCCAATCCTCTTGAACCCCCCCCCCCGCCCCCCCCACCCCCCCCCCCGCTTCTGTTTCCCGACAAGGAAGCTGCAAAACTTCCCGCCGCCCCACGAGCCTCTAAAAACTGCCTCCGGGTTTAAGGGCCTCCGGCGTTTTCTGTTTCCCGGCTTTATTGTCCAGTCCGTCTAAATCCTCTGTAACGTTTCGTTTGTCTGCTGCCCCCCCCCCCCCAACACACACACACACACACACACACACCTAAACGTTCTGGGATTACGTTGGAACGAGTCGGCAATCGTTGGGTCCAGAATAAATGGCCCCGTGTCACAGATTTAACAGATGAATCGGTCGGACGCTTGACCGAGCGTGTCGGTCCGTCCGGCCCGTTAATGAAACGCAACCAGAGAACCAGGGGGGACAAATGGGACCGGGCTGCAATTGAAAGCTATTTTTACCCCCCCCACCTCCTCTCATTTACCCCCCCGCCCTCCTCCCCCCGCGGCCCCGGGGA
This sequence comes from Hoplostethus mediterraneus, assembly GCA_034670385.1. Taxonomy (NCBI): domain Eukaryota; kingdom Metazoa; phylum Chordata; class Actinopteri; order Trachichthyiformes; family Trachichthyidae; genus Hoplostethus; species Hoplostethus mediterraneus. Next base: position 236,642 of record JAXDDW010000103.1, read on the forward strand.
CCCAGGCGTCCCCAGGCTGTTGCCTTTCCCATTAAATGAGATTGTAGCCGCGGAGGGCGGGGGGGCACGTTTGCTTCACTGTCAGAGGGGGAAACCTTGTATGTCTGGAAAAAAAGTAAACTTTTCAGGAATTAAGAGAAATGGCCTCGTTTTCAGATTGACGTCCCGATGTGATGCGGCGGGTTTTGAGTCGGGTGGCGGTCCGGGTTGTTAACGTCAGACGAGGAACGAGGAACTGAATTAAATCAACGAAAACGTGAAAGACATTAAAATCCGAGTTAAGAGGTTTTTGTGCGACGGCGGCCGTTTGAAATGTATGGGAGGTGAGAAAAGCCAACAGCTCTGTTAGAGAGAGAGAGAGAGAGAGAGAGAGAGAGAGAGAGAGAGAGAGAGAGAGAGAGAGAGAGAGAGAGAGAGAGAGAGAGAGAGAGAGAGAGAGAGAGAGAGAGAGAGAGAGAGAGAGAGAGAGAGAGAGAGAGAGAGAGAGAGAGAGAGAGAGAGAGAGAGAGAGAGAGAGAGAGAGAGAGAGAGAGAGAGAGAGAGATGAAGACAGAAAGGAGGATAAATAAAGAAGACAAAAGAAGAAAGAAGCATCAAAGCAAAAGGAACAAACAGATTAAAAAAGAATGAAAGAAACAAGATAAAGAGAAGAAATAAATAAAGAGAAAAACAAAGAAAGAAAGAAAGAAAGAAATAGATGTAAACAAAAACAAAGAGGTGGAATAAAAAAGATGGGGAAGGAAGGAAGGAAAACCTGCTGGTCTTACTGGTTTCCAGTTAAACCAGTCTGTTGTGTTACTGGTCATCCTGTTAAACCAGTCTGTTGTGTTACTGGTCATCCAGTTAAACCAGTCTGTTGTGTTACTGGTCATCCAGTTAAACCAGTCTGTTGTGTTACTGGTCATCCAGTTAAACCAGTCTGTTGTCTTACTGGTTTCCTGTTAAACCAGTCTGTTGTGTTACTGGTCATCCTGTTAAACCAGTCTGTTGTCTTACTGGGTTCCAGTTAAACCAGTCTGTTGTGTTACTGGTTTCCAGTTAAACCAGTCTGTTGTGTTACTGGTTTCCAGTTAAACCAGTCTGTTGTCTTACTGGTCATCCTGTTAAACCAGTCTGTTGTGTTACTGGTTTCCAGTTAAACCAGTCTGTTGTCTTACTGGTCATCCTGTTAAACCAGTCTGTTGTGTTACTGGTTTCCAGTTGCCGCGGGCCGTCAGCACTCAGGCCCTGAGCAGCGCCGGACTCCTCAGGATGGTCAACAAGGCCGCCGACGCCGTCAACAAGATGACCATCAGGATGAACGAATCAGACGCTGTGAGAGAGGGAGGGTGGAGGGATGGAGGGAGGGGAGGGGAGGGATGGAGGGAGGGGGGGATGGAGGGTGGAGGGGTGGAGGGAGGGGAGGGGAGGGATGGAGGGAGGGAAGGGGAGGGATGGAGGGAGGGGAGGAAAGGCTTGAGGGAAGGAGGGATGGGCAGGGAGCGATGGAAGAAAGGAGGGTGATGAGAGGGAATGGATGGAGGGAGGGAAAAGGAGGAGAAAATGAAATAGAGAAGGGAGGAGAGGGAAGGGAAGAAAGGAGGAAAGAGGGAAGGAAGGAGAGGAGGAAGGAAGGAAATATGTATAATTGTGTGTGTGTGCGTGTGCGTGTGCGTGTGCGTGTGCGTGTGTGTGTGTGTGTCAGTGGTTCGAGGAGAAGCAGCAGCAGTTTGAGAACTTGGACATCCAGCTGAGGAAGCTTCACGCCAGCGTGGAGTCTCTGGTCTGCCACCGGAAAGGTAGGAAGGGAAACTCCTCTGGTAGACTCCAGTTTTGTTGTGATGTCGGTAGAATAATGTTCAGTCTGTCTCACCGTCCGGCATCGGCAACATCTGGACGTCTGGAGATGCAAAATGTCAGGAACCTTAAAGATCTACATGCATGTCTCTGAGTCCTCCTGCATCAGTCGTTTTTCCACCGCAGGAACCTGAACCTGAACCTGAACCTGAACCTGAACCTGAACCTGAACCTGAACCTGAACCTGGGTACTTTTTTGAGCAGGAACTAGAGCCCAACCGATATATACTTCAGGATCGGTAGTTATACAAATGATGTGTCCCGATTTTTTATAAGTATAATAAATAATATAAGTATAATATAGTATATAGTATATAATAAAGTATAATAAACAAAAAACATTGATTATTTTTCCTGTACTTGTCTGTTTGAACGTTGTAATTGCTATTTACTAGAATTATCCAGTAGAGGGCGCTCTAATACAAGTGTGAGCAGCTGACGCGCTACTTCTGTAATACGATCTTTTACATTTTTTATCTGTCAAAAAGTTCTTTCTGTGTTTATTTTTATTTTATTTTATTTAAGTTCAATGTTCTCAAATATAGAAAATTTTATAAAATATAAGTTTTTCAAATTGATTTGAAAATTTGCACTTTTTGACAAAATATCGGTCAAAACATCGGAAATCGGTGGGCTAGGACTCTCCTAAATCGGGATCGGCATCGGACCCAAAAATCTGGCATCGGTTGGGCTCTAGCAGGAACCATCTCAGCAGGAACCTTTTAAGTTCCCCAAAAGAGTTCCAGTTCAGGACCTGGTTCCTGGATGGTTCCTGCGGTGGAAAAACGACTATAAACAAACATAAACGCTGAATAGGCATATTTTAAAGACACAAGTGTATTTGAAACTCGTTGCAGACCATAACGTAGACCTCCTGGTGGCTGAAAGGTAGCCGGAATTTGAACTCCAAGCAATTCCTGAACTTGGACTTATCTTTTTTTTGTCAACCAAGGCCTTGAAGTTACATACTGTCCTTCAAAAACACCTTGAATTGCCATTTTCTAAGAGTAGATGTCGCTTTTATCTCATTTCGGAGCCAAACTGGTGAAATATGTTCCGTCTCCTCTCCAGAGCTGTCGATGAACACGGCGTTGTTCGCCAAGTCGACGGCCATGTTGGGAAACAGCGAGGACCACACCGCCCTGTCCAGAGCTCTGTCCCAGCTGGCCGAGGTGGAGGAGAAGATCGACCAGCTCCACCAGGACCAGGCCAACGCCGACTTCTACCTCTTCTCCGAGTTACTGGGCGACTACGTTCGCCTCATCACCGCCGTCAAGGTAAGACTAGATCCGGTTAGTTTTACTCTTGAGTAGAAGACGGTAGAGATGCCTTCAGAAGAGCAGTGACTATGTTCACGACAGTCACCTCGCCGTTGCTGTCAAAGTAAAAGTATTTTTTTAGTTCTGGTTGGTTCTACTCTTGACCAGTGGACTGTATAGGAGAGCATTCAGTAGAGTAGACTACAATAGACGTAAACTCCATGAGTTTAGTTGTAGTTAGTGGAGGACTGTCTCGTAGACAGATGAACACCATGTGAGGGTTGGTAGTGAGCAAGGCATTGAACCTCCAACTTCTCCAGTGACTATCTTGGTATTGATCCCAGGCTTTCAGAGGCAACGCTAGCCAGGTGATCACATTCATGTCTGGTACGTCTGGCACGACTGACTGACTGACTGACCGACCGACTGACTGACTGACTGACTGACTGACCAACCGACTGACTGAGCAGGTAGGGGTTCGGTGTTTTGCTCAAGGACACTTTGGCGGGAGGGCGATGCTGTTGATGGACACACATTGGCTGGGATCAAACTTGTGACCTTTTGGTTATGGGACGGTTTCTCTAACCTCAAGGACAAATCCACCCTAAAACACGTTAAACCACTGTCACTACCACTGTTCAAAACTGTCAAAGGGCATTCTGGGAAATGTAGGAAATCAGAAGTAGAAGTAGATGAGGCAGCATGAGGGAAAGTAAATTACAACAATTGATCGCAAAATAACATCACAGACGTTCACCTTGTGTTTTCTCTCAGTCCTGATTCTTTGGTGTCGGAACAACATTCGTCCTGAGTTCAGTTCCCATCAGCCACGGGTTTCCTCAATGTGGTGACATCACCGCCTCGTCCTTTGCTTAATGGCCTTCCACTTCCCCTTTAAGAGTACAGTAGATGACCATGCTGTAGAGTGGTAGAGTGTAGGGTAGTAATACTTACTACTACTATACTAGTGACTGACGTACCTAACCTGTTCTCTAAGCTGCTGGGACGTTGAGGACCACAGTCCAGGTAGGAAGTAGAGTAGAATAGAATAGAGTCTATTGAGGTTTTAACCACCATCGTTTGTCACTTGATGTCACCGCTTCACCTCTGCAGCCGAACGCTTATCAGGCCTTTATAGTATTTTACAGCGAATGATGCCAGTAAAAGTAAAGTTATTAAAAGTTTGTGGGCAGCAGCCGATTCTGTTCTAGACCCAGTCCAGAGTTCACTGGGCCAGTAAATAAATGTGGGTCCAGTTGTAACTCAACACAGTCCCCTATAAGAAACATTAGTATTAGTAGTATTACCTGGGAGCGCTGGCAGTTTTTCATGGCCTCGGGGATAAACAAGTAAATGATTGTTGGATGTTGCATGTGTGTGTGTGGTCCGTCAGGGTGTGTTCGACCACCGTATGAAGACGTGGCAGAAGTGGCAGGACAGCCAGCTCCTCCTGCAGAAGAAACGAGAGGCCGAGGCCAAACTGCAGTACACCAACAAACCAGACAAGCTGCAGCAGGCCAAGGACGAGCTCAAAGAGGTAGGATGGACAGATGGACGGACGGACGGAGGGACGGATGGATAGGTAGATCAATAGACAGAACAAGGAGAAACAATGACAGGAGTCCAGGAGGCCCCAAGGGGCCGGCGTAGAGGAATCAATCACCGAGTAGGCTGATAATTGTGTCTCATCTTATGTCACAATTTTATTTCCCGCAATTAGGAATCATGCAATATTGCAAATATTTACATTTCATTTCATTTTGGATGAGCAGCGTAGTAGAATAAATAGCTAAATAAATAAATAATAAATAGTCAAAATGCTGGTATGATGCACCAGAAGTCCCTTTAAACAAGTTTGTTCCTCAAATCATGGAGATGACTAATAATAATAATAATAGTAGTAGTAATAATAACAATAGTAATAATAGTAATAATATCAATAGTAATAATAATAACATTAATAATAATGACGATAATAATAATAATAATAGTAGTAGTAATAATAACAATAGTAATAATAGTAATAATATCAATAGTAATAATAATAACATTAATAATAATGACGATAATAATAATAATAATAATAACACAATATGATAATAATATGATATCATAATAGTATATCATATATGATAATAATTGTGATCACAATATGTCACAGAATAATTGAGAATATAATTTAAAGTAAAACCAAACATTTGCCTGTCTGTTCTTTATGTTTACTAAATAATGCCTATGATAATAATACATATGACACAACATGATGCAACAAGCTGTGATGGTTCTGTCAGGTCAGTCTGTAACCAATCACTCCACCACCTCTGAGGCCAGGAGGATAAAACAAGCGCACCTTTACGTGGTTCAGATATTTGAAACCTTTTTTTTTAACAATATAAATATATATTTTTCCTCCCTGTCTGCCGACTTCACAAGAATTCAGTATGACAAACAAGACCAGGCGAGAAGAGAGTAGAATAGTACTTTATTAGCCCGTCTGTTGAAGCTGTCACGACACAAATTCACCCTCTCTGCTCTCTGTCAGGATAACACACACACACACACACACACACACACACACACACACACACACACACACACTGCGAACAGCAGAGGGGGGTAACTACCGCGGTAGGGGGTCTGATATTAAAAGAGAAGAGCTGTCAGAAAGGCTGGATGGGGGTTTTCGGGGGGGGGGGGGGGGGGGCTGTCAGAGGCTGGCAGGGGAGGACAGTTCGCAGTAGAGTTGCAACCAACATTTATTTTGAGGAGACGAGAGTTTTGCCGACTTGTCAGGAGGTTTTGGTTCACGCCTTGACAACAGCCAGCAGAAAACACAGAGCGCTCTTTTTCTGGCTTCGCAAAAAAGTGTTTTACTTCATGCTGCTGCTGCTCCGACCTCCATACCTGGTCAGGTGGAACCGCCGGGCTGGGAAATCACCGGCTAGCAGGTCAAGGCTGGGAAATGTTCCTCTGTGGCTGGCAGGTTGGTCTGGACGGGTAACCAACCATCACTTTGTTTCCTGTTCTGTAAAGCCATTTGCCTGATTTCTTCATCAGCTGCTGAATGAAAGTTAGGGTGGTTTTTTTGTCCTGGGTAACCACTAGAAATACATTGTTTTCCAGGAAATGAGTCTGGCCGGATTGGGTTTATGTATTTATTTGTATAGAATTAACTATCAAGGCGAAAATGTCACTTTTCATTTCATTGTGACTTTAATCTCGCTGTTATTTAACTCAGTGAGTGAGAGAAGGATCTAAATGTACTTCTCTACTAAATCATATCTACTTACTGAAATCCTGTCAGACGGGATCCACTGGGTCTAAATCCTGTGGTCTAATGTGTTGTTCAGGACTCCACATGCTGCAGTGGCACCTCGCCTGTCGGATCATTGAACCACGCTGCCCCCTGTAGGCGGTGATCAGTAACAGCAGTCAAGGCAGAGTCTGCACAACTAGATGATACTATATTATGTTATGTCTGAAATATATTTAAACCACTAATGATAAATCCAGAATGTTGTTTTTCATTCCCTATCAATATGAAATGAATCTATCTGATTAGATTAATTTGATTAATTGAATTTTTCAATTAATCTACAGAGTTCACAAAATATCAGACACCAGTTCCGTCCAGGGAAACAGAGTAGTAGGAGTAGTATATAAGAAGAATAAGTCTAAAAAAGTAATAAATGTCTAAAAATGAAAAATAGAAATGTAGGAAACGGCGTCTCTTTCTGTTGGAACCTGATTGGTTGGTTGGTATAAAGATACATGGGGATAAATATCCAGGTGAGAGCTGTGATCCCGTACTGGTTCAGACGTGGATTGTGTGTTTTCAAAATATTATTTGGTAAATGTTTTTGTTGGTTCTGACACTTTCTAAGTCATCATCAACATTTACACTGATACCAGATATGAGTTACTTATAACACATCATAACCACTCTAAATATAAATTAAAAAAATACTGTAAAGAGCCGTAATGTAAAACACTAATGCAGGAAACGATAAAGATAAAGGAAAAACCTCTAAGACCAAATTTATATAAACAAAAAGACTTTGGTCCTGTAATAAATGGAAAAAATGTTTTCCTGTAGCTGTGGTCAGAAGCTCCATCACATCAGACACTGACCAACCGATATCCGATAGTTAATAAAAGGCCGATATTGGTCAGGCACTAATTAGACAACCCTCTTGTTGAGTCGAGTTTCCCCGGTGGCTCGGCTCTGCAGGAGATGAGCCAACGTGGAGACTTAGTGTTGCTGGACGCCCGGTCAGGAGCTGCGCTGCCGCCTGCTTGTCTTTCTCTGCTTCGGCTTCACCACTGGAAGCTCCGCCTTCACCACTGGAAGCTCCGCCTTCACCACTGGAAGCTCCGCCTCTCCGCTCGGCTTCCAGTGAACCAACACGCTCTGTTAAAGGACGAACCCACCCAGCCGTCAGACCCTGGGGTGCTCAGTCCATCCCAGGAGTTAGTTTGTGAACCCACTTCCCCCCTCAACCTCGTCTACTTCTGTTAGGGATTTACTACATTTCCCAGAATGCCCGGAGGAGAAGGGGCGTGAACTTGTGGGCGTATGGGCATATAAATACAGCTGGCATTGGGGTGTGTCTGCAATCGTGGCCACGCCCCTTTACTCAAAACCCTACCTGTCTTGTGGCCTGTTCTGGTCTGTCTCGACTACTGCATTGCATTCTGGTCTATCTCGGCTGCTGCATTGCATTCTGGTCTATCTCGGCTACTTTAACAAAGTGCTTCAGGGTGGATTTGTCCTTTAACTGATCTCATGTCTCTGGATTCTTCTCTATGATTTTGGAAGCTCCAAGCGTTTTTTTCCAGCCTCTTAAATTTTGTTGCGTTTTCCCTGCCATGCCTTCAACCAGGAGATTGAGGAGGTAGGACCTGCCCTGTCTGTCTCTCTACCTGTCTTCCTGTCCTGTCTATGTCCCCGTCCGTCTATCTACATGTCTGCCTGTCTGTCCATCGGTGCATTTTAGCCCATCATCTCGTTTTATCGTTTCTCCATAGAGTAATATCACGGCACCATCCTCTCTTTTTTAATGTGTTGCATTCCCGCTGCTGAAAGAGTCCAGAGTCACATGGATTTGTTTGTCAAAGCGGATTCAATTTGCCTTTGGAATAAAGTCATAAAGTTAAATAAAGTTATTGTCAAAGTTGCTCTTTACTTTGGGTCAGAACGTCAACCTCCTATCTGCTGAGTCAAATAAAGTGAATGGACAAATCCCTTCATGTGACAACCATGTCTTAGTTGTCTTAGTGTTTATCCATAACGGCTTCATGTTACTAGCTTAACTAAAGGCCCTCGTCACTGTTTAACTAGGAGGTGGTGGTTCAGTAGTTATTAATAACTCCAGTTAATATACATCATCTAAAACACAGAACAGTGTCTGGGGAATGGTTTCAGGGACGGGAATGGTAGTAGAGAATACTAGTTAGAGAATACTAGTTAGTTGGGTTAAACTCAAGCTACATACAGTACAGACCAAAGCATTCATTTTCCTAAAATAAGAAATGTACCTTTTATTATAGTGACATGAACATCCCTGGTGTTACTGTGGTCAGGGTCGGGCCAGTCCACTTTCAATGCAACTAATTCATAATAATAATAATAATAATAATGATACTAATGGAGTAATTTATTGATCTCTGTAGGGAAATTATTATAGATTTATGTTATAGATTATAAGATCAGAAGTTCAGAGGGAGAACGCTTATTAAAGTTGGATTGGATTGAAAGTGAATGAACGCCAAACCTTTTTTATATCTGAGGTTGTTTTGGTTTTTTTTGCATCTCTTTCTGGAGACGACTCAGTTGAATTCACACGAAGAACCAAGTCCGTTCTGAATCCGTCCTTTAAGCTGCTGTGCTACAGATAAATATTCACATCTCACAACGATTTGGGTTGAAGCTGAAAATGAAAGCATGAAAACTTCTAACTGGACTGACATGGTTCCTTGTCTGAAGGCGCCAATTGGGGATGCAAAATGGTGCAGAGAAACCAAACCACTGTGGCTTCCCCGATAAAATGCAAAGTGTGTGTGTGTGTGTGTGTGTGTGTGTGTGTGTGTGTGTGTGTGTGTGTGTGTGTGTGTGTGTGTGTGTGTGTGTGTGTGTGTGTGTGTGTGTGTGTGTGTGTGTGTGTGTGTGTGTGTGTGTGTGTGTGTGTGTGTGTGTGTGTGGTGTGGTGTGGTGTGTGTGTGTGTGTGGTGTGTGTGTGTGTGTGGTGTGTGTTCCAGCTGGAGGGGAAGGTCCAGCAGGGAGAGAGAGACTTTGAGCAGATCTCCAAAACCATCCGCAAGGAGCTCAGCAGGTTTGAGGTCAGTATGAAGGGATGGTTACATAAATGTACATAAAGTGAATGACTTCTTTAATGTCTGGACGGAAAAACATGTTTTAATAAAGGAGTTAATTGATTTAATTCATTAAACAAATGAACGACTCTGGATGAATGAATGATGAAATGATTGATTGATTGATTGATTGGATGGATGATCAGGTCTGTACCTGTGGGGGGATTATTGTCTTTTTTTCTTATGCATTTATTGTTTATTGTTGTTTTTACCTGACTGCACAACAAATCTCCCAACTGGGATCATAATGATTGATTTATTGACATCTGTGAATGATCAAATGAATGAATAATTGAATGGATAGAAGGAGGAATGAAGGATTTATCGTAAAAATGGGAATGAACAAAAGAATTGATGAATCATGCGTGTCTTGACTGTACATGTTACTTATATACACAAGTATATCTTGATACTCGAAATTCAAAATGTATTAAAAAATGAAATATTGTGTCTAACTTTCATCTTTTTTTCCACAGAAAGAGAGAGTGAAGGACTTTAAAACAGTCATTATCAAATACCTGGAGTCGCTGGTTCAGACACAACAGCAGGTAAAGATTTATGTTCCAAATGATGAAATTTAATTTAAAGTACTGTTGAATCAATTTAGAAATGAATGAAATTCACGAGACACATCAACCTTTTCCCATTGCATCCTGGGTGTATTCAGATTTAGCACACACCTCAATATCAGTATAACGGTGGTTTTATTCTGAAAGGACCTGTGTATTTATTATAAGAAAGTGGATTTTTTTCAGGAAAACTGACCCTAACACAAATTGCTTTGTATACAAATGAAAGAGGAAATGTGATGTGCAACATTTCTCTTTCTCTCCCACAGCTGATAAAATACTGGGACGCCTTCTTACCCGAGGCCAAGGCCATCTCATAGAGTCTATCCACACTGAATAGACAGTCCTGACTGGCTCCGGTCAAACTACAGTACCCATAATGCACCGCCTCTCCCAGATCACCCTCCTCCCTCCTGTTTACGCCCAGAGGGAGGAAGCAAAGCGAGGAAGTGAATCAACTCTTTGCGACTTTGTGCGATTATGAGAAACCACCGTTGATTGTACCGTTAACTCAGTAGCTTAAAAGCTCCGTATATTCCTCCTTGGCGTCACGCTGCATTCACGTCATGAGAATAACCACGGCAAAAATCAGCGTTTACACGTTTGAAGCCGTCGAGACGCCATGATTGTAGCTTTTTGTAGAATTTGGTTGCTCCTGATCAGCTTTTTCACTCTTAACACACATGAACTCAGTGATGAAACACTTGACTTCATGTTTTGTGGCAAACCAAACATTGCAATCCAAAAGTTGATTGACCAAATGTTTGATTTTGATCCACAAAATGTTTTGATTTTGATCCACAAAATGAGTTTTGATACACAAAATGATGTAAAGTGATGTAAGTAAGTAAAGTTTTTATTTGAAATTAATCTGTCATTCCCTACATCTGACTACGGCTATTGGTGACGTCAGAATTCAGGAGTCCATCGCCAAACCCCCGAGTTTCCAAGCAGAATTCACCACCTGAAAGCTGCCGTGCACCGTATTTCCTAGTAGGAAGCTCGTATTTACCATCTTTCCCATATGACGTGAATGCAGCATGAACTATTACCCTGGTATGACACCCGAAGGTGACGGCTTTCCTCTCTCTGGATTTCCTGTCCTCGGAGCAACGTGAACGGATCCTCGTCTGGTGTCATTTTTGCGTTCACCCCATTGCTGGTTGGAAAAAACACTTGTGGCAGTTGAACTTGTTCATTTTTCATCACCAGGCACTCGGGACATAGTGGGGGAAAAGTATCTGTCTTGAATTAACCAAAAAATAGCATATCGACATTATCAGGGTTCCTCATTCAGCTAGCATTTTCCATTGGTTTCAATGGGGAATGCTAACGATGCTAACAAGTTGTTTTTAGGGAAAGCAAAACATGACTGTGGTAACTTTTTCCCACACCAAGTGTCTGGCAATGGAAAAAAAAAACCTTTGATTCAAAATGCCACGGTATTATTTTATGGTTTGGAAAGGGAGCTGTGAAACTGATCTGGAGTCAGTGTTTAAGAGCAGCTCTGCCTCACTGCGTCATGTGCATTCTGTCGCCTGTTCAATCCCTCACTTCAACTGATGCTGTTGCTGTATGATCATCAGGGAAGGCAACACTTTCTGTTTATACCTTTTTGAGCCAATGAGAGCAGAGAAGGAAACATTTCACTTCCTGGTTTAGTTTTCCCCACACCAAGCTCATTTTGAGCCAATGAGAGCAGAGAAGGAAACATCTCACTTCCTGGTTTAGTTTATTGCTGCTGTCTGATGAAAACCTCCAATCTCCACAAAGCAACATTTTCAGAAAAAGACCGTAAGAAAAGTTTCCGATCCACATACAACAACGACTGAAAATGAACCTCAACCAGGAAAAGCTGATAGTAGCAAACTTGTAAGGGTAGGTGGTGAGGACATTTTTAAGAAGGTAAATAAATATCAGGGGAGGGGAAAGACAAATCTGACGTTAATGTGTATACCAGAGACGCAGTGTGTTGGTGCCAGGTGTACCAGGAGACATACTGGACCATGTCGGCTTTCAATTCAAGTAAGAAAAACACCAAAATGAGTCGGGAGGTTTCCATGTGACAGCAGGCTCCGTTCACACTGCAGATGAAAGTGTCCCAATTCTGTTTTTTCCTTCCCATGTGACTCAGATCTGATGTTTTCTAATCGGTGTGAAAAGCAGAAAGCTGCATGGAATCGCTTTTTAAAAGATTCTGCTCCGGACCTTTTCAACATCACACAGTTCACCGGGGATGGTTACGTCCTGGAATAGATATCAGCAGCCTTGCCGTCTTTGTTTCCTTCTTTCTGCCCTAAATTTCCTCAACGGGAAACCTTGATGTTTTGAATTTTGGTTTATTGTAATTCGACACGAGTCAGTCGCCTCGAATTCAACAAAAAAAAACAGCTTGTTAGCGTCGTTAGCATTCCTCGTTGTCTTTCTGTTTGTTTTCAATGGGGAACGCTAACGATGCTAACAAGCTGTTTTCCAGGTGGACGGAGGCTTTCCTGGTGGAGAAAAATGAACAAAACTAAAATTCAAAAAGTTTAATAATGCACAAAGTAAAATTCTGTCAAGGCGACCGAATATCCGTCCGTCCAGAGGACAGCCCTCAGACTGTGATAATTATTATGGGCTGTCTCTCTTCCTGTTGATCAGTACAAGGGCTGGGTCTAGTTAGAGTTCTTTCCATACAAATCTATACAAATCTAAAATTACTTTTTGTTATTTTTAAAGTTTTTTGATACCATTGTTTAATAAAAGCGTATTTCATTATGAATACATCAGAAGTAAGTAGAATCACACTCCTGTAAAAATACGCCAAAAATAAAAATCTGAAAACCTCATATATCACACCATCAATCCAATATTTTGAAGCTTTCCAAAATCTTTTACCAGATTCAAATCGATATTGACACGATAAATGATATTTTCTGATGCCCAGCCCTCGTCCTCACTACTCCTCAGTCTTAATCACATAACACTGTGTTGATTGCTACTTCTGTCTTTTATTTCATGTTTTATTCCATATATTTTGCCGCCTAATGATGTGCAATGGTTGAAAGATTTTAGTTGATTTAGTTTTTTTCATGAATGATTAAATGTTTTGTCTAAGCAGATTTTTTTAGCCTGAATCTTTGGGTTTTGACGTGGCATTCCTGCGGCACGGCAGAGCAGACGTTTGAGTACTTTAATTACAATAAAGGAATGTATCTCATGTGTGATCGTCATGGTTTTTAATTGTCAAATTGAATCTCATATCTCTTCTAGACCCCTCTAACTCACTCAAGTGTGTCCTATAAATACGTCTTTAATTATTTAAGCCAGTGACTGTTTAAATTTTATAAAATATTACATTTATTAATTTAATCACCAGCAAAATCAAGGTAAAAACAAAAGGCTGGTTATTTCTGACAGTATATTATAACTTTAAACTAAAATTGGTTGCATTAGTTTTCAAATTTCACTTGAATTATGTCCCTTAATGTCCAGATGAGAAACTCTTCTGCTGTCTAAAAGCAGATAACCAGAACATCTGTGTGGTTTAATGTGTTTAATGAAACCATATGGTGGCTTTTCCATGACAAATCCTGCGAGAATAAGTGAAAAGTCGGCCATTGTGTCCATGAATTGAATGGGTTATTGTAAAATCTGCATCCTGCGTCCTTGTCTGAAACTGTGTTTCAGCTGTGATTGGCTTATAGCCTTAGCAACAATGTCAACGCAGATTAAAAAGGAGATGATAGGACTAGCAGTTGACAGTTTTTGCGTTGTTTTTTTTTTGTAAATCTTAATTTATTTCAACCAAATGCTATTTCACTGATTTATTGTGCTTATTGTGCTTTTCACTGTTTTTCCAGCTACTGAGAACAATTCTCCTCAAATGGAGCTGCAGAGGCACGTTCATGTGTCAGTGGTGTGTTTGGTACGGAGGTGCATTGCTGCCACTAGGGAATTATAATTTCTTCCTCATTATCTTGTTACAAAAGGGATATTATTTCAATATAACATGAAAAAACATAAGGTGTAAGGTGAGGTAGTCTATATAAATAGTTATGGTGCATTTGAAGGAACGTGGAGTATGTAGACGGTATTGTAATGCGTACAGGAGAAAAAAACAACTAACATCCTAGACGTTCTCCTTACGTCAAAATACTTTCTCATTTTAACAAGACGTCTTTTCTCATATAAATAATTTCTCGTTATAACTACATGATCTCGTTATATTCAGATCATTTCTCGTTATATCGAGATCATGTAGAGGAAACTTTAATTCCCTTGTGGCAGCAATTTGGTGCCACCGGTTCAAATAAACCAATCTGTGTGAACGCGCCCGTACCTTACCACCGTTGTCCCTACCGGACAGCGGATCCCCTGATCCCCGCAGCGGATCCCCTGATCCCCGCGCCAGATCAGCTGCACTCGGTCACTGTGAACGCCTGTTGATCCGGTGTGGCGCCAGCGTGGCTCGTCTCCAGCTCGGTTTTTCCTTCCTGACATGATTTCAGGGTGACATCACGGCGTCGGGATGGAAAACGCTTCTGTCACACCGACTGTCAAGAGGCTCTCACGGCGGCTCTGCATATACATTCACGGAGTCGTGCACACACACACACACACACACACACACACACACACACTGAGCATATACGCAGAGTGCTGTCAGAAAGCGGCTGTACGTTACTTTGCATTGTGGCTGTCACAGTATCGATTAGCTGTCATATTCAGCCGCGCTGGAGGAAGAAATTCATATCTGACTTTATTAAGAGGCAACGACGCACACTTCAGGGCCTGTGTGTGTGTGTGTGTGTAGTCAGTCATTTTTTATTTGCCAAAAGGTGTGTGTGTGTGTTTGCAGACTGCAGATAGTGAGTCCCACTGTTCCTACAGTTCCTGGAACATCATTGAATTTCAAGATGTGTATTCCAGACAGGGAAAGTCGGGGGTTTTGATCCGTTCTCAGGGGAAGTCAGGGAATATCAGGGAATTTTACAAACGAGTCGCTTTGCAGGAAGACAGCAGAATGTAGTTTCACACCTCCGTTGCATCAGCTGGTTTTCGGCCCGGCTGGATGGAAACCAGACTGAGAAACGACTTTAACAAACCGGGAAGGAACGCAGTTTTTAGGTCGTGGAAGCGCTTCCGTAGTCATGGGAAGTCATGGAATCTTTTCATTAGG
This sequence comes from Hoplostethus mediterraneus, assembly GCA_034670385.1. Classification (NCBI taxonomy): domain Eukaryota; kingdom Metazoa; phylum Chordata; class Actinopteri; order Trachichthyiformes; family Trachichthyidae; genus Hoplostethus; species Hoplostethus mediterraneus. The sequence goes on from JAXDDW010000103.1 coordinate 251,842, forward strand.
ACCAAAAACCAGATGCTCGTGTTCGAGTTGTTGTGGTGGTGTGATGGTAGGGAAGGAAACGAAGACAACGAGGAACGAAAGGGAAGAGAAGAAAAGAAAAAGGAAGTGAAATGAAGGAGAAAGGAAAAGGAATGAAAGGAAAGGTTGTCAGAACTGCCCTCTCTCTTTCAGTCCAGACCCAAACAATTAACTCCAGGAGTTAATTGTTTGAAAGAAAGAGGGCAGCAGTAGAAGACTGGTTGTACTGGTCAGCTCCCAGTTTGCTCCCACTGAGCAAACCTTCCCTGCTTCAATAAAGTTGGAAAATTAAAGTGATAAATAATAGGATTAAATATCACTTGGGTCACATATTTCAGAATGGGAACCGTATGATTCGTAGTTTGCTTATATCAAGTGATCTGTAATGTACTGGAATAGAGAGAACCAGTCGGTGGCGACGTCTACTCCCTATACCTGTTCACAAGAACGTCTATTCTTCCAGCTCATCCTAACCTCTCATATTCACGACACAACTTCAGTATGTCAGTATGACCAATAGCAATCTAGTGGCTAGCTGGCTCACTAGCCAGTTAGACATCTTATAACCTGTTATAACCTGTTATAACGGTTTGTCTTCTCAAGATAAAATATCTTCAGCAGATGAACTCACCCTGTCCGATGGAAGTAACCTGCCAGATCCCTTCCCTCCTGTCAGTGGGTGATCCAACTAAATGACCCAGTGTTACAGTATGGAATACTCAGGGTGTACAAGTCACCAGACCAACTATGTGGTTTGTGGTCGTGCACAAGACGTACTGTATCTAGATCTTTGTGTCCTACTGACCGACTGTCATGATACATAACATCCCGTTAGCTTTCAGGTAGGTGGTCTGGTGTTTAGTTGAGGCAGATACGATATAAACATCAGTCAGGTCTTAATTGAAAGCCTAGATAGCTCAACGTAGTAGCTTAGAAACGTTTTGACAGTCTCTGGCCTGTTAATGCTCCACCTGAGTTTGAGTTGACGTAACTTAATTTAACGTAACGCGAATTTGACGTGACTTAATTTAATGCCATACATCCTGACATATACTGACATGTTGCCTAACTGTCCATCTGCATGTAGAAATATCCCTGTATTAGTTACAGTACCTGGTAGAAAATGTTGATTCTTCTGATACCGTCTACGATTTGTATACAAAATATATATATTTTTTTTTAAATAAAATAATAAGTTCCTGATTTCGTCCCTTTCTATTTTAACAGCCATTTTTTAAATCTTGTTTTGGCTCCTTAATAATAACGTTTATCTGAGTGTATATCAGTGTTAATCAGTGACATTGACAAAATATTGCTCTATAGTATTTTTATTTCAAAGACTCTTCCTACTCTCCTATTATAATGTTGCCTTCAGGTACCTTTATTATAACAGCTCCCACTAGCGCTGCCTCTACTGTCTCAGTCAGCTTGAAAGTAATGTAGGTAAGCCTGCATTTATTGTTTAAAACCCTTAAAATAAAACTTCCCAGTATCATTTTAGCTTGAGAATGATGCTACATCTATTTTTTTTCTTTTATTTCCCTCCCTCTGCCTCTCAGTTTCACCACAGCTTAAGAATAATGTCGCCACATCTACTTTCCCACCTGACCTTAACCTCCGAATTTCACTTTGACTTCAGAATAATGTCGCTACATCTGTTTTTCTACCTCACCCTAACCTCTGGCTTTCACCGCGACTCAAGAATAATGTAGATATATATATATTTTTTTTACAGTGCACCTTAACCTCCGCGGCACTATCAGTCTGGCTGCTAGAATAATGTAGGCACATCTATTTTTCTCGCTCACCCTACTAACCCCTCAATTTCACCGCGGCTTCAGAATAATGTAGGTGCATCTATTATCGCGGCTCGCACCGGCAGCCTGTCTCGCGCAGGTTTTAGAATAATGTAGGGACATTTACGAGTCCAACCCCGCCTGACCCCCCGCTATCACTCCGCTGCTGCGGACGCGGAGAACACACGGAGGCTGAACCCGCCGCGGCGGCTCCGCTTAAGCTGCAGGGTAATGCGGAGGGGGGGGGGAGGGGGGGGGGGGGGGGTATTTATTACCGCTCATCAATTACACTAAAACACCAGCGCTTGTGGGTTTCCATGCTCTCCCTCTTCGGGCTAGTTTAGCTTCCCTACTTGCCTCTGGAGACACGCGCACACACACACACACACACACACACACACACACACACACACACACACACACACACACACACACACACACACACACACACACACACACACACACACACAGACAAGGTGTAGGGAAGAAAGAGAATGAAACCAAAAGCAGTCGGTAGCAGATAACAGTGTTGTTGCCGCGTCCCCCCCCGGCTTTTATTTATCATATCTCCAAATGGCGGTGTTGCTGTTGTGCTGTGGTCAGGATACAGTGACCTTAGTTGATCAACTACCCCCTCGGCAGGCTGATAAGAGGGCTAATATAACGGCGGGCGGGGGGGAAGCCTGTACTGTAATTATTTCTGCGCTGTCAGAGGGACCCGGACCCCGGGCCTCCCTGCCTCCCTGCCGATTCAAATCTGCGGGGAAGCTGAGGCGGGGGGGGGAGTGAGGCGGGGGGGGGGGGGGGGGGGGGGGGTGAGGCGGGGGGGAAGTGAGCGGGCCGGGCCGCAGCAACGCCACCGGAGACAAATATCAGCCGGCCGCCGCGACACGCCTGAAATTGGACCAGTTTGTCATGCACAGGGCTGCCACGGGCTCGTGCACGTACGCGCACGCACGCACACACACACACACACACACACACACACACACACACACACACGTATGGATATATGAGAGGCCGTGCAGGACTTAATTCAAACTTTGCCGTTCTGTTCACACACACACACACACACACACACACACACTTTCACACTGGTATATGTGTGAAATGTTTACACACTCATGAAATGTTCACACATTCAAGTAAGAATTGCTTGTATATACGTATGTATATGTGTGTGTGTGTGTGTGTGTGTGTGTACAGTTTGAATTAAGTCCTATACAGCCTTGCATCCATGTACATAAGTGCACTCTCTCTCACACACACACACACACACACACACACACACGTGAAAATATTCCCACATGCATTACAATGTTTTAGTTTCGTTTTTTTGCAGGGTAAAAAAAAAGAATTTTGTTGTCAAGTTTTTGTATATTTGTGCTCAACGACGCCACAAGGTGGCGCTTGTCCTGTAGACCGACTTGTTGGCCCCCGTGAGCACTTCCTGTCCCCGGAGGAAGTGCCACCATTAAAAAGTCCCGCTTGGGATTATTTAGAGCTAAATGGTCTGAGATCAGTTTGCTGCCAGTCTGCTGGACGCTTCTCATTTGCGCAGCATGAAACCAAGTCAGCTGAGGATGTACTGAAAAAGCCACGTAAAAATACATGAAAAAAAAAAGAATTAATGTTGCAAACATGCAAAATATCGTATACCTTTAAAATATATACGTTAAAATACCACCTCAAACTGGAACTGAAACTACATAGAAAAACAGGTAAAACTACCAAAAGTAAACGTTGAAACTGATAACCTCTCTGGTTCTGCTCGTCTGGCTCGTCCTCCTGGACGTTTGTTTCCGATCGCGATGATGAAGCGTTAATCTGAACAACAGTGTGTTGAAGGTGAGCGGCGCTGGGCCCGGGTTTGAGAACGCTCCTCCAAGCTGTTTCCCATGGATTTACACGCCGTTCATAACTTCATAACTTCATAACTTCATAACTTCAGCCTTCATAGTTTATTTCATTTGACGCATCAGAAACAATCGCAGCCAAACGTTCCTAAAGCGAACACATAATTACCCGGGTGTTTTCTCAGCTGCTCGTGTCACGGCGGCACGTTGATTTATGAGCAGCTCCCGTAGTTTAAAAACCCCCCGGAGCTGAAACTACCGGGATGGAGAATTCAGCCACAGTTTGTTTTGACCTTGAAAGCAACATCCCAAAGCTCGTCTGGAAGACTTGGCGGCAAATAATTGTAAAAAAAAAAAACGGACCAAAAAAAACAGTGTCGATTGTGACTTTTATTGTGAAGCAGGGAGGATGTATGGGCCGGTGTCCCGCGCCGGCCGGGTGATAGATTACACGATACCCAGCTTTCCTGATTTCGCAAATTTCTATGAAATGTGTCCCGAGTTCATGTAGCCGAGGAGATAAGAGGCTGGAAGAGACTCGCCGGCCAATAGGATTAATTCATTTCTCCCTCTTATCTGCTGATAGGGAAGGACCCTCCCCCCTCCCCCCTCTCCCCCTCTCCCCCTCTCCCTCCTCCTTTTCTTTCCTCCCCTCTTCTCTCATCTCCTGTTTTATTTTCTCCTCTCCTCTTCTTCTCCTCCTCGCCTCTCTATTACTTTTCTCTCCCCTCATCGCTCCTTTTCTGCCTCCTTTCCTCTCCTTTTCTTTCCTTTTCCTCCCCTCTTTTCCTCTCATCTTGTTTTAATTTCTCCTCCCCTTCTCCCTCTCTCTTATCCCCTCCTGTTTTCTTTTCTCTTTTTCCTCTCCCCTCCTCACCTCTCATCTTCTACCTGCTTTCCTCTTTTCCTCCCCTCCCTTCATCTCTCCTTTTATTTTCTCCTCATTCTCCCCCTTTTCTCTTCTCCTCTCCCCTCATTTTCTCTCCTTGTGTTTTTCACTCCACTTGATTTTCCTTTATTCCTCCCTTCTCTTTTCTTTTGCATCTCCTCTCCTTTCTTCTTCACTTACTTTTCTTTTCTCTATTAAACTCAATCTGATTCCCTTCCTCTCTCCTCCTTTCCTTTCTTTTCCTCTCTTTTCTTTTCCTTTCCTTTCCCTTCCTTTCCTTTCCTTGATGATACTATACTGCCTCATTCCACCGCTACAAGAGAAATGACTTTCCTTTGCAATCCGTGGCCCTTTGGCTGGTGTGTGTGTGTGTGTGGGGGTGTGTGTGTGTGTGTGTGTGTGGGGTGTGTGTGTGTGTGTGTGTGTGTGTGTGTGTGTGTGTGTGTGTGTGTGTGTGTGTGTTTGTGTGTGTGTGTGTGTGTGTGTGTGTGTGTGTGTGTGTGTGTGTGTGTGTGGGGTGTGTGTGTGTGTGTGTGTGTGTGTGTGTGTGTGTGTGTGTGTGTTTGTGTGTGTGTGTGTAACAACCCTAATTTTCTGGTTTGCACCAACAAATGCATTGGCTGCCAGTTTAAGGGTCACAGAAGCCAAGAGAGATGAGAAGTGATAGCCAACAGCCACACACACACACACACACACACACACACACACACACACACACACACACACACACACACACACATACATACGTACACACTGGTGTTCTGGTTAAATGCAGAATGTGTGATAATCTCCTTTCAGGTTAAACTGAGACCAACTTGCACTTTCAAATAGGAAAGTCGCTGGAGAACTGCAGGCTGGGAGGAGCAGTCACAACATTTAGCCAGGACACAACAGTGAAAAACTGTTGTGTGTAACCAGGACACAGTTAACCAAAAATTAGAGTAGTATTCTCAAACAGATAACTATCTTCCAGCTGGTCCAATAACCAACATCTCTGTTTTGCAGGAAGTTTAGCGACATCCAGCGTTTGATTTCGGTTTGGCATGCCTTTAAGTTTTAGAATTGGGAGTGATCGTTCAGTTTAACGGGTACATAACGTTGAGCATCATCAGCGAAGCAATGAAAATGAATGCCGAATTACAAATTATTTCACCGAGTGGAAGCAAATAAATGGTGTATAGCAGCGGGCCCAAGACAGAGCCTTGTGGAACACCAAACTCCACATTGCAACACTCATATTGTTGTGGAAGACGCGGTGCGTTTTATTGAGGAGATAAGACCTAAACCATGAAAGCACTGATCCTCGGATACCAATATAATTTTGAAGATGATTCAGGAGTATACTATGATCAATCGTAACGAAGGCTGCATTCAGGTCAAGTAACAATAGTGCTGAGGTTGAGTTGGAATCGATAACAGGAGATCGTTGACCACTCTAGTGAGTGCTGTTTCGGTGGAATGGAAAGATCTAAAACCAGATTGAAATAGTTCAAATAGGCTATTATTCGACAAGAATTCAGTAAGTAGAAATAATAGTATATATAATAGAATAGAATAGAATAGAATAGAATAGAATAGGCCAGGGGCTCTAATAGGACCCTAATATGTATGTTATATGTTAAAAGCTCAGTGGATTGGTGAAGCACGGCTTTTTCCATGGTAAGGTTACAGAATGTTACACAGTAGGAGAACAGAATAGAACAGAGTAGAATACAATAGAACAGAGTAGAATACAATAGAACAGAGTAGAATACAATAGAATAGACAGAGCCACAGTTGAGTGCACAGTATTTGTCTTTATGTCTCAGACAGTATAACAGATATAAATGAAGCCCTGCAGTATTTCCCTCCTCTCAGCTGCTCCTGGGTCAGCCAGTCTATTTGTCAAAGCTCAGGCTGTTAGTCTGTATTCTGTGTTGGAAATCCTCCAGGGTCGGACGGTTCACAACAACAGTGAGCGTCTTCTCTGTCCGACTCTAAACGGCCTCTCAATTGTTTCCGGCAAAACTGCCAGCGAGGCCGTTGGTCCGGCCGAGCCACTAGATCTTCTTTAAGACACTTCAACCCGTTGGCGTGTTTTTTTTTAAGATTCCTTAAAACAACATTGATTGTTTCCCAGAATGACTTTCTGTCAGCGTGGTAATGATTATGCAGATGCGGCACAACCTTTCCGTTTGACGGGCGGTTCCCACGGGGGAGGCGGTGACACCGCGGCTGTTGCCACGCCGACAGGACACCGACATGTCACCCCCCCACCCCATCCTCCCCTCTTCTCCTTCTGCTTAGTCTGGCCTTTTCCTGGATGGAGGTGTGGGGGGGGGGGGGGGCGTAGCTTTAACATTGAAGCTTATTAAGTAATAATTTACTTGATGTGGTGCTCATAAGGCATCATAAGGCATCATAACTGCATGTCTAAGCATATTGTGATAGTAAAGTAACACATTACTTGTATTATGCATCACAAAAAGATGATGAGCCCATTAGAGGCTCACTAGAAAATCATCAAACATCAAAGAATTACACTGAATTTCACATCATTAACTATACAGCTGCATCATGAAGTTTTCAACCATCATGTTTAGTATATCCTTTCATAGGTATGATTATAATTGGTTGTATTGGGCATTGCTGTGAAAGTGAATGTGTATAACTACGAGGGTGGGAGGGATTAATGAACTTAGTATGGCTCAGTAAATTGTGGATACAAGCTTCAAGGCATTTTCCAGGGAGATCAAGACCCAGAAAACTGGGACGTTTGTACTTTTGAGTGACTGGTGGCTTTTAGGCCTCAAACAGCTAACAGCTAACTGCACTCTAAAAAATAAGCATGTGGCCTTTATGCTTGGAAGTGAATGTATGTGACACTTAAGTCCATTTCCTTTTTTAATATTTTGAAGGGTATGAAATGGATTTGACCAGACTGTGACAGGTTAAAACCCCTAGTTATGTCTTCTCCCGCCCTCTCTGCCCTTACCTCCTCCAATGACAGTCCACGTTGATTTATTCTCCATGATGATTGGCTGTCTGCCTTATTGACAGCAAGCCGTCTTCTTAATATCTTCACTTTTCCTCTCCTTCTCCTCCTCTTCTTTCTTCTTCAAACCATTTTTCCTTTCATATTAAGTTTTTTTTCTCTGCCACTTGATTTTATTTGACAGAAAATATTCCTTAGCCGCTGCGCCGGGCGGCAGGCGAGGCGGCGTGGTTGTAGATCTCGGCCGTGGCAGACGTATTGATCGGGCTGATTTGCATACATAAATCTATTGGCTATCTGACACTTGCCAATATTCTGGGCAGCCGGGAGCCGCGGTGCTGAGTCGGCCAGGTCACATTATCATTGGTGATGGGGCTTTGATGAAGTGTGACAGCGCTGCCCAGGACCCTGACTGGCTGGCTGGATGGCTGGATGGATGGATGACTGGGTGGCTGACTGGATGGCTGAACAGATGGATGGCTGACTGGATGGGTGACTAGGTGACTGACTGGCTGGCTGGATGGCTGACTGGATGACTGGTTGGATGACTGGCTGGATGACTTTGTGGATGGATGGCTGGGTGGCTGACTGGATGGTTGACTAGATTACTGGACTGAGTGGATGGATGGCTGAACGGATGGACGGCTAACTCGATAGTTGACTGGATGGCTAATTGGATGACTTGGTGGATGGATGGCTGACTGGATGACTGGATGGCTGACTGGATGGGTGACTGGGTGACTGAATGGTTGACTAGATTACTGGACTGGATGGATGACTGGACTGAGTGGATGGATGGCTGAACAGATGGACGGCTAACTCAATAGTTGACTGGATGGCTAACTGGATGACTTGGTAGATGACTGGGTGGATAGATGGCTGACTAGTTGGATTACAGACTAGATAGATGTCTGACTGGATGACTGACTAGATGGGTGGCTGACTGGATGGATGGCTGACTGGATAGATGGATGACTAGATGGATGATTGGATGGATGGCTGATTAAATGGAGACTGACTAGATGGATGACTGACTAGATGGATGGCTGACTAGATGGATTTCTGACTGGATGGATGGATGACTAGATGGATGGCTGACAGACTGGATGGATGGATGACTAGATGGATTTCTGACTGGATGGATGGATGACTGAATGGATGACTAGATGGATGGCTGGATGGATGGATGACTAGATGGATGGCTGACTAGATGGATTTCTGACTGGATGGATGGATGACTAGATGGATGGCTGACAGGCTGGATGACTGGATGGATGGATGACTAGATGGATTTCTGACTGGATGGATGGCTGACTGGATGGATGGATGATGTTGTTGTTTAACAGTCTGTCTGTCCATCTGGACCTAGTTAGACTAGTGAAAAATATATTTTGTATTCTGACTAGTAGCAGTCTCTTTTGAAACAGAAGACCAACCTGGCTGAACCAGAGGAAACAAACTCAACCTGACGTCAACAACAACAAACAGCAGAACCTGGTCCGCTGACCTCAGAGCATCAGTGGTTCTGGACTCAGACGTTTTGGTTTATTTCTTTCATGTTTCTTATTTTAAAATGTGGTTTTCTGAATTGTTTCACCACTGCTTTGTGCTGGTGTGTTCTGTTCTCTCACCCAACACAGTTATGAGCCCAGTGTTCAAATGAATCTCCATCACTGTCCAGTTTGTGTGCTTATATAGTAAATAGTGTATCTTCTGTGCACATGTGCTGTATGTGTGTTGTATGTCTTGTCTGTACATGTGTTTTGTATGCACGTGTTGTGTGCACTTGTGCTGTGTGTGTGCGCTCATGTGTGTCTGAATCTGTGTGTGTGTGCGTGTGTGTGTGTGTGTGTGTGTGTGTGTGTGTGTGAAGCAGTGCAGCTCCTAGGTTCTTTGTTTCTGGCTGGGGAAAAGGTCAGAGCAGCAGAGAGAATTAATTGAAGACTGAGAGCACACAGCTGGCTCTGTCAGACCAACCGGGCCTGTGTGTGTGTGTGTGTGTGTGTGTGTGTGTGTGTGTGTGTGTGTGTGTGTGTGTGTGTGTATACAGTACAGTAGGTTATGAAGTGGTATCATGGAACTTCAGCACACAGACGTCCATGTAAACCAATTAAATAAAAAAAAAAGAAAAGTATTACAGAGTGTGTGTGTGTGTGTGTGTGGTTGTGTGTGCATACCTATGTGCTTATGCATGTGTATGTGTGTACTGTATAAATGGTGTGTGTATATACTGCATGTTCATAGGTGCTTGCATGTATACGTTTGCGTGTGTGTGTGTGTGTATGATTGTGTATATTTGCATGTATTTATGGGCATGTGTGTGTGTTTGCGCATTTCTATGTATATTTTTTAATATATTTATGTGTGTGAATGTGTGTATATACTGCATATATACTGTATGCATATATTTATGTGTGTGTGTGTGTGTGTGTGTGCACTCCCCCATTACCTGGCAGTGCTCCCGGCTCGGCGTCGCCGTGGGAATGCGCCGTGACAACCTGCTGCTTTCGTATGCAAGAGAACAGCGGCGAGCCGAGCGCCGAGTTAATAGCTCTTCTGTGGCGGCGGCCTGATCCCTTCAGCGGCGCCCCGCCCCCCCCACCAGCACACGCCGTGATTCAAACACCAAGTGGCACAATTTAATGAAGTTCTGTTCCTTAAAGCAAGTGGCGGTTCAGGGGGGGGATGGAGGGATGGGCGGAGGAGAGAGAGGTAGAGGTATCCCAGCCTCTCTCCTCTCTCTCCCCCGGGCGATCAGCTCATCTGTTTCTTTGAATAGTTTCCACGGGGCCGATCGATGCGCCGGGTTTCTCCTGGCCTTTCAGCGCCTGTCAGCCGTCATCCAGGGATGCAAATTCGCGTCAGAAACTGGCCTGACACTTTTCCTGTCGGCACCCGGGCGCTCGAAACCGCTGCAGCTCAGCAATAAACGGGGTGAAGGCCTCGTTTCTCAGAAGGCCAGGAGAGAGAGAGAGAGAGAGAGAGAGGGAGTGAGGGAGGAGAGAGAGAGAGAGAGAGACCTTTTCCATCAAAGTTTTCTCCGTCCATCCTGACAGGAAAAGGATGAGAAAGGACACTTGGTAAAGTTCACCTCCTTCTGCGCGGAGCAGCAGCACAGTCAGAACAAAAAAAGGAATCAGCTCTTGATCGCGGCGCTGCTGATCACACCCAGAATGCTTTGCTGCTCGCGTTATGAATCAACTTTCACGCTCTGTTTCCGGCGCTGACGCAGTACTCATGTCGTCCTGCAGGTCGTACAGACAGAGAAGAGAGAGAGAGAAACCTTTTTTAAGGAGGTTTGACAGGATGTGAAACGACACCTGGTGAAGTTCGCCTCTTTCTGATGGCAGCAAATACCGAGAAGCAACAGAAGAAAAAAGGATTAAGACTCTTTACGTTCTTTCGTACTTGAGGGGGAGAAATGAGCGGTGCTGTATCAACCTCAAACACAACCAGACTACTGACGGGTGGTGGTGGTTCTCCATCCTGGTCCAGAAACCCAGCAGGACTCTGGCCCCCGCGAGGACCAGGGCGGAGAACCACCGTCTTTAAAAAACGACCTCCGAGCACGAAAAGAGAGAAACCCGTCTCCCCGCCAGGACAGGATCAGGAGGAGGAGTCACGACTGGAAACAGGAAGTGGTTTGACGTGGAAATAGAGAGCTGGAAAGTAAGGGTGTGGAGGTGGAGGGGGCGGATGGGCGGAGACATTTACCCTCAAACCCTCCAACCCTCAAACCCTCAAACCCTCAAACCCTCAAACCCGGGTTCAATTCCCACTTTTTGCTACTGGGAGGAACGTTTTCATTTTTCAGAGAAAGTGTTTCTTATGAGCAAACCTTCACTTGTTTGTCGTTTTAGTTGAAAATGTCCAATTCCGGCTCCAGTCACATGATCGTTTGTGGCGGACGATGGTTTGCGCCCACCCCGCGTACTCGCGTCAGACTTTGCGCTCGTTTCGCTCCATTTTCCCAGACTGTGTTCTGTCTCGTCTAACAGCGGCGTTATAAATCAGCCGAATCAGTGTCACGTCGCTTTATTTGCCAAGTACAATGTGCAGGAATTTGTGTCGGTGCCAGACGTGAAGCGATACATGAGAGATGTAACAGCTAACGTCGCAGCACACTGTGGGAAAAGGGAGCTCAACATCCTGTGGTCAGACACTTAATGTACTTTTGCTGCTGGCACACTCGGTATTCTGCCACACCGTTCTAAACATGGTGGAGATGGAAAGCGAGAGGATGACCTTTTCTCTTTCTGTCCTGCCAGAATAAGTTTGTGAGAGAACTCTTCACAAAGTTCACCTCTTTTTGCAAAACTTGGCAACAGAGTCAGAAAGCAGAAAAAAGGCACTTAAAGTTCTTCGGACGAAACTTGAACTTTAAGGGAAAATCCTGCGACGGTGCAGTTCTTCGGTGGAGTCGCTGCTGTACCAGATACTCTGACTTGAGATGATGAGATGATGCCTCAGAAATCAGCTCAATAAATCAGTAAATCAGCTCAATTTCTATTCTGACACACAATATTCACAACATGCTGCTCATTTGGTCTTTAGTATTAGTATTAGTTACGTCTGAATCTGAGTCATTTCATCCATTTACGTGTTCATCTTGTTACGTTTTGTCCTGCAGACTCTCCAGATAGACAGATAGATAGATAGATAGATAGATAGATAGATAGATAGATAGATAGATAGATAGATAGATAGATAGACAGACAGACAGACAGACAGACAGACAGACAGACAGATAGATGATAGATAGATAGATAGATAGATAGATAGATAGATAGATAGATAGATAGATAGACAGATAGATAGATAGATAGATAGATAGACAGATAGATAGATAGATAGATAGATAGATGATAGATAGATAGATAGATAGATAGATAGATAGATAGATAGATAGATAGATAGATAGATAGATAGATAGATAGATAGATAGATAGATAGATAGATAGATAGATAGACAGAATACAAAGGCCTAGATACTAAATACTACAATACTAGGTGATATAGAACCAGGTCTACTGAAAGTTTCCATCCATGAAAGTTGAAACTGATGATGCGATTCCAAAACCAAGAGAGGAAATGGAGAAGTTCATTTATAACGTTGTCACTTCCTGAATAACATTTTGAACTAGTTTTGAAGAACATTTCAGATACGATGCTTCAGAAACTAGTTCAACGTCTTCACTCTGATTACCTTTGGCAGCGTTCACGTTTAGTTTTCCACCTGAATGTTTATTAGCTTCAGACAGCTGATCTGTTTCTACTCTCTTACTTCCAGTTTCTCCTCTTTTACTCTGAGATCAGTTACAGACTCTGTTAGTTTATCAGGAGTGAAGAACCTTCCTACTTATTTAACCAGGAAGCAGCCACCTCGTCTCCTTTCCTTTCCTTTCCTTTCCTTTCCTTTCCTTTCCTCCTCTGTCTTCATCTCCTCAACTTCTCTCCTAATCTCCTCTACCCTTTCCTCCTTTCCTTTCATCCTCTTCCCTCATCTCCTCGTCCCCCCTCCCTTTCCACTCTCATCATCTCATCTCCTCTCCTCTCTCCTTTCTCCTCAATTCATCCTCTCCTCTCCACCTCATCTCCTTTCCCCTTTCTTCCTTTCCTTTCATCATCATCTCCCGTCCTCAATCCTCTCCCCTTCACCTCGTCTCGTCTCCTCAGCTCCTCACCTCCTTTCCTCTCTCCTCTCTCCTTTCTCCTCGTCTCCTCTCCTCTTTCCTCCTCCTTTTCCTTTCATCCTCCTCCTCTCCCGTCATCTCCCCCTCATCTCCTCCATCCTCCCTTCATCTCCTCCTCTTCTTTCCTCCCCCCCTTCAGGCTTATTAAGATTTCAAAGATACAAACGGCGGCGGTCTGATTGCTTTCAGGGAATCTGCCTTTAATAATTACAGGTGGAAGAACTCGGTTGCCGTCGGCGGCGGAGACTAAAGAGACTAATGGAAAACTAGATTTTTTCACTGAATTAGAGCGAAGCCGCGGATCCATATATTGACGAGCCATCACCGCCACGGATCAGGAGAAGTGTTTCGGACTTGTCGGGGAGGACGCCGGCAAACTGGCTCTGATGCTCCCTGGCATGTTCCTACCCGTTGCGAGGCATTGTGCGGGGCGAGAGACTATAGGGAGAGGGGACAGCAAAGAGAGAGAGAGAGAGAGAGAGACATGGAGGGGGGGGAGGGGGAGGGGCCACGCACTGCCAGACCCGGCCTCATCTCCCAGACCAGATTGTGGAGGGAAGACGGGATGGAGGGGGGAGTTGAAAGGCCACAGAGTTAACCTTTTGTTTGATGACCTCCCCCCTCCACCCCTCCTCTTCATCCTCCTCCTCCTCCTCCTCCTCTTCATCCTCCTCCTCCTCCTTTCATTGCAGAACCTGAATCAAAATGTAAATGTTGGTACCTTTGAGAGAAGAGGGGCGTTGGGGTCCGAGGGTATTGATTATGTGAAGTGAGCCAGAGCTCCCCGGTTGGGTCGCCTCGTATTTTGGGATTCGCTGTATTTTTAGAGAGGATGGAGAGAGGATGGAGAGAGGATGAGAGAGGATGGAGAGAGGATGGAGAGGGGACGGAGAGGGGATGGAGAGAGGATGGAGAGAGGATGGAGAGAGGATGGAGAGAGGATGGAGAGAGGGATGGAGAGGGGATGGAGAGAGGATGGAGAGAGGATGGAGAGAGGGATGGAGAGGGGATGGAGAGAGGATGGAGAGAGGATGGAGAGAGGATGGAGAGAGGATGGAGAGAGGATGGAGAGAGGACGGGGATGGGAGGGTTAAATGTGGTTTCACCTTCAAAACAAAATTTCTATTTGAAATTATCAGTCATTTATTTACATGTGCTACCTCTCAGATGGTCATCTCATCTACTGACATCAATGTCTACTGACCTCAACATCTACTGACATCAACGTCTATTGACCTCAACATCTACTCACCTCAACATCTACTGACATCAACATCTACTGACCTCAACGTCTACTGACCTCAACATCTACTGACATCAATGTCTATTGACCTCAACATCTACTGACATCAACATCTACTGACCTCAACGTCTACTGACCTCAACATCTACTGACCTCAGAATCTACTGACCTCAACATCTACTGACATCAACATCTACTGACATCAACGTCTATTGACCTCAGCATCTACTGACCTCAACGTCTACTGACCTCAACATCTACTGACCTCAACATCTACTGACCTAAATATCATGATGAGAGAAGTAGACAGGATCTGGGTTCAAACCCCCGGTATCGGTAACCACCCACCCTGCTGAAGTGCCCTTGAGCAGCACCCTGAATCCCTACCAGCTCCGGGGTGCTGCTCTGTAGCTGAACCTGACCTGTGACCTCTGACCTCCGACCTCCCTGTGGAGGGGGGCGAGAGAAAAGAGGAATTTCCCTACGGGGAGGTAGAGGAGCATATTATTAGAACAAAGCTTCATTCCAGGTTAACTAACCTTTGGTTTCATCCCATTTGATCCCTGATATTAAAAAAAGGAGGTCTGGGGCCTCCTGGTGGCTCAGGTGGCATGTAACCACAACACCGTGGGTTCGAATCTGACCTGGGACCCTGTCTCTTTGCTGTCTAATAATAATAGTCTTAATAAAAGAGGTCTCTAGCAGCTGGTAATGGAATAGCTGCTGGATAAAAAGTGATAACACAAACATGTAATAAAATCTGTTCATGTAATAAATAAAATAATAAATAAAAACATATTCAGATTTTAATCAATTTGAATTTTAGTAATCAGTTGTAATTTTTCCTGATGTAATCCATTACCTCATTAAGTATCAATCATTGTGTTGTAAAGCTTGAAACATTTTTTTTTAATTATTACAATTTCAGTCTTAAGATGTTCTAACATTATAAACATGATCTGTTTATTTTGACATTTCTGACCCATTTAGAGACGTTTTTATCACATTTGGACTATTTATCACATTCTCCAACATTTATTACATTATCAGTTGATACAAGGGGCCTGAAATCTGCAATTAAACTAAGATGAATGTAACAAGAGTGTTTTTTAGAAATGGAAACCGACCACCTGCACAGTGAAAAGCCTCCATAAAAACCCCGTTGATAACCAGCTTGACCTCCCACTGAGTTAACATTTTCTTACTGTAAACATAGAAGTTAAACTGTTTCTGTCCCCCAAAGGAAATTAAATGTTGATGCTTTCTGCCACCCGGTAAACATACCATGTGAAATTGGGTGTTTTAAATGTAAGCACGGGGCGGCGTGGGGCTTTCTGGAGCCGCGGTGTTACCAGGCCATCCATCCATCATCGGCTCCGCTCTCTCCTCAAACTTGGTTTTTGTTTGGAAACCATCCGTCATATCGCTGACCGTGACACAACAGACGGACCCGGGTGGATTCAGACAACTTTGTACAAAACAAACACGTGAAATAGTTCTGGGGATATTTTCACGTAGGTGCAATAAAAAGATTCTCAAATGGGTTTTTTTTGTTGTTCGACTGATATGATATGAAGTTTTTGAAGGCCGAAGCTGCTGATACCCAATATTTGGTGTGATATTGAGTCCCTTTAAATGATAAAATACAGTGTTTCCCCCGGACTTATGTTCTTGACAGGGTGGAAAACCTCTGAAACAGCAATGACACCATCATGGGACACTAAAACTCTCCAGGATAATAATAATAATAATAATAATAATAATAATAATAATAATAATGATAATGATAATGATAATGATAATGATAATGATAATAATAATGATAATAATAATGATAATAATAATAATAATAATAATATCCACACATCTGATCAAAATGTCTCATTAGAATCAGTTCAGGTTCTTCCCATACAAACCAGGTGTATTATTGATCAATTCCACGATAAATATGTAATCAATGAAACTGCATGACATCAGACTGGACCAGGTTCAGTTTTAATAAAAGTACGATATTGTTTTTTTCCCCATGTGCCTCAGACTTTTACACGGTACTAAAACTGCACTTTGTATTTCCACCTTCAACTGAGAGTTTGAACTGGAAGACGATAATTTACACTGGAAGAAATGGAGCAGAAATTCAGACGGCAACACCAGTTTTACCTCTGGTCTCTTCACATCCCGTTTCCTCAACTCAAGACTTTCTCTATGTAGGTCTCTCCCGCTCAGGCCGGCCCGCTGCCCCTACATCTGCCGACTCAAAGCTACAAATGACGTGATTATGATATATCATGTATTAGAGAAAGTCTCTTTGTTTCCGCTGTAAAAAAAGAAATCAATACCTGGAGCGCCGTGGAGCCTTGTGGGGCTGTGGTCTCTCCTCCGGACTGACCAGGTAAGGGTTAGGCCCGGACGGGTTTCGCGGGGTTGGAAATGCTGATTCCACATTTAGCCTGACAGTGATGCATGCCTCGGCCTCCTTGTCCGGTTAGCCTGGTACCTGAGGGTCCAGCCGAGGAAGATCAGCTGCAGGACCAGGATCGGGTTAAGATGGGGAGGGGCCAGAAACCGCTGCTTATTTTTAGACCGGCAAAGTCTGGGAGGGAGAGGAGAAAGGAAAGGAGGGAATTCTTTTTTTTTTTTTTTTTTTTTAGATTAGGAGAGAAGAGACGAGGAGGGAGGAGGAATTTTTGGATTATTCGTGGAGAGCAGAGAGGAAGAGGAGGCATTGTTTTTTAGAAAGGGTGGAGGAATGAAATCAGTTTTTTCACATCAGTATGACACAGATGTTGCATGAACAGTAAAAATTTAAATAAGTTTATTTGAACTGGTTTTGAGTGAGCTGCACCTTTAGATGCTGATGGAGTAGACAGAGAAAGGAAAAGAGTGATATATAGATTTTGTTTTGAAAATCATTTAAAAACTACCCATAATGCTGTGCGTTATGTGATGGACATTCATCAGCTCAACCCTCTTCTCTCTCACCTGGTTCCTACAGACTTTGAAAGACAGGAAAAGTCATAGAATTCAAACATTGTGTTTCCCAGGGGTGGAAAAGTTCTGGAAACGAGAGCATATAGTTTTGGAAATCATGGAAATTTGTTTTTTTGTTGTTGTTTTTCCAGTGAAATGTTAAATGTCTCAGCTTGGCTGCTTGTTGATTCACTTCCTTTTGAGGAATAAAAACTCAGATCAGAAATGTCCTGATAGTTTCGGTCCTGAGAGATAGTTGGAGCAGAAATAATAAGACCTGGAGATTCACATCACATGTTCACTGTTAACAATGTGACATTTGCGCCATGAAATTGTGGTTTATGTCGTGGAAAAGTCTTGGAAAAGTCTTGGAGTTTGATCAGGACGACGGTGTGGAAACCCAGTCTCACCGCCAGTGATACAGTAGTAAATAAAAAGGTTACCCTCCACTACGTCCCTGTTCACCCACCCCCATCCACTCACCCTCCCTTCCTCTGATGTTGACCTTTGGCCCTTGACCTCCCAGTGGGTTGTGTTGAGGGTCATCATTAGACTGGTCTGGAGCCTGCTGGAGACACCCAACTCCCCCAGCTCACCGGAGCCTGAGATGCTGCCAGACTCTCCAGCTGGCCGGGAGGAGAAAACAGAAAACAGAAAAAAGAAATATTTAAAAAAAGACAGAAGTCCTAACAGAGACTCTGAGTCCTCCGACAGAATGGATGTAGTTGTCGTTATTGCTGTTGTTGTTGTTGTGTCCACCATTCCTTATAAAGACAATGGTGTTAATGAGCCTCACATATCAACCGCAGCACCCTCTGTCCTGTGTGTGTGTGTGTGTGTGTGTGTGTGTGTGTGTGTGTGTGTGTGTGTGTGTGTTGGCAGGGCTGTATATCTCAGTGTGAAGGTTTGGGTTTGGTGGTATTTGTCTTCGAGCAGCTCCAGGCTCAGTCCCTAGTCTGTCTACATTCACACACAGGCTGAATGCTAGCGTAGCAACTGGCAGCCAGTTAGCTTAGCTATCTTAGCACGTTAGGCTAATGGTTAATGACTGACAACCGGCTAGCTTAGTGGCTCAGCAATTTAGAAGATTAATGGTTAAATGGCTTAGAGGTACAGAATGTT
Organism: Hoplostethus mediterraneus; assembly: GCA_034670385.1. Lineage (NCBI taxonomy): Eukaryota > Metazoa > Chordata > Actinopteri > Trachichthyiformes > Trachichthyidae > Hoplostethus > Hoplostethus mediterraneus. The sequence goes on from JAXDDW010000103.1 coordinate 270,403, forward strand.
ACGCTAAACTGAAATGGCTGATTAAGCAGCTAGCGCAGCATTTTAGCATGGCAGACTAATGTTGAACAAACAACTAGCTTAGTGGCATAGCATGTTATGCTAATGATTAATAACAAATAACCAGTTAGTTTTGCAACTTAGAACACTAATGTTTTAGTGACCACAGGACACAGGATACTAAAACTCTCCATTGAAACCAGAACTAATGAAATCAACTGAGCACAGGACACTAAAACTCTCTGTTGAAACCAAAAGTAATGAAATTCTCTAGCCACAGGACACTAAAACTCTCTGTTGAAACCAAAAGTAATGAAATTCTCTAGCCACAGGACACTAAAACTCTCCGTTGAAACCAAAAGTAATGAAATTCTCTGACCACAGGATACTAAAACTCCAAGTTGAAACTAAATCTAATGAAATCAACTGACCACAGGACACTAAAACCCTCCATTGAAACCGGTAGCCTACTAATGAAGTCCACTGACTACAGGACACTAAAACCCTCCACTGAGACCGATACTAAAGAAGTCCACTGACTACAGGACACTAAAACCCTCCACTGAGACCGATACTAAAGAAGTCCACTGACTACAGGACACTAAAACTCTCCATTGAAACCGGTACTAAAGAAGTCCACTGACTACAGGACACTAAAACCCTCCACTGAGACCGATACTAAAGAAGTCCACTGACTACAGGACACTAAAACTCTCCACTGAAACCGGTACTAAAGAAGTCCACTGACTACAGGACACTAAAACCCTCCACTGAGACCGATACTAAAGAAGTCCACTGACTACAGGACACTAAAACTCTCCATTGAAACCGGTACTAAAGAAGTCCACTGACTACAGGACACTAAAACTCTCCACTGAAACCGATACTAAAGAAGTCCAGTGACTACAGGACACTAAAACTCTCCATTGAAACCGGTACTAAAGAAGTCCACTGACTACAGGACACTAAAACTCTCCATTGAAACCGATACTAAAGAAGTCCAGTGACTACAGGACACTAAAACTCTCCATTGAAACCAGTACTAAAGAAGTCCAGTGACTACAGGACACTAAAACTCTCCATTGAAACCGGTACTAAAGAAGTCCACTGACTACAGGACACTAAAACTCTCCATTGAAACCGGTACTAAAGAAGTCCACTGACTACAGGACACTAAAACCCTCCACTGAGACCGATACTAAAGAAGTCCACTGACTACAGGACACTAAAACTCTCCATTGAAACCGGTACTAAAGAAGTCCACTGACTACAGGACACTAAAACTCTCCACTGAAACCGATACTAAAGAAGTCCAGTGACTACAGGACACTAAAACTCTCCATTGAAACCGGTACTAAAGAAGTCCACTGACTACAGGACACTAAAACTCTCCATTGAAACCGATACTAAAGAAGTCCAGTGACTACAGGACACTAAAACTCTCCATTGAAACCAGTACTAATGACGTCCAGTGACCATGAGAGCGTTGAGGCAGGAAGCTGCCGGTGCGTTCGCTGTCCGTCATCGGTGGGATGTTGGAGAAATTCTCGGTTGGGGAGTCGGGCTCAGGTTTACCATCTGTCAGCTCTGAAGGGCCGGCTATCGATCCAACGCCGGGGTCACACCGGGACCTGACCCCACATCACCACCTGACACACCAACACACACACACACACACACACACACACACACACACACACAGATGCACAACCAGGAATGTAACACAGATGCATAAAGCACACACACACACACACATATGTATATATTCACGCACAAATGCATGCATGCACCCAAAAGCTTACATACACACACACACACACACACACACACACACACACACACACACACACACACACACACACACACAGGTATATGACAGTAACAGTGACAGTCATTTTCCCACTGTGATGCTGTCAGCCTGCTGAGCAGCTACAGCAGTCAGTCCTAACCTTTCCTCCCCAACCTCAACCCTGATCAGACCCCCTGAACCTCCCGCTGCAGGCAGGCCCACATGCTGTGTGTGTGTGTGTGTGTGTGTGTGTGTGTGTGTGTGTGTGTGTGTGTGTGTGTGCGTGTGTGTGTGTGTGTGTGTGTGTCTTTC
>JAXDDW010000103.1:280000-285000 GCA_034670385.1 Hoplostethus mediterraneus
GCCTCTACCAGCCTCTACTAGCCTCTACTAGCCTCTACCAGCCTCTACTAGCCTGTAAGCCTCTACCAGCCTCTACCAGCCTCTACTAGCCTCTACCAGCCTCTACTAGCCTGTCAGCCTCTACCAGCCTCTACTAGCCTCTACTAGCATCTACCAGCCTCTACCAGCCTCTACCAGCCTCTACTAGCCTCTACCAGCCTCTACTAGCCTGTTAGCCTCTACCAGCCTCTACTAGCCTCTACCAGCCTCTACCAGCCTCTACCAGCCTCTACTAGCCTCTACCAGCCTCTACTAGCCTGTCAGCCTCTACCAGCCTCTACTAGCATCTACCAGCCTCTACTAGCATCTACCAGCCTCTACCAGCCTCTACCAGCCTCTACTAGCCTCTACTAGCCTCTACCAGCCTCTACTAGCCTGTTAGCCTCTACCAGCCTCTACCAGCCTCTACCAGCCTCTACTAGCATCTACCAGCCTCTACCAGCCTCTACCAGCCTCTACCAGACTCTACTAGCCTCTACCAGCCTCTACTAGCCTCTACTAGCCTCTACTAGCCTCTACCAGCCTCTACCAGCCTCTACCAGCCTCTACTAGCCTCTACTAGCCTCTACTAGCCTCTACCAGCCTCTACCAGCCTCTACCAGCCTCTACCAGCCTCTACTAGCCTCTACTAGCCTCTACCAGCCTCTACTCTATTCTACTTTGTGTCCACCGGGTCGATTTGGAGGGAAATCTGCTGGATTGCTTTACGGCACCAAACAGGAAGAGGTTCTGTTCTTCCAGCGCTAACGGAGATAAAGATAAAGAGTTTCTGGAGACGGCAGATGGAGGAAGGAGAGAAAGGAAGATGGAGAAATCACTTCAACATGTTGATCTTCTTCAGGAAAGATAAAGAGAGGGAGGGGGAGGGGGGACAGGAAGCAACGGGGGTTTCTGGGAAATGTAGTCTTAATGTGGAGGAACACATGGTCTCATTGGTTTACAGTAATGATAATGATAGTGATATATCGATGGTTAAAAGACTCCAGGTTTAAATAAGAAGTCACATGGCCGACTTCAGTTAACAAGCAGGATGGATTTAATCATTTGTTCCACCAAAAGGCAGATCCGATCCCGACCTCAGATCCTTCCTCACAATGTACAAATCTACTTGGCGGTTATTGATGACTCGCGACCGGTATGATTTATACGGGGAAACAACCGGCGGCCGGCGAGGCTTTTTACAAATGATGAAACGATAAAAATAGGAAGTCATATTTCCTCACAAAAGGCTTTTTTTTTTTGAAAAATTAAGGTGGAGCTGTGGAGATGGATGAGGCTTTAACCTGACGGCGGTGGTCTATGACTGCTATTGAATGGACCGCATCCTTAACAAATGTCCCCATCACTCTGCCCGATCGCTCGACTCCCTCCCTCCCTCCCTCTCTCTCTCTCTCTCTCTCTCTTTCTCTCTCTCTCCCTCTCTCTCTCTCTCTCTCTCTCTCTCTCCCTCTCTCTCTCTCTCTCCCTCTCCCTACAGAAGATGGATGTGTGTGTGTGTGGCCTATGACAGAGTAATGTGTCCTGGCATGCTAGTTGGGTTTATTAGCAGAAACTAGTTATTTCTGGGCCCCCCTGTGTGTGTGTGTGTGTGTGTGTGTTTGTGTGTGTGTGTGTGTGTGTGTGTGTGTGCGTCTGTGTGTGTGTGTGGGCGTGCTTGTAACCAGAGTGTGTGAGAGGACGAAGGATTGGTTACATGTGTTTGTGCCTGTGCGTGGGGTTAAGAGTGTGTGTGTGTGTGTGTGTGTGTGTGTGTGTGTGTGTGTGTGTGTGTGTGTGTTTGTGTGTGTGTGTGTGTGTGTGCGTGTGTGTGTGTGTGTGTGTGTAACAGCAGTGATAGATGCAGTGTGGCTCCTGTTGATTTTGTTCATTTGTCAACGGCTGGAGAAAGGGTTAATCAGCTCTCTCTCTCTCTCTCTCTGTCTCTCTCCCTCTCTCGCTCTCTTTCTCAATTGTCTGTCTTCATTCTTTCCCTTTCATTTCTCTTTCTATCTCTCTCTCTCTTTTCTCGCTCTCCCCCTCTCCTCTCTGTTTCTCTTTTTCCTCTCCTCTCTCTTTTGATATTTCTCATCTTTTCTCTTCTTTCCCTCCGTTCTTGTTTGTTTTTGTGTGGTTGTTTTTTGGTTTGTATTTAAGTGGGTCAATAAAAGGCTTTTAAATTAAATTCTCCCTTTTATTATATAATTATAATATATATTTTATTATATATATAATATATATTTTATTATATCCCAGATTATTTTCAGATGATCAGAAATTATTTGACCTCCTTCATGTTTTCCTCTCTCAGTAATTCACAACGTCAGAGTCGATATTTTTTATTTACATTTCTTTTTACAAGGCAGAGAGAGGAAGAAAAAAATGAGATAAGGAGAGAAGAAGAGAGGGAGGGAAAAGAAAGAGAAGAAGGGAGGAAGAAGAGAAAAAAGAGCGATAAATTGAGAGGGAGAAGAAATGAATGAGAGGAAGAGGAAGAGAGAGATTAGGAGGATAGAGGAAATAGAGTGATGGAGGAAGATAGGAAGGAAATAATAGAGAGAAAGAAGAAAAAGACAACCGAGAGAAAAGAGCAAAAAAAAAGGAGAAACAATAACAGAAGGAAAGAAAAGGGATGAAAATAAACACACACACACACACACACACACACACACACACACACGCACACACACACACACACTCCTCCCCCTGCTATCTATCCATCTATCTCAGCTTGTGGAAATAAGGGCCTCCTTGTTGTCAGGAGACACTCGCTTGTTATTTTTTTCCTCCTCCCTCCATCCCTCGCTCGCCCCTCCCTCCATTCATCCCTCCCTCGCTCGCCCTCCTTCTTGTCGTCCGTCTGCCGGCGTTCTGTCATGTGTGAAGGTATCGATTTGCCAGCGTTTTAACCATCAAACTGCAGCTCCGCTTTTTAAACAATATCTGACGGACGGGAGGAGGAGGAGGAGGAGGAGGAGGAGGAGGAGGAGGAGGAAGAGAGGAAAAGGGAGGAAGGGAGGGGAGGAAGAGGAGAAGGAGGGGATAGTCACTTAAAAGACACTATTTCAATTTCAGAAACGACAGAATGACTGGCTTTGAAAAGGAGCGATGGAGCAGAGAGGAGGAGGAGAGGAAAAGAGAAGTGAGAGGAAGAGGAGAAGGAGGAGGAGGAGAGGAAAAGAGGAGTAGGAGGGGAGGGAAGAAGAGGAGGATGGAGGGGAAGAGGAAGAGGAGATGAGAAGACAGAATAAGAGGGGAAAGGGAGGAGGAGGGGATGAAGAGGAGGAGAAGGGGAGGAGGAAGAGAACAGGAGGAAGAGGAGGAGGAGGAGAAAGAGGAGGAGGTCCTCAAAGACGCTCGTTCTGTCTTTCCTGAACGTAAAATAGCGTCTTTGAAAAGGAGCGATGGAGCAGAGAGGAAAGAAAGAGAGATGAAGAGCGAATGAGAAAGAGAGATGGAGAGATGAAGACATTGAAAAAAGAAAGATGGAGTGATTGAGAAAGAGAACGAGAGCGATGGAGGGATTAAAAAAGACGGAAAAAGAGAGAAAGAGATCGAGGGATTACAAAAGAGAAATATTTAGTGATTAAAAAAAAGAAAGGGAGTGATGGATGGAGAGGAAGATGAAAGTACCGGAAAAGACAGAAAGAAGAAGAGATGGAGGGATGGAGGGATGGAGGGATGGAGGGATGGAGGGATGGCAAAACGAGTGTTAGTCTTCTTTATGGATCGCTGTTAGCTCAACCAAACTTTGGCGGCATTGATCTGCTGCCAGCACAGCATTTATCACTGGAGTGTGAGTGTGTGTGTGTGTGTGTGTGTGTGTGTGTGTGTGTGTGTGTGTGTGTGTGTGTGTGTGTATGGAGTAAGAGAGGAGATCACACACGATGCACACACACACACACACTCTCTATTAGGTGAACATACACACACTCTCCACTTGCCATACACACACACAAGTCCAGAGAGTGTAACCTCGGCATTATCCACCCCCCCCTAACACACACACACACACACACACACACACACACACACACACACACACACACACACACACACACACACACACACACACACACACACACACACACACACACACACACACACATGTCCGCGGGGTGCTAAGGCCATTCAGTGGAGCATCTCTTCCTACTGGTGTGTGAAAACAATAAGAGAGATGGAGGAGGCTGAAAAATCCATCCATCCCGCTGAGAGAGAGAGAGAGAGAGAGAGAGAGAGAGGAGAGAGAGAGAGAGAGAGAGAGAGAGAGAGAGAGAGAGAGAGAGGAGAGAGAGAGAGAGAGAGAGAGAGAGAGAGAGAGAGAGGAGAGAGAGAGAGAGAGAGAGAGAGAGAGAGAGAGAGAGAGAGAGAGAGAGAGAGAGAGGAGAGAGAGAGAGAGAGAGAGAGAGAGAGAGAGAGAGAGAGACAGAGAGAGAGAGACAGAGAGAGAGAGAGAGAGAGAGAGAGAGAGAGACTACCACTGTGACTGTATTATCCTCTAGGCAGCTCCACGTGTCATTTCTGATCCGTCTGTCTGTCCAGCTCCAGACAAGTCCTCGTTGAAAAGCTCTGACCTGCTCTATCAACCTGCTATCAATTAGTCAAGTTAACCCGCTATCAGTTAGTCAAGTTAACCCGCTATCAATTAGTCAAGTTAACCCGCTATAAGTTAGTCAAGTTAACCCGCTATCAGTTAGTCAAGTTAACCTGCTATCAGTTAGTCAAGTTAACCCGCTATCAGTTAGTCAAGTTAACCCGCTATCAGTTAGTCAAGTTAACCTGCTATCAGTTAGTCAAGTTAACCCGCTATAAGTTAACCTGCTATCAGTTAGTCAAGTTAACCTGCTATCAGTTAGTCAAGTTAACCTGCTATCAGTTAGTCAAGTTAACCCGCTATCTATTGGTTTATAGTTGCTGTCAATCACCTCGTCAGACTAGACGCAGCATCTCTCAGTCCATCACCATGGAGATGTCCTTGCTTCTGT
>JAXDDW010000103.1:290000-330000 GCA_034670385.1 Hoplostethus mediterraneus
GCATGGGCAAATGGGCAGATACACTACCAGAGAACTAGAGAACCAGAGATCAAGAGATCAAGAGATCAAGAGATCAAGAGATCAAAGAACTAGAGAACCAGAGAACCAGAGATCAAGAGATCAAAGAACTAGAGAACCAGAGAACCAGAGATCAAGAGATCAAAGAACTAGAGAACCAGAGAACCAGACAACCAGAGATCAAGAGATCAAAGAACTAGAGAACCGGAGAACCAGAGAACCAGAAAACCAGAGAACCAAAGAACCAAAGTACCAGAGAACCAGAGAACCAAAGAACCAAAGAACTAGAGAACCAGAGAACCAGAAAACCAGAGAACTAGAGAACCAAAGAACCAGAGAACTGTAGTACTGTGTTATTCTGTTACTGGTCTGTTGTCCTGGACCGTGTGTCAGTAGCTGCTGTACTACTATGTTAGTCTGTTACTGGTCTGTTGTCCTGGACCGTGTGTCAGTAGCTGCTGTACTACTATGTTAGTCTGTTACTGGTCTGTTGTCCTGGATCATGTGTCAGTAGCTCCTGTACTACTATGTTAGTCTGTTGTCCTGGATCATGTGTCAGTAGCTCCTGTACTACTATGTTAGTCTGTTGTCCTGGACCGTGTGTCAGTAGCTCCTGTACTACTATGTTAGTTGTTGTCCTGGACCATGTGTCAGTAGCTCCTGTACTACTATGTTAGTCTGTTACTGGTCTGTTGTCCTGGACCGTGTGTCAGTAGCTCCTGTAGTACTATGTTAGTCTGTTGTCCTGGACCGTGTGTCAGTAGCTGCTGTACTACTATGTTAGTCTGTTGTCCTGGACCGTGTGTCAGTAGCTCCTGTAGTACTATGTTAGTCTGTTGTCCTGGACCGTGTGTCAGTAGCTGCTGTACTACTATGTTAGTCTGTTGTCCTGGACCGTGTGTCAGTAGCTGCTGTACTACTATGTTAGTCTGTTGTCCTGGACCGTGTGTCAGTAGCTCCTGTAGTACTATGTTAGTCTGTTGTCCTGGACCGTGTGTCAGTAGCTGCTGTACTACTATGTTAGTCTGTTGTCCTGGACCGTGTGTCAGTAGCTGCTGTACTACTATGTTAGTCTGTTGTCCTGGACCGTGTGTCAGTAGCTCCTGTAGTACTATGTTAGTCTGTTGTCCTGGACCGTGTGTCAGTAGCTCCTGTAGTACTATGTTAGTCTGTTGTCCTGGACCGTGTGTCAGTAGCTGCTGTACTACTATGTTAGTCTGTTGTCCTGGACCGTGTGTCAGTAGCTGCTGTACTACTATGTTAGTCTGTTGTCCTGGACCGTGTGTCAGTAGCTGCTGTACTACTATGTTAGTCTGTTGTCCTGGACCGTGTGTCAGTAGCTGCTGTACTACTTGTGTCAGTAGCTGCTGTACTACTATGTTAGCTGTCAGTGCAGAAATGTCACCAGGACTAATTCTTTCACAGTTATTGGACTGCAGTGATGTTGAATTTGAATTGACTGTGTGTCATTGTCATAATATCAAACCTACAATAAGACACAGTGATATATCTGACCCCCCCCCCCTCCTCCTCCTCCTCCTCCTCCTCCTCCTCCTCCTCTTCATGCCTCTGTCATATGTGACTATTCATGTTCCCCCTCTTCTGGCCCCGGCCTGTCAGCCCTGTCGATATGATTATTCCCATCCCTAATTGCAGTCAGTCAGAAAGGATATGGGAGGAGGAGGAGGAGGAGGAGGAGGAGGAGGAGGAGGAGGAGGAGGAGGAGGATGTGATAATTGTCGTTGTAGAGGAGGCCGAGACTCCTTGTCGGTACCTCCCGGTCAATATGGCCGACGTGGTGAAGGTGAGGAGAGCTGATCTACACATGATCTGAGTGTCATTAATGTGTTGGAAGGAAAGGAGAGGAGAGGAGAGGAGAGGTGAGGAGAGGAGAGGAGAGGAGAGGAGAGGTGAGGAGAGGAGAGGAGAGGTGAGGAGAAGAGAGGAGAGGTGAGGAGAGGAGAGGAGAGGTGAGGAGAGGAGGAGAAGAGAAGAGAGGAGAGGAGAGAGGAGGAGAGGAGAGGAGAGGAGAGGAGAGGAGAGGAGAGGAGAGGAGAGGAGAGGAGAGGAGAGGAGAGGAGAGTGTTTGGTGTTTCAACTTTTTTGAAGAAAAAACTTTTATGGAGATTGAAATTCACTGACACGCCCCCTACTGGTTGTCCTTTGACACGCCCCCTACTGGTTGTCCTTTGACACGCCCCCTACTGGTTGTCCTTTGACACGCCCCCTACTGGTTGTCCTTTGACACGCCCCCTACTGGTTGTCCTTTGACACGCCCAGTTTCAGGAAGTCTTTAGTGAGGGAGCCAATCGGCAGTTAGTTAGCCAATTAGTAGTTATATGGTAGTTATGTGGTAGTCAGGTGGTAGTTAGTAGTAATTATGTGGTAGTTAGTGGTAATTCTATGGTAGTTAGTGGTAGTTAGCATAGTTATGTGGTAGTTAGTGGTAGTTAATGGTAGTTATGCAGTAGTTATTTGGTAGTTATGTGGTAGTCAGGTGGTAGTTAGTAGTAATTATGTGGTAGTTAGTGGTAATTCTATGGTAGTTAGTGGTAGTTAGCATAGTTATGTGGTAGTTAGTGGTAGTTAATGGTAGTTATGCAGTAGTTATATGGTAGTTATGTGGTAGTTAGTGGTAATTATGTGGTAGTTAGTGGTAGTTATGTAGTAGTTCTATGGTAGTTAGTGGTAGTTAGTGGTTCGTGGTAGTTAGGTACAGGTTAGCTGCTGTTAGTCCTCAGTTGAGGCTGGTCTCTGTCTGATGATGTGTTTGCTGCTGACCTTTAAACAACTGTCCCATCATCCTCTGCTTCTCTTATAGAGGCCCGCAGGGAGCGAGCACACACATACACACACACACACACACACACATACACACATGCACACGAACGCACCCACACACACACACTAAGAGTCATCTTGTGTCGTCTTGACCAGGACGCCCTGGAAGAAGAGATCCTGTATCTCAATGGGATAATTCCTGTATAAATAAAGGATAAATTAAATTAATTAAATGAAATACACACACACACACACATTAACACACACTTACATATAAATAGTCACTTTCTGCCTCAAGAATAAATGTACGAGTGCACACACACACACACACACACACACACACACACACACACACACACATTGCAAACACACACACACACACACACACACACACACACACACACACACACACACACACACACACACACACACACACACACACATCACTGTCTGAGGTTTGGTGGTAATGAGGCCTGTCATCCTTCCACACAACCTCTCTTCCTCTCTCTTTCTCTTTCTCTCTCTCTTTCCATTGATCTGCTAACAGATCCCCAATATAACAACTAGCAGTCGCTCTGGGAGCCTCCCCTCTTTCCTCTCCTCCTCCTCCTCCTCCTCTCCTCCTCCTCCTCCTCCTCGACACATATCCCTCTGGACCATTTTAAAACCTACCACCACTTTCTCTCTCCTCTCTCCCTCTGTCTCTTTCCCTCTACGTCTCTCTATCTCTTCTTCTTTCTGTCTTTTTCTCTGCCTCCGTCTTCCCGAGCCTCTCTCCCTCCATCTCTCTTCTCTCCGGTGGTTAGTCCACTCCAGACAGTCTTGTTATAAGCCTGACAAACAGAGAGGGGTTTCACCGCTCCTCCTCGTCTTTTTTTTAAGGTGGTCGTCTGAAAATCTCATTTCCAACCCGTTGTGAGAAATTTGAGACATTTTTTTTTAGACATTTTAGCGGATGCTAATTACCAGCATCCCATAGCGAGGAGTTGAGTTATAGACTGATACTCAGGCCTATATTGACCTTTTATTGTGTCGTCCACCTGTATGATGGATATGAAGCAGTTTGGTTGATGTATTTATTGTACAATTCATTAGTACTACACTGGGAAGCCCAAATGTAGCTCACATTTTGATTGGACTACACACGAGTATGCTTCATTATTATTAGAAATGGTGTTTCAGTGGTTTCAGTGGAGAGTTTTAGTGTCCCATGACGGTCTAAATTCTGTTTCACCCTCACAGGAGTAAAATTCTGGGGGAAATACGAAACACGAAAAAAAAAAATTCATGGTTACTTTAAAGATATTGAATATTGGCACAAACTATCAGATATCGGCAGGTTCGATCCAAAAATGTTAGTATCAGTATCAATATCGGCCTTGAAAAACCCTTATTGGTCGAAACCACGTTCAAGAAAGCCAGACAAGAATTAAGAGCAAGTTACAGACAATAAAACAGGTAAATACAATAAGTAGAAACCAACTATATGAACGCCTGACTACCCATGTGGTTTAAATTGCCGTCTAAAGGGTGACGGTGTTTGTCCGTCCGTCCAGGAGGATGTAGGTTGGAAAACAAATGGATGTCAATTGGAAAAATAAGCATTATTTTCTTAATTTGTGGAAGGCTGACTTTTTGGAGGTGCGAGGGTGTTGACCGGACAGCCGTGATGTATTTCACTGTTTTCTGTCCACTTCCTGTCTTCCTCTGGAGAATTCTCCTCTCACTCTGACCTTTGTGTTCGGAGATGTTTTCCTCCCCTGTGTGGTGTGTGTTCGTAGTGTATCTGTATATCTGTGTCTAGTGTGTGTGTGTGTGTCTCTATCTATGTGTCTAAGTGTGTGTGTTTGCAGTGTGTGTGTGTGTGTGTGGTGTAGAACAGGGGAAAACAAATCACCCGCTGTAGTTCTCATTAGCAGCAGTTTTGTGTCAGCGCTGAGAGATCAGCTGTCAACAGCACAGCACTCAGCCTCTCACTGCAGCGCTCACCTTTTACCGGGGATAATTACACCGCTTAACGCCAGCGCTTCCCAACCGTCGGCCCGCGGACCCAAAACCGGTAAAAAAAGGTTAAAAAACGGGTCCCCGAATCCAAATCTAACAGCACGTTTTCACACCTAGTTTCAAACCCTGGAGCGGTTTCGCCTTTAGTCGGTTTGTTTTGCCAAAGGAGACGTGAAGTCAAATGAAATGTATTTACAGAGATAATCTCATGCAATGATGCGACTCAAAGTGCTGACGTGATAATCTGGGACATTCTTGTTTTTCCTGGTTTTGGTGACATTTTATGTGATAAGCTGTCATTGCAGTGGTGCTTTGCATTGGATTTCCCAGCAATCACTTCACAACAGAGTGGTCAGTGCTGTCACCTCCCTGGACACCACAGTATGTTTTGAGGAACACCTTCTTGTAGAATATATTGATGTTGATTTATAGTCAGTAGGTCATGTGAATGTGAGGCTATAGGAAAGAAATCTGCAGTTTTTCATTTGCTCAATACTTTATTGACGGCCCCTAACAACACAACACAACGATTGCCAGCAGATGAAGGAGAGCGAGGCTCCCTGTATTCTGGTCGGATATCATTTTGTGAACGAATTACCTAAATTTCATCTCATCTACTCTGCTAGCCTGTTTCATTCAGACGATCTTACATTACAGGGATTTCCATCCCAGATGAGGCTCTGGCAACTTTACATGGGACAGTAATTTCTAACCAAGGTTTACAAACCCCTGTATAACATCTGAGTCTATACTGAACATCATCAGAGTCAAAAGGTAGCTTTAATGAACCTGAATGGACAACACACACTCAGGTCAGGTGAAACCATGTTATTTAGTAGCTAAAGAGTAAAGAGAAGGTCAGACAGGTAGAGAAGTGGAGGATCAGGATCAACAAAATAACTAAACTCATTCTCAGATTCTTCTGCAATGGCATTTATTGTAGAAAATACAGTTGGTTCACACTCTGCTACTGTTGCTGCATTGCAAAGAAAGAAATAAAGGAAAACTCCTGATATGTTTGTTAGAGAAATAAATATTGATTTCTACGTGGAACTCAGATATGATAGATAGATTTTCTTAAAGCAACATTTTGTGACATTTTGAATGTTATTAATTTTTCTTAACCACTTGTCCAAATATAATGGATAAATGCTATATTATTATTTGACTAGCACAAAATGACATAGCATTGTTAGCATCCCTCAGTGAAACTCATGCATATCACCAGCTACAAGCTAGCTCATTAGCTTGCAGCAAACAGCAAGAGAAATGCTAGCAATGCTAACATCATATTTTAAAACAGACTAACATTCAAAATGTACCAAAAGCATCACTTTACCAGTGACCGTCAGCAAGAACATAACTAACACAGAAACCATTTTAAACCATTACCGACTGGACAGGGACAGTTTTAACACAGCTACTATTTTCCACACTATGACAAAGTGTGTGGTATTCAGGGTTCCTAGACTACTCCTTGACATATAGTACAATTTCCATGACATTTTTTACATATCTCTTAGGACCGATACTATCAGGACATTTCTGATCTGGGTTTTTATTCCTCAAAGGGAAGTGGATCAACCCACTTCCCTTTGAGGAATTAAAAAAGCAGACAAGCTTCACATTCAACATTTCACTGAATGGGGAAAAAAGCTTAGCAACAAATTCCCATGACATTTCCAAAACCATATATGCACGTTACATTTTCCACAACTTTTCCAGGCCTGGAAAACACTTCCATTCCATGACTTTTCCAGGTTTTTCTTGACCATAGGAACCCAGAGTATTTTATCCTGTGCAGTTTGTGCTCTTGGTTTTGCAAAACTGATATGGTGCACAATGCATCAGGATGAAGAAATATTATGAAAGCATTACAAAATATTATGAAAAAAGTTCATTTTCAATGATGGAATGATAAAAATAGCATTTTTAGAAGTAATTCACAACATTAAATTGCTAGAATGGCATTTGACCTGTGCTACAGATTGTAATATTGCATACATTGTTAATAGGCATTATGTTGTTTTGAAATTAACTTATGAAAGTGCTGATTGGATGGATGGATGGATGGATAGTGCAAATGGCAAATAGGAAATTTGGCAATAGTAGGTTGACCCATTTGGCAATAAAAAATTTCAACAAGTAGCTACATATTAATTCTCTGTGCAGGTTTGTTTGGTTTCTGTCACGTTTGGGGCCACAGCACCGATGAATACACCAACCTTTTGGTAAATAAGCTCTTCAGTCTACTTACTGTTGTGTAATGGCAGCAGCTTGAGTCTCTGTGTGGTAATTAGTGCACTACTATGCTTTAGAAATGAAGCTGGTACCATCCACTAAATCCACACAGCATGCTAAAGCATTAGCATGAATCACAGTGAAGTAAATAGATAATGGACACACAGAGATGAAACTGCTACCAAATCTTTCTACGTAAAACAGCAAGTCAAGCAACCAATCAATCAACCAATCAATCAATCAATCAATCAATCAGTCACAGTATTTGCCAAAACATCTGTGTATTCCTTTCATTTGAATCATGAATTTCCTCATTTGCATAATAGGAAGCTTTGTATCTCTGTATGTATATCTGTTCAACCATCCCCAATAAGGACGTTTAGCTAGCATATACACACCTTTAGCTAGCACATACACACCTTTAGCTAGCACATCTACACCTTTAGCTAGCACATCTACACCTTTTAGCTACCATGTCCACGCCTGATATGTCCAATTCATGCTATTGTCACATAATCCGTTTAGGGTGGAAGAACATAATCTTCACTTTACCGACTTTTTGGAGATTCAAGCTTCCTGAAGGACACTGACAACACGTTTAATTTGTCATATTCAGTATTTTTCAGACCAGGGCCAAATATGATTCATAAATAATGTTATAAATAATAATGGCAGATGGGTGTGGTTTGGCATAGAGGACAAAACGTAAACCCCACCCATCTGGGACTCCAAGTACCCCAAAACAAACACTAAGAATGATATCAAATACTGTTTGACCATGTCCAATGTTATTCAAATAAACTAGATAACGTCGTAAAGGATGCAAACGTGTTCGGTTTGGGATTACACACATTAGCATATTGCTATTCAACACAATATATGCTGGTAATGACGTGTGTGTGTGTGTGTGTGTGTGTGTGTGTGTGTGTGTGTGTTGAAACTGACACATCCTTTGTAACAGTGTATTAGATTCCTGGTATAGAGAGGTGAGGTCTGACGCAATTTTGTAGGCTGTAAAACATTTCCGCCATTTGGTGTGTATCCAAAATTCCAACGGAAAACATGAACAGGCGTTACAATAAATGCCAAAAATAAAATCTGTACTACACAGATGCTTGCTGTACTGCGTTTTGTTCCATGAAATGAAATACATCAACTAACCTCACCTTTGCGAATTTTCATAGTTCAGTTACTTTTTATATCGGTTGCTTGTGAAATGCTAATCGTTAGCTAGCAATGATTAGCTAACAATATCATTTAATCATTTGAATGTCAATATTAAAAGTAACTAAAAAATCAGAATTCACAAAGGTGAAGCTAGTGGATGTATTTTAACCCCTGGAACAAAACGAAAACCCCATTTATATTTTCCAGTAATTTAGTCATTTTAGACCTCGTAAGTATGACGTAATCCTGGGTGTCAACCCTGCCCAAATAAGGACTTCCAGATCTAACAGAATCCAATGGCCATTAGAGAGATAAATGTACGTAGGTAAAGAAGTCTTATAAAGCCTGTTAAACAGACTGTGACAGGGACTGTTATGTGAAAACCCCATTCATTTTCCCATTAGTGAAATTGCAGATCCGGAAGTCCTTATTTGGGCAAGGCCGACACCCAGAATGATGACATCACTTAGGAGGTCCGTGGTGGAGATGCGACTTCCTGTTCACCTCTCCATACCTACCACCCCTCCACCTCCACTATAAAAGGCTCTTTGACAGAGATCCTGCCGCTGTTGACGATCACACACTCGGTGTAAGGCAGGTTCCTGTCGTTGGTGTCCTGAAGCTCGATGGTGTGAACCACAGACTGGGAGAGACAACAGGAAACCAGTACATCAGCTACACAGGAAACAGGAATATTAGGTACCAGTAGGTATAATGCAGGTAAAGGTATACAGGGAAGAGGTGTGTACTTTAAGTATATAGAAATACTGTAGGTATATTAGATATTAGAAACAGGTTTATTAGGTACATAGTAGGTATATTGCAAATATGTGTATTAGGCATGTAGGAAATAGATATATGGATATATTAGATATATGGGGTGTAGGTATACTAGTTAGATGTAGATGTATCGCAAATAGATATATTAGGTGTCTAGGAAATAGGTATATTAGGTATATAAACTTCAGCATATACTGTATGTAGATATTTCCCATATAATAAATAGGTTTATTAGCTATAAAGGTATGTTAGCTATGTGGGAAATAGGTACATTATTATAAAGTTATAATATCTGTTTAGAAAAAAGGTATATTAGATATATAGATGCATTAGCCATGTATGAAACTGGTACATTAGGTATATAGATATATTAGTTGTATAGGACAAAGGTTGATGAACTTTCATATATTGTGTATACTCTGTTTGCCCAAACACGGCATCTATTGCAGCCCAACCGTCCTGGTAGGGGGATCCCTCTCTGAGTAGCCCCTCCCAAGGTTTCTCCCACTTTTCCAATAAGGTTTTTGTGGGAGTTTTTCCTTGTCCTCTGTGAGGGTCTAAGGCTGGGGGATGTCGTGTACTAATCATTTATTATTTTCACATGCTGGGCATTGTGAAGCCCTTAGGGACTGTAACGGTGATTAAGGGCTATACAAATAAATGTGATTTGATTTGATTTGATTTGATTAGCTGTATAAGATGCAGCATATATAGCATATATATGACAGGAAGCAATGGGGCTTATGGGAAATGTAGTCTTACTTTGGAGAAAGACCAGCAATAACAATACCACTGGTGTGAGAAAAAGGCAACCGATCGTCTCCACCATGGTCTCATTTGTTTACGGTAATTAATATGACAGTGATATTATATGATGTTTGCCTTACCATGCCATCCAGCACTTTGCCGAAAACCACGTGTTTGCCGTCCAGCCACGGTGCTTTGGCCGCGGTGATGAAGAACTGAGACCCGTTGGTGTCCGGCCCGGCGTTAGCCATGCTCACCTGGTACACACCAACCAGACAACAAGCACTCTCCAGATCATAACTGTAACATAACACTTTATATGTGCCGGTGTTTAGCTGATTCTTTCACTCAGTTATCAGATATTACAAAGAGACAAAATTCAATCAGTCAAGTAATTCATCAATCAATGATTCCAATAGAAATAAAATATATATAATAAAAAATGTATATGTTCTATTGGCCATGGTATTAGTCTAAGAGAATTGCTGTTGCAGGTATGTGTGTGTGTGTGTGTGTGTGTGTGTGTGTGTGTGTGTGTGTGTGTGTGTGTGTGTATGTGTGTGCGCTCACCCAGCCTGCCCCTAAGTGCTTCAGTCTGAAGTTTTCATCGGTGAACGTTGTTCCGTAGATGCTCTGACCTGGAGGGAGGAATGTAAACTACAGCATCACCATGGTCTCTCTTCTCTGTAGCAGCTAATAACTGTCACAATGAATGAAATAATGAAACAATTGTTCAGAGTGTAATATGATTTTTAATAAAATACCAATACTGGCCCCAGATATCGGTCTAACCCTCCTTCCTACCTCCAGTTCCGTCTCCGGCGGTGAAATCACCTCCTTGGATCATGAAGTCCTTGATGACTCTGTGGAACTTGCTGCCTTTATATCCGTAGCCTCTCTGCAGAGAGAGACACGTCATTTACCGCCTGTATAACCGAGGCCTTTATGTGTAAACAGACACAACAAACATTTATCAGCTGACAATAAGAGGGAACTTGACGGGAAAATTAAGATTAGAAGAAGCTTTAAAGTAGTGATCTGTGAGATTCTTGTTTTTTTTTACGTTGGCGACATCTGTGGTGATAAGAGGTGTTGTGCCAAAATTTGTGTCCCCTAAAAAAAACTTGTTTCCCAGGCGGTGTGTCCTCGTTTTGTCTACTGTGTCGGTTGTGGTTTTGCCACTACAGAAGGAAATGATCATGGGGGATAGCGTTAGTGGTAGATGGGTAGTCTGTTCTGAGTGATTGTGGGCGGGGCCAGAGGCTCCGAGGCCTGCAGCTACAAAGTTTGGAATAGGCAATTCATGTATTTTTCACAGCTTTGATATTGACGTTCAGAACGTTATGTTGTTTTGATGAGTTATCAGAGCTAGCTGGCATTAATAGGTAACATTAATCACAAATAAGCAGAAAAAGCTCAATAAAATGACTTCAGTTTCCCATCGACCAACGATGGATGCAACCGTCCTCCAAGCATCAGATAACTCATATATTATATACATTCTTATTATATACAAGAACATTACATACTGTGTGTTATCAAGAGAATGGGAATGTTTAGCTGTGACTGGGTGTGTGTGTGTGTGTGTGTGTATTTCTGCATGTGTGTGTGTGTGTGTGTGTTCATGTGCAACATCATCCTACCTCTCCGGTTGCCAGGGCAACAAAGTTGTTGACGGTAAGAGGGACGACCTCCCCAAACAGGCCGATGACGATCCGCCCCACCTCATGACCCGCTACTGTGATGTCAAAAAACACCTGGACACACACACACACACACACACACACACACACACACACACACGCACACGCACACGCACACACACACACACTGTCAGACTAACAAGGATCTTAAAATATACCTGTGAATCATGTTTTTATGAACACACATTTATAAAGTGGTTGTGATTATAGTTAGTTTCATTATTGTTATAGTTATTATTTTGATTATTTTGATTTTTTAATTAACATAATTCCAAGCAGTTGCTGACTGGGAAAGATCCCAATATTTTTCAGATACTTTTACACCTTCACACAGCTGAATATCTCAATCTGAAGACGTCCATCAAACCAACCTACGATACATTTAGCCTGGTTAATAGAGATTCACATGCAGGTCAGGTCCCACTGAGGTGAGCGTGTGATGGGCCTGCAGAGACGCATTGCGCATAGTCTCCTCTGAATGGACACGTAGCCGGTGTGTGCGTGTGCGCGCGCGTGTGTGTGTAGGCTGAAGGATCGGTAAAAACACCCCAGAGACGAGCTTCCATTCAGGCCTCCCCGCTGTGAATGGACACGTAGTCTATCCGTTTCAGTGTGTGTGTCTGTGTGTGCGTGCGTGCGTGCGTGCGTGTGCCCGTAACCACGCTCCGGTGACGCGCACAGCGGATCGTCAGCGACGCCGGAGACTCACAGAGAGTCTTATATTGGATTAGTGGGAATAAATGCAACAACACTACCAACCTTTTCGGTCACTTTCGGTCCGGTCCGTCCTTTGGAGCCGTTCACCGGCTGCAGGGGAGGAAGAGACAGCACGAGGAAGGCGGATATTATTGTCCGGAGCTCCATCTTGCTCGAGACAGCAGCAGGCCCCATGCGGTGGAGGGGAGAAATCACAGCGAGTCACAGCTGGGAGGATGGCCGAGAAACAGAGCTCCAATCCCGGCTACATCACAGACCACTCCCCTATGGGCAGAGCCTGGCTGCCAAACCCTGCCTACTGGAGGAGAGGAGAGGAGAGGAGAGGAGAGGAGAGGGGAGGAGAGGAGAGGAGAGGAGAGGACAGGGGAGGGGAGGAGAGGAGAGAGGAGAGGAGAGGAGAGGAGAGGACAGGGGAGGGGAGGAGAGAGGAGAGGAGAGGAGAGGAGAGAGGAGAGGAGAGGAGAGAAGTCGACTAAAGCTCACAATAAAAGATGAGAAGAGTTGACTTGATATGACTTTAATATCAGACTTCTCCAAGCAGCTCCTCTTTACAATAAACCGTCACATCAATAAACAGAGTTTGACTGATATGTGTTTTGAGGGTCAATACTGATATCTGATATTTTTACCATTTTCATGCCAAAAAACTACAAGTGTTCAGTTTTTCCCCCTTCATTTTTCTGGCCTCTGAAAGACCATCATGGACACTAAAACTCTCCATTGACACCCAGGATGATGATGATGATGATGATGATGATGATGATGATGATGATGATGATGATGATAAGATTGTGGCGTCCAGGTGGCTCCTCATGCTCCATAACATAATATTACAAATAAACACAGATATGGTGGATATGATGCTGTTTCATTGATTACATATTTGTTTTATATTTATTTATTACTTTATCATTATTTTAAACATTCATAGCTTCAACCTAAAATATCAGTATCGGCCTTCAAAAGCTGATATCAGTCGAACTGCACCAACAACAACAAATAAAGTGTTTTTTTCCGATCAACCGAGACAAAACTAGATTTCTGATCTTTGATTTTTCTGCAATGCTGAGAAGATTAAAGGTTTACGTCGCATCGTACCTCCGAAAGTCGGGTAGCAACATTTTCTCTGACTTTCCGAAATCATCATCTTCCGACTTTAAATGGTGTTCGGGTGAAATGGGAAATAATTATTTCCGATATTTCCGGCAGCATGTGAATGTGGTCACCAGTAGAAGACTGTGGTTGTACTGGTCAGCTCCCAGTGAATGTGAACAGGTTTTACTGGAAAAGAGCGTGGAGCTCAGCGAGTTACCAGCCATGCTCCTCTTGACCTTTTCACCCTAATGTGACAGTCGATAAGAAGGATGTATTTCATGATGTGTAGTAACAAGGACAACGCCTTCGCCATCACCCACATATCAGTACAAGAGTAACACATTGTACTGTGTACTTGAATGTCAGAGCAACAGCAAAGTTCAAAAATAAAGCAAGACTCAATAACCAGATGTTATTCTACTGTCTTTAGGATGACTTAAGACAGTAGAGGCTGTGTTCACAGTCAGCATGTTCTGATCGGTTTATTTACTCTGCAGGTGAGAACAACACCATTCACTAAATAATGTCTCAGTCCTCTAACAACTGTGGTGGTTCGTTAGGAGAGAGGACGAAATCCTACCAGCTACAGGAAACCACCCCAGAACACAAGGCATTCTGGGTAGAAGGAGACTTGGTCAGTCATGTCCAGATGTTTCTTCATGTGTTCTTAACTGGTATGAACACCAGAGAAGAGCAGACAAGTCCATCATGGTAGATCAAGTTCCAGACTGGAACCAGGTTGGTTTGGACTCTCTAACCTGGTGGGATGACAGGTTACCAAAACTCAACCAACCAACCAGCTGCTGGGGAGTCATGGGACTTCTGGTTCCAAGCCCTGGTTGGCTTGTGATTGGTCAGTGTGAACCTGAACCAACTAGATACAAAAATACAACCATTTCCTTTCTGGTCCAGACCAAAGAACACCAACTGGAGGTGTGGTTGATGACTGGAGACTAAAGATCACTAGTTTTTAAACCCATTTATAATCATCAATACATCAGTGCATCAACAGCCTATCAGTCTTATCCTGGTATTGATCAGGTCGGTTTCAACCCACAGTAAAGCTTCATCTATCCTGCATGTTAATCGTTGGTTTTTATAGTATATTGTGTAATAGTACAGTCAGTACAGAGACCGTTCCTGAACTTGGAGGCCCGGTTGTCGCCAATACCTGGAATATCATGGAATTATGAGAGGTGTATTCCACACAGGGAAAGTCAGGGAATTTGTTGAATTCTCTGGGGAAGTCAGGGAACATCAGGGAGTTTTACACACGAGTCACTTTACAGGAATATAGCAGCATGTTTTCGTTTCAGCCCAACATGAACAAACCAGGAGGGAAGAACATTTCCATTTTAGGTCACAGTACTCTGATTAATTATGGAGAGTCATGGAATTTTATATCAGGACCACAGTGGGAATCTTGACATTATTATTATTAAGAATCTTTCCTTATTACATTGCTAATCAAATAAAATTAATACAACATTATTGTTGTCATGAAAACCTTCCCTGTGTGTGTTTCTGAAAGCCTCCATGAAAACTCAGTTGTCATTAAACCAGCTTAGAGTCTCCAACAAATGTACAACATTAATGTTTAAACACAGAAATGATTGTTGTTATTATTAATATTATAGTTGTTATTATTATGATTATGATTATGATTATGATTATGATTATTATTATATATATATATAGTAGCAGTAGTAGTAATAGTAGTAGTGGTAGTAGTAGTTGTACTAGTAGTAGTATTAGTAATAGTAGCAGTAGTAAAATAACTTTACAAAGTGCTTTACAGGGCATAAGAACATAAAAACAAAAGTATGAAAAAACTAAAAATGAAAGTAGTTCATAATAAATAAAAACAAGTCTCAGAATTATTACAGCAAACCAGTTTATAAAAATGAGTTTCATGCAGGTTGGTTAAAGATCACTAGTTTAAATCAAATGTAGATCAGTAGCTTTCAGCTTTCTGTCTGAGGCAAACTGGTTTTGAACGACAGCGCCCTCTGTCAACTCCTCGGACAATTACCTCTCACTCAGACAGACAGACAGACAGGCAGACAGACAGGCAGGCAGACAGGCAGGCGCGGTAACATGGACAGAGACCCTCCCTGCATTCTGACCCAGATGGTTTGTGGATGAGAAAAGCAACTAAAAACTTTACCTGATGGTTTCATGAAATCTGAACTCCCGTAACATTTAACAGAGAATGGATTCTAATTCTGTTTAGAAAAGCGACGTCAAGTCCCAATATCAGATATCAGAATGGAATGGTACTGAAAATATATATTTTTTAAAACAAAAAAAAACAATAGTAAAAATAGTACAATAAATGTATTTATTATGTTTATTATATAGGTTTATTATTATTATTGTTCAAGGCATTTTATTATATTTTATTATATTTATTATTTTATTATGATATTATTATTATCATCATTAGTATTGCTTTTGTTGTTTTGTGTGTGTATACAGTCTATATGACTATCCTATCACTGTAAATACATCCACTAATGAAGTTATAAAAAATATTTTGGAAGTATTTCACGCTTCGTTTCCTCTTAATAATTTATAATCAGAACTCAAAACAGGAAAAAATATCCTCGCCCGCTTCACGAGCTCGGACTATTTTCCTGATTGACAAACAAATTAATTTTCCAGGAGCGATCAATAAGCTGACTATTTTACAATAACCGGTGGATAATGAAGTCCAAACCTACTGGAGCAGCTTAGTGAAACATTTCTCAGGTTTAAAGAGCCGCTCGGTGCAGAATAAGTTAAAAAGAGAAGTGAGGCCCCGCGGGTCCCTGCGGAATACACGTCTATAGAGATGAATTATAATAGTCAGCCTGCCGTGACCTTAACGCCACGGCCAGGACACACACACACACACACGCACGCACGCACACACACCGTTATCGGCCTCCTGTCAAAGCGGCCCGTCCATTCGTCTTTCCTTCCGCCATCCGCCGAATTAATTAAGCAGAAATGTAAACGTTTTAATTGAATGTCAAAGCGGAGCAGAGCACGTGGTGCTATGTAAATGAAAGTGACACCGATTTAACCATAAGGCGTTCTCACATCAAGGTTATAGGTATTATGTGTGTGTGCGCGCGCGCGTGTGTGTGTGTGTGTGCGTACGGGCCCAGGCTGTAAATGAACGGGGCATGCAAACGTTTTAATTGAATTAACGTCACGTGTAAACGGCATGGATTTAAAGTAAGCTGCTCTCTGTCTGCGGCATCTAGAAGTGAAACGTGTTTCATAAGCAGCGGGACCAACAGCCGGTCTGTCCTCAGATCAAGGAATAGCCTTTGGTAAATGAACTCTTGTTAATATTGTGTTTTTTCTTTCCTGCAGCCGTCTAAATAATTAGCTTTTGTTGTAGAAAATGATGAATTTGGGCAGTTAATTTATTGATCCTCCCGCTCCTCCGATGTGCTTTGCTTTAGAAAGCCATTAATCAATGGATGAAAACACCTAATTCTCCTCCTGGTGGGTTTTTTACGCTTTCTGCCTCTAATTGAAGAGCCACCATGCAGCCAGGGGCCACAGCACGGGGAGGCCCTGCATCACTGGAACACCAGCAGCGTGGAAAATAATTACCCTCTGAATGATAATGGTGCACTAATCATGATGATGATGACACGTAAAAATAATTCATATCGGCTTAGAATGACTATATAAAGGGGCTGACCTGGAATCTATCAGTTAATATGACAAAAACACAGATTATGTCCTCAAAAACATGACTCATAACTTTAACAGGAACCAGTAATGTGCTTTATTTCATGCCAGCAGTCACTTTGTAAGAGCACTTTTTTTTAAATTTTCAACACCACAGTTTTGGAATGAAGCTTTAACATTTCACATTTTAGGCCTTTGAGTGCAGTGTGTAAATCCTGCAAATACACACGTATTAAATATTAATTTTGAGTTTTCATCCCTGAGACACAGCAGGCCATCACCAATTAACAGTTTCATACCTGAGTACTAATTTCTAAAATAACAGACCAATTTTTTTTTTATTGCAAAATAGATGTTAACATCAATTCATGGTATATTTTAGTAAGCAGCATCAAACTGTTTTCACTTGTATGATTAAGGGTCTTTTAAAGGGGGGAAAAGCATTTAATTAAGCAATTAATGCTTTTCTGGAAGTATAATTGCTTTTTCTTTACACTGGTGGACGTGATGCGTTCTGATGACTGGAGGTCAGAGTTCACCCACCTTTTTGTCCACGGCATCACCGCGAGCTGTAATCCCCTGCAGAACAGGCCTATCAGTCAGACGTGTTTTCCCTCCACATTCCTCCGCGCTGAAATTGTCGCTTTAAGCCGACAAGAGTTCATTTTCAGACGGTTATGTTTGTGTTTTTGTTCGTTATCAATCCACCAGAGGTCCCGAGGATGACAAATGGGGCCTGTCAGGGTGACGCCAGTCATAACAAGACACACACACGCAGGTATGCACGCACACACACACACACACACACACACACACACACACACACACACACACACACACACACATTTACATTTACATTTTAGGCATTTAGCTGATGCTGTTATCCAGAGTGACTTACAATGACTGACACACACACACACACACATACACACACACACACACACACACATACTCTTTATATGCTTGGCCACAGTCTGAGCAGTGTGTGTGTGTGTGTGTGTGTGTGTGTGTGTGTGTGTCCTGCAGAAGACGGGTGGGAAAACTCAGGTCGTGGATAACAGCTTAGACCCAGAAACACAAAGAGCTCGCCTATAATCTGTCTTATCTACACATTCACCTACACAGAGTCGGTTTCTAAGAAAAGGAGAGAGAGATGGGGAGAGAAGGAGAACGAGAGAGAGAGAGAGAGAGAGAATAAGAAGAAGAAAGAGGGGAAGAGGAGTGGAGGTGGGCTGGCAGCACGAGACCACCTAGTATAACCTTCATGTAATAGTAATATGGCAATAATAACCTGTATTGATCGAGCACTTATCGGAACACAGTTACAAAGTGCTTTACAAGATGAATGAAATAAGATAAAATAAGACAAAGAATCAGATTCCATGTAGTTAAACCACTGGAGAGGTGGTTAAAGAGCCGGTGTACTGCTGGGAGGAGGTGGTGTACTGCTGGGAGGAGGTGGTGTACTGCTGGGAGGAGGTGGTGTACTGCTGGGAGGAGGTGGTACATTCCAGATAAAGAGGTGGTACGGTCTATATGTCCTGATAAAGAGGTGGTATGGTCTACTATTAGGAGGAGGTGGTGTACTACAGAGAAAGTGGTATACTAGGAAGGGGTGATATAGTACTAGGAGGAGGTGGTGTACTGCTAGGAGAAGGTGGTACATTCCAGATAAAGAGGTGGTACGGTCTACTATTAGGAGGAGGTGGTGTACTACAGAGAAACGTGGTATACTACTAGGAGGAAGTGCTATACTATTAGGAGGAGGTGGTGTACTACAGAGAAAGTGGTATACTACTAGGAGGAAGTGCTATACTATTAGGAGGAGGTGGTGTACTACAGAGAAAGTGGTATACTACTAGGAGGAAGTGCTATACTATTAGGAGGAGGTGGTGTACTACAGAGAAATGTGGTATACTAGGAGGGGGTGATATAGTACTAGGAGGAGGTGGTGTACTGCTAGGAGAAGGTGGTACATTCCAGATAAAGAGGTGGGATGGTCTACCTACTATTAGGAGGAGGTGGTGTACTACAGAAGAACATGTGGTATACTACTAGGAGGAGGTGGTGCACTACTAGGAGGAGGTGGTATACTACTCAAAGGAGGTGGTGTACTACAGAGGAACATGTGGTATACTACTAGGAGGAGGTGGTGTACTACTAGAATGAGGTGGTATACTACACAGAGGAGGTGGTGTATTATAGGATGAGGTGGTGTACTACTAAGAGGAGGTGTACTATAGGAGGTGGTGGTTTGCTATAGGAAGAGGTGGTGTACTACAGGAGGATATGGTGTACTATAGGAGGAGGTAGTGTACTATAGGAGAAAGTGGTATACTATAGGAGGAGGTGGTGTACTATAGGAGAGGGGAGTATACTACTAGAAGGAGGTGGTGTACTATATGATGAGGTAGTATACTACTAGGAGGAGGTGGTTTACTACTAGGAGTAGGTGGTGTGCTATATGAGAAGGTGGTGTACTATAGGAGGAGGTGGTGTACTACTGCAGGAGGTGGTGTACTACTAGGAGGAGGTGGTGTACTATATGATGAGGTGGTATACTATTAGGAGGAGGTGGTGTGCTACTAGGAGGAGGTGGTGTACTATATGATGAGGTTGTTTACTACTAGGAGTAGGTGGTATACTACTTGGAGGAGGTGGTGTACTGTAGGAGGAGGTTGTGTACTGCTAGTAAGAGGTGGTGTACTATAGGAGGAAGTGGTGTACTATAGGAGGAGGTGGTGTACTGTAGGAGGAGGTTGTGTACTGCTAGTAGGAGGTGGTGTACTATAGGAGGAAGTGGTGTACTATAGGAGCAGGTGGTGTACTGTAGGAGCAGGTGGTGTACTCTGTTTTCCACACAGTGTTTGTATCCTATAAATTAGATGAGGAGACCAGTTGACATGTATATTCTATATAACAATATAATAACAACAACAATAACAATAATAGTAATAATAATAACAATAACAATAATTGTAATAATAACAACAATAGTAATAATAACAATATTAATAACAATAATAATAACAATAATAATAACAATAGTAGTAGTAATAAACTGGTGATGTCTGTCCACCCATCTGAAGAGGCACCACTGTATTTAACTGAATTTGATGTCAGGCCTGTATTCCCATATTGATTGTTTGTGTTGGGTTGTCCGTGCGTTAAGATGCGCTCTACAAATCAATGTTGCGTGAGGCTGCTATCAGAGGCTGCGTTCACACACGGGCAGAAAATCTGATTCTTGTTGTGGTTGGGACCGAAAGATCAGATGTGGAAGTTTAGAAGATCAGAAATACCACGTGTTGTTGTGATGGGGTGTCCAGGTACTTTTACCGCTCATGAAAAAAACTAGTGAACCCAGAATAAGTTTTAGAAGGGTTCTCTACAAATATCACAGGTCACTATAGGAATATTATAGGGACGTCAATAAACACCTTGATAAAATATAATACAATCTCTATAAACCTATTATTGAGTAGCCTAAACACACTTTAAGTCACTATAGGAATAGTATAGTTATACCATAGGAGATAAAAATACCATCAAATATTATTAGGTCATTTTAAACTCTATAGGAATATTCTAATATGAATGTGATTTTTCATGGGGGACGGGTTGGTCTGTACCAGATAGACATGTTCAGGAATTCAAAGCCACTTTATGTCCTTTTCTCATTTGTATTATTGGCTGTTTGGCTAAAAAACAACTTGGCCCACTTTCAAGTTCGTAAAAGAAGAATCCTAAAATACTTTTGGCAAAGACAGATGCTACAAGACAGAAAACTTCACTGTAGTTACAACCCACAGGCCTTACTCTGCTGGGGTAGAGAGACATAGAGAGAGAGGGGGGGGGGGGGAGAGGGGGGGGGGGAGTGGGAGACAGAGAGAGAGGGAGAGAGAGACAGAGAAAGAGGGGGGTAGAGCGGGAGGGGGAGACAGAGAGGGAGAGGGGAGAGAGAGAGAGAGAGAGAGAGAAAGAAAAGGAGAGAGGGGGAGAGAGGGAGAGAGAGAAAGAGGGAGGGAGACGAGGAGAGAGAGAGAGAGAGAAAGGGAGAGAGGGGGGCAGAGAGAAAGAGGGAGGGAGACGAGGAGAGAGAAAGAGAGAGGGGGGGCAGAGAGAGAGAGAGGAGGGAGGTGCAGCTCATATTGTAGTTTGCTGTTAGTGAAGCGCCGGACGCAGCGACCGTCCCAACCCGTCTAGTATGGTCCACCGCAGCCCGGAGGAGGGAAATACCTTCAACACCGTCCTGGAAACCCCGTGAAGGACCCGACACTCTCTTCCGCGCCGTGCACGACAGTAAGTCTCTCTGCCTGTTAGCTTCTTTTCTGTTTTGTGATAGAAATAAATCCGTGGGTTTGGACTCCGGGACCCAGCGGACTGTGTCTGCATCTCTACCCGGACTACCGCTGCTTCTGCTCGGCCACAGCGAGGGGCAGCAGGGCGGGACCACCGAGCTGCTTGGACTTACTCGCCTTTAAAAAAAAAAAAAATGTATTCATCTTTTAAAAACTTTTACTTTCTGCGTGTATTTTAACAGCTTGGGTCGCAAACTCGTGCCAAGCGCGTGTGTGTGCGTGCGGTTTTATTCGTGCGTCTTTGCGCTTGCCGTGCGTAAAATCCGCACTAAATAAGAACAGAGACAGCGGAACAAGCAGGACGCAGCGGAGGGTAAACCACATAAAGTCACTTTATACAGGATTTTATTTGCAGGAAAATACTTTACGCTCCTTTTCAGACGGACGTAAATATTTAGGATATGAAAGTCATCGCCATCATGATCACGAGGAACTGATGGAAGTTATAGGAAGAAAGAACTTTTAAGGGGGAAAATATAAATTAATGTTTTTTTCTGTAAATGTAACGCGTTTGGTTATTTTGGTGGTTGATGCTTTATGATAACAGAGGTTATAGTCCACCCACCTTTTTAAATTCCCCATCATGTTGTCTTATATGAAATATAGTCTCTGATTTGTTCATATTCAATAGGACAGGGCTGATTAAGTGTCTTTTTTTTTTACCGCGGTGTGTTTCAGCAGAGGAAGCCACGCCAGCTGCAAATGTTAAAACTTCACATGGAAACAGCAGTTGAGCTAAAAGTTTCATTTTGCCTTTCTGGTTTATTATTATTTCTATTAATAAAAGCGTGGGACGTGACATTGAACTCTTTAGTCGTCTCTATTTTCTCTCTTCTTACTGAGCTGCATGTGCAGAGACCTGATCAGGGTCAGCTGGGTGCCTGAAACATGAAGTTAATGTTAAAGAAAAACAGATTGAAACACCATGTATCACATAAAGATGATTAAATACCTCAAATGTGAATTAAAGTATATTTGTTTTTCCATTGATGTGATCAGGGTCAGGTAAATACCTAAAATGTCAATGTAATGTAAATGATAAGCTTTCAATAATGCATGTGACATTTATTATAATACCAAAACTATATATGTGATTAGTCAGGTAAAATGTAAAAATGTAATGAGAATATTGTGTCCTATGTATATATATACATATATATATATATGAGTCAAGTGGCTGCTGAGTCCTTTATGTGTTCAGTTCAGTTCAATATAAATGATGAGGTCTGAATACTGCACGTGTCCTTTATATGGATCATGATGATCCGAATGCATGAAATGGAAATTCAGTGTAAGCGATGAGGTGACTGATGTTGAAATACTGAGGTTGAAATACTGAGGTTGAAATACTGAGGTTGAAATACTGAGGTTGAAATACTGCGTCCCCAATGCGTTAATGTCAATTTAATATTGTCCTGTATGTGATTCGGCTCAACTTAACTAAAATACACATTTAATGGAAAGGATAATCTTGAAATCCTGTATGTGCCCGTCATATGTGATCAGGGTAAATTAAATATTTGTACTGTAGGAATACTGCGTCCCAGATGTGATCAGGTGGTGAAATACTGTGTTTGTCCCTCATATGTGATCAGGTAAAAGCCAAAAATCTAAATTTACTTCAGGAATACGGAGTCCTGTATGTGACTAGGGTCGGCTGAACACCTTAAGTGTAAATTTCCTGCAAAAAAAACCAAGTTTGAAATATTTTTTGAAATGTAATGTAAGCTGTAAGGTTTAAATGTCCTGCTCAACATGCCTACAATACAAACTGAATGGAGAGGATGATGTTGAAATCCTGTGTCCCATATGTGTGGATATTGAAGAGGCACAACCTCCTGCTGTCCCATGTATGTGTTTGGTGTTCCTGATATCCTGTCCCATCTGAACCTTTCTCCTCCTCCTCCTCCTCCTCCTCCAGCCGCCGGGTAGCGATGCTGAAGCCGGGCGACCCCAGCGGCTCCGCCTTCCTGAAGGTGGACCCGTCGTACCTGCAGCACTGGCAGCAGCTGTTCCCCCAGGCCCAGCTGAAGGCTCCCCTCGCCCCGCCCGACCGCCTCTCCATCCCCGTGGAGAGCCTCCGCCAGTCCCGGCTCCACAGTCACCTCCTCGCCTCCGCCCACTGCGCCTCTTCCTCTTCGTCGGCATCTTCTTCAGCAGCTCTTACCCCTTCCTCCTCCTCCTCCTCCTCCTCCTCCTCTGCCGCCGCCTCCTCCTCGTCCTCCTCCGCCGGGCTCTCCCAGCTCCCGGTGCCCCAGCAGATCGCGTTATTCGGCCAGGCTTTGGCCCCGGTGTGCAGCGGACCAGGAGGAGGAGGAATCGGAGGAGGAGCGGGAGCAGGAGGTGCCGGTGACCTGGTGGTGGTCGTCCCCCCGGAAAACCAGGGTCACAACCCGGCGGCGGGGCCTCCTCCAGCAGGCCAAGGAGCTCCAGCACCAGAGCTGCGGGGGCGTCGGCGTGGTGTCGTCCAGCGTGAAGACTCATACTAACATTAGTAATACTGACAGTAAAGGAGCCTCGTCGCGGTTTAAGTTAACGTCAGAAGAGTTGGACTACTACCTGTACGGACAGCAGAGGATGGAGATTATACCGCTCAACAACCACACAGGAGAAGTCAACAACCGTATGTATCTGCACCTCAGATGCCACTTCCCTTTATTAGGATTAGGAATACACATGTTAGTATTTCATCAACAACGGCTGGGGAGTGGTCTCACTTTCATCCTATAGTAATCCTATAGTAATCCTATAGTAATCCTACAGTAATCATCTCAACAGTAAGTTTATAGTGGCCTTGTTGTTCCTTGTGATATTTTCACTATAATAATCCTATAATATTAATAAATCTTCATATCTGCTACGGTATATTTATAATATTCCTAAATAGTCATACACCATGTACTATGGTATGGTATTTTAATATCACGATAATATTCCTTTAATAAATCTATAGGAGTTATAGTGTGTCTGTGGTGTTCAACAGTTTTTAGTGACCTTGCTGTAACTTATGGTGTTTTTATAAATACTAAAATATCCCGATAATATCACTATAAAATCTAAAATCAAAAAATCTAATTCACAGTGACTTTACTGTACTTTATGTTTTATCTCCTTCAGTTTCGCTTCATTTCTAAATATCTCTATAATATCTCCTAGTTTTCCACCAGACGCCAGAAACAGTTTCAATCCTTAATTGTAATCACCATCAGTGATCTAGTGGATGGGGGGGGTAAACTCTGACCTCCACCACTATGAACACAAATCAATAATATATTCAGAAAAGCATCAATTTCTGCTGTTTTCCTCTTTAAAGACCCTTTAGTTATTATGGTGTATAATACGAATTTAATATCCTAAAGATTTATTTCAGCCTATAAAAAGTGGACAAACTGATGTTTTAGTGTGTTTACCCTCTGCTGCAGCCCTGATTATATTGAACGTAACTCAGTTCTCTTAGTGTATTAAAGTCTAAATAAAAATGTACTCTTTTTTTTTGCTATTTTATTGAAAATATTGGTGAAGGATTATTATTTAGCCACTTGTGGTTTATTTCATATTACAATGCATCACACACTTTGACATCAGCTGTATTGGACAGTAGGCAAAATGAAAGGGCGTGGTGTGGCGGTCAGGGGTCAAAGGTCAGCAGCCAGGATTCAAACCCAGCAGGCATGTAGATGACTGGTAATATAATATACAGTGGTGGATTTAACAGGATTTAATTGTACCAGGCGGTTATTATATTGATTATTGGGACAATTACGAGAATTTTGTAATTTATCCATAATTTATGTTGACACCTGTTAAATCACTTTCATCTCGAGTCTGTCTGCACGTGTGTGTGTGTGTGTGTGTGTGTGTGTGTGTGTGTGTGTGTGTGTGTGTGTGTGTGTGTGTGTGTGTGTGAGTGCGAGCGCGCGCACTAACGATTCATCCCCTGCCACTTACGCTGCAAATCAAATTGATCGATTGATTACTTATTAGTTTGATATTAGAGGAGTAAACGTGTCACCGCGGGGTTTTAGCCGTTCACCAGAAACACGCCAGGCCCGCGGACTGTATGAATCTGAGTCTCAGCACACAGAAGGATCTTTGTTTCCGAGGCTTCAGGGCTTCTCGACCTCCTCGCGCTTCTTCTCCAATCCGTTTTCCCTTTAGTCTCCCGGAGTCTCCGTGCAGCGCGTGCAGCGCGTGCAGCCCGCGGTGACCTTCCGGTGCAACAAGCGGCTCCAAACTAAGACCGCCGTTTTTACTTCATGTGTTACTTCACATTACTTCACTTCACATTTCACTTCGATATTTTACTTTGGTGTCATCAAACGTGATTTCAGTGCTAATGGTTTCAGTCAAGTCCTCCTGTGCGCGCGGAACCTCGATAGTGTGCCGTGCGTAAAAGACGCACACCCTCTGTCTTTTGAAAAATGTCCATCTGAATTTCTGATGTTTCTGATGTAAATATTACACACGAAAAATATCACTGCGTTAGTGACAGTTTCACTCCCAAATCCTGCACGTGTCTCTAGTTTAATACTGTCAGTAATATTCCTCTAGAAGTCACAAAGTCAAATTCCCGCACATTTATTATACATTGAGATTAAAATGTCCCGAGGTGTGAAGTCTGTCTAAATGCTTAAAATGCAACAACTCATTATTAACTCATTATTAACTCATTATTAACTGATTGTTAGTTGGTAAATCTGGCGCGAAATCACCTTGATATTCCTATAATATTCCTATAGTGGTTTATAGTGAGTCTGTTTTAATGGCCTTGTTATAATTTATGGTATTTTTTCTCTGCTATGGTATTCCTATAATATTCCTATAATATTCCTATAATATTCCCATAGGGACAGTGACGCTCAGTAGTTTGTTTTTAGCGACCATGTTGCACTTTATCGTGTTTCTATCAATCTGCAATATCTCTATCTGCTATATTATTTCTATAATATCCCTATAATATTGCTGTAAAACGTATCGTCTGTGCTATAGTAAGTTTTATAGTGATCTTCTGTATTTTGTGTTATTTTAATCTCCTCTAATATCACTATAATATTCTTATAATATTCCTATTGGGACTTAGTGTGTCTGTGGTCCTCTATAGTAAGTTTATAGTAAAATTATACTAGTTTTTGGTATTTTTTAGCTCATATTGTCCGACCAGGCCTATAATATTCCTATAATATCTCTATCGTAGTTTTGTAGTTTTGTTGCGTATAGTAATTATAGAATTGAACATAGGATTACTCAAGGTGTTCTTGGTCAGGGTGAGGGGTCATGTAGGGATCCTAAACGCCAGTATATACATATATGTATATATATGTGTGTATATATATTGAGAGTGACTGTATGCTGGGATATGAAGACTGCTGTATATTCAGGGTGATAAAACGGGCCATCAGCAGTAATCTGCGTCGATACGCGCCGGCAGGACCGATGAGGGATGGAGGGACAAGCAGGAATTAATTGCTGTATAGTTTTGTGTGGAAGAGAGAGAGAGAGAGAGAGAGGGGGGTGGGGGGTGGGGGGGGGGGGGGGGGGGTGATGTGGTGTGGAGGGGGGAGGGGGGGATCGATCCATCGGCCACCGGCCCTCTATTTATCATCCCAACACGGCCGTATGGAGGTCTCTGGGGTAGTGTGTGTGTGTGTGTGTGTGTGTGTGTGTGTGTGTGTGTGTGTATGTGTGTGTGTGTGTGTGTGTGTGTGTGTGTGAGACAGACTGCTTTATCTACCCCCCCACCCACCCCGCCAAAGACACTCACACACACACACACACACACACACACACACTCCCCCATGTGTCACCGACAGACCTCGCTATTAATTACACCAGTAATAATATTAATAATAATATTGATAATAACAACAATAACAATAAGAAGAGTTCCAGAAAACAGCACAAACCTGCGATCATGTTTTCTATGTATTTATTATATTTAGTAGAATTTATTTGTGGTTCCGTTTGGACGGTTGACTGTTCAAAGATCCTTTATTGGTCCTTTCCCCTCATATTTTCATCATTTATCATTTCATTACAAATCTGACATTTAGATCAAAATAACAACCGGAGGTCATAAAACAGTCAAATATAAGAAGTAATAATTAATATAAAAATAATATAATTACCTTTAAATGATTTTGTTTGTAATAATATCCAGTACTAATGTATACCACGTCATTTATAATAATTATTAATTAATTATCATTCATCAACACTCATGAAAATAAAACTGGAATTTAAAAAACGAAAAGAAAATGGAAGCTCCGACTGGCATGACGTCACATTTCACTTTACTGTTTTTTATATTAGGGAAAGAAAAACGGTCTTTAATCAATATGATCGGATAAATTCTGAATTATTTTTAATCAGATGATTCAGTTTTCCAGTAGAAATAATTTTAATGGAACCAGAAACAGTTTGACATTTAATAAAATGTGTTTTATTTTCCATATCCAGCTTAATAAATTGAGTTCTATTAGTATCAGACATGAGTTGAAGTGTTTTAGTTTCATAAAATAAATTGATCGTTCTTGTAAATTTCAGTTTTGATGGCAGTTTATGGAGTTTTCCTTAAATTACATTTATCATTTTACAAAATAAGAATGTTGCCTGGAACATTTAGTCATGAACACACACACACACACACACACACACACACACACACACACACAATAAGACTCACACTTCTACACACACACTCTCTCTCTCACACATTAACACTCAAAACACACTCAAATATACAGTACATAATATATAGTATATACACTCTCTCTCTCTCTCTCCCACACACACACACACACACACACACACGTCTACGCTGTGTCCCACTGCTCTATGTGATTACTAACTGATCTCATCCTCTACAGTGGAGAAACTGATTTCAGTTCAAAGTAATAATGTTTTTTAGTTGATATTTCAGATCTATTTATATGCTCATATAAACGTGTCCTCTCTCTCTCTGGTCTCTATACCTCAGAATGATCAACCTCTAGACTTCATGAAAGCTTTTGCCTCTGCTGCTCTCAACTCCCGGTGTCAGGTAGGTCTTTACCGGGAGAAATCCTCTGGAGACAGGAAGTGATGCGCTTTACGTTTCAACAGAAGAAGAACTGGGTAGTTAGCGTGAGCAGCGATAGCCACCGTGGCTGAACAGACAAAGAACAGAGCGCCACCTACAGGAACTCAAACTCCATCAACAGTGAAGAGACAGCAGCAGGAACCTGGACGCCATTTTCATCAGCCTCCAACAGCCGTCGTAGTGACAGTAAATACTCAACGTTGTTCTGCGCCAAACGTTGGGCGTTGGGGTTTTGTGTTGATCAGAGGAACAGAAGAGCAGCGTGGTCTCGGTGTGTGGTCTGATATTTGGACTTCACAGCTGTGTCGGGAACGCACTCCGCTGTTGAGGTTGAGCTTCTTTCTGGAGGTTGGATTGGTTCTGTTGAGGGAGTTTGCTGCTTCTGCTGTGACCTCTGACCTTTGACCTCCTCACTATTGGTTGGTGTGATCTAGGAGCTTTATTCTAGGAGGTTTATCCTACTGTTGGATGCATTTTCAGTGAAGTACCTATATAATGTTTCACGTCAAAATGTGCTCTGGCATTTCAAAAAAAAGTGTCACGACTCCGATAAATAAACATTACAGGACATTAATAAAGTTATGAGTCAGATTAAGCATCACTGTTGTTGAAATATTGAACGATAGATTTCAGGAAGCTGCATTTTCCCAAGGAAACCCCGACGAAGCCCCCCGACGGACCCCGGACATCACAGAGGCTCCTCCAGCGGCGAGGAGACCGGAGCTGTCTAAACACTGGCGATGGATGTCACAGAATACTCCGTTTGAATGATGGGCGGTGAGGAGAGCACGCCATAACAAGTTCACAGCCAGTTCATCAGTCTGAAACACAGGAGAGAAGAAGAAGAAGAGCCACGAGGGGGAGAAGAAGAACGGCAAGGAGAGACGGGGAAGGAGAAGAAGGACGAGAAGAGTGAAGAGGGAAGAGATCCACTGGAGGAAGGATGAGGCGTTTACAGTTCACTCTGTTAAGAGAAGAGCTATGTAGTAGCAGTAGATAGTATTAGTACTAGTACTATTAGAGCTACATGTTAAACATATTATTTCATACATGATGTTGTTGGACCACTGAACACCAGGAGGTTTCATCAGACACTATTTCAGAAAACAGACAGACTCTTATCTAGACTGACGTCCAATCAGTCCCAACAGTAGAATCATCTTCAGTCATTACAGGTCAAAGGTCAGAGGTCACAGCAGTAGTGACCTCAACTCTATAGTCAGAGTACAGAAACGAATGGATTTCAGGTTCATGAGATTCAGCATTTAAAGGGATGTTTGGACTTTACTGTGAGACAGAGGAGACGTATGTAACGCGACTCATCGTCTCAGAACATCAGAGGGAAGGAAGCCGTCTTTATCCTCAGTGTGTGTGTGCGTGTGTGTGTGTGTGTGTGTGCGTGTGCGTGTGTGTGTGTGTGTGTGTGTGTGTGTGTTTCCAGTATTTGAACCACTTGAGGAGCGCTTGGTTTTCATCTCAACATCTAAGCAGCATCAAAGTTGTGTTGTAAATCAAACACTCCTCATCTTTATTATTTCATTAAAAACACTTTAATGTTTTATCTTTCAGTGCTAACTACTATTAAAGATAATGACATTTAAAGAATTCATTTTCCAAAACATTGTATATCACTTTTGAAAAACGGGGGATTATAGATGGCCTGCAAAAATGTTTTCGTTCTGCGAACCAAAGATGTGAGTCACTTGCTGCCCTTTATAATTCCCCATAATGTGTTTTAATGTTTTCTATCAATCATCTAAAAGTAGGTGTCACTTTTTCAAAATGTCTCATATCTCATTTTGGGAAAACACCCAAACCCCTCTTCCTGTGAAGACATGTGTCCCCTCCACGGCTCTGTGAGGCGTTCAGGTCCAGTTAGAAATCTCTCATTATGCTGCTGTTTCCATCTCAGGGTAAATGTTGACACAACAATACAAACGTTTGGTCTCGGTCGGGACGGGTCACATGTCAATTGCTCAATTTAATTTTGGCTTTTTACTGACACAGAACAGGAGAAATATATAATCAAAAATAATATAACAGAAATATTATTTTGTATTTGACTTTTGGTTATTTAAACTGAGTTGTGGCGGTAAATACCAATAAATGACGTTCATCCACCAGTGCTGCAGATCAGTGGTTCAATTTGAGTAGAGTACAATAAAAAACAAGTAGAATATTACAGTAATAACAACAACAGCAACAATAATACTACCAATAATAATAATCATGATAATAATAAGGACCCAGACATTTACTAACACTCTGCTTCAAGTGTCATCGCCTGTAACAACCCGATTCACATGTATACTATATATTCATGTGTACTTACTGAAATATGAAACACGAGTACATGACTTCCCCCCCCAGGTTGTGACATGTGTGCTGACAACAGGAACGGGGAGTGTCCTATGCACGGCCCCCTCCACTCTCTGCGCCGCCTGGTTGGGACCAGCAGCACAGCGGCACCCGTCGCCCCGCCGGACGTCCCTGATTGGCTGAGAGACCTGCCCAGAGAGGTGAGACTTCCTGTCGCTCTGACTGGCCGATTGGCTGTTTGGTTGGCCGGGTGGTTGGTTGGTTAGCTGATTGGCTGTCTGGTTGACTGACTAGCCGGTGGGTTGATTAGCTGATTGGCTGGTTGGCTAACTAGCTGGTTGGTTGGTTAGCTGATTGTCTCTCTGGTTGGCTGGCTGGCTAACTGATTAACTGCCTGACTGGTTAGCTAGTTGGCTGGTTAGCTGGTTGGTTGGTTGGTTGGTTAGCTAGTTGGATGGTTAGCTAGTTGGCTGATTAACCACCTGACTGGTTAGATAGTTGGCTGGTTAGCTGGTTAACTAGTTTGATTAGCTGATTGGCTGGTTGGCCAGCTAGCTGGTTGGTTGGTTAGCTGATTGTCTCTCTGGTTGGCTGGCTGGCTGGCTAGCTGATTAACTGCCTGACTGGTTGGCTAGTTGGCTGGTTAGCTGGTTGGTTGGTTAGCTAGTTGGATGGTTAGCTAGTTGGCTGGTTGGTTGGTTAGCTAGTTGGCTGATTAACCGCTTGACTGGTTAGCTAGTTGGCTGATTAACTGCCTGACTGGTTAGCTGGTTGGTTGGTTAGCTAGTTGGCTGGTTAGCTAGTTGGCTGGTTAGCTGGTTGGTTGGTTAGCTACTGTCCATACTGTTGAACTGTCTTATTTGTCTTCAGGTGTACATCATTCTTTATTGACAAATGCATTTCCGTCACAATTTGTAGGACGTGAGTCACTTGCTGCCCTTTATAATTTTATAATTTCCCATAATGTGTTTTAATGTTTTCTATCAATCATCTAAAAGTAGGTGTCACTTTTTCAAATGTCTCATATCTCATTTTGGGGAAAAACCCAAACCCCTCTTCCTGTAAAGACGTGTCCCCTCCACGGCTCTGTGAGGCGTTCAGGTCCTAGCTAACCAGCCAACTAGCTAACCAACCAACCAACCAGCTAACCAGCCAACTAGCTAACCAGCCAACTAGCTAGTTCTTATATTCTGATATTGAGGA
This sequence comes from Hoplostethus mediterraneus, assembly GCA_034670385.1. Lineage (NCBI taxonomy): Eukaryota > Metazoa > Chordata > Actinopteri > Trachichthyiformes > Trachichthyidae > Hoplostethus > Hoplostethus mediterraneus. Next base: position 321,905 of record JAXDDW010000103.1, read on the forward strand.
TATTTCAGTAAAATGTGCCGTTTCCAGCCTCCAGCCTTTTTCATTTGATACGTGATCGTTTGTGCAGAAATGCTTGGATCAAACCCAGATGGTCTGTTGTTGTTCCTCCTGTGTCTGTAGGTGTGTCTGTGTACCAGTACGGTACCAGGGCTGGGTTATGGGATCTGTGCGGCTCAGAGGATCCCTCAGGGAACCTGGATCGGCCCCTTCCAAGGAGTCCCTCTGCTGCTGGATAAACTACAGTCTGGAGCCGTCAGAAACTCAAGACACCTATGGGAGGTAAGTGGTGATGGGGGGGGCAGTTAATGTTATTATAAACCTGACTAGGTGAGGATTTTGGGTGACTGTGTGACATTTGCCCAACGTTTACCATTTCCGTGGATGCTTTCATGCAATACGCATCAGTGTGTGTGTGTGTGTGTGTGTGTGTGTGTGTGTGTGTGTGTGTGTGTGTGTGTGTGTGTGTTGTGGTCAGCACCATGTCAACTCTTAGTCCATTGATCAGAGGAGATTGTATTTACATACAGTGGCAGGAGAAAGTCAATGTGGCAGTTATAAACAGCTGCATTAGCATTAGAGAGAGAGAGAGAGAGAGAGAGAGAGAGAGAGGGAGAGAGAGAGAGAGATAGATGAGTCTCCTGTGGCCGGGTTGGTAAAGGTCAGTCTGTCGTTGTTTGACCGGACATCAGTCTCTCTGCCGTCCCGCAGCGGGATGTCAGGACGGGGCAGGGGTGGGGGTCAGGGGTCAGGGGGCGGGACATTCAAGACGTAGGCCAAGTCCAACATGGCCTACTACTGGTAACATGTCAAGATGTGTATTTATGCTTTAAGTACAGAGAGTAGTTGAAGGGTTGAGTTCATTGTGAAAATGCTGTATAGCTAATATTGTATTTCTTTAAATATAAATGTAAAGGATCCAGTCTGTCAACCGAGGACTTCAGTTACTAGACAGCATTTTCCTAAATAAATGGGATGTAAAGTGAATAAAAGTGAAGTGCAGCAACGAGCTGAGCACCAAAGATGAAGACTCAATAAAACAAGAGGACCTCACAGAGGACCACTTTAAAAAGTACCAGTGTTGAGCCATCAATCGTTCAGTAAGTAGACATGAGTCTTTTTGAAACGGTGGATATCTCACTGTGGATCAACACTCTTGAATGCTCTTGAAGGCTCTTTGGTTTCGGGTGTCAAAGCAGTCTTCATGCAAGAACTGAAAAGGCCTTTATTGATGTCTGCTTCAAAAGACCATTTAAACCAACTGGGACGTGTTCTGGCTGTAATGTGGTCGTCAGATAACACTCACCAACAACACATTGGTCCAGTCAGTCCTGATGCTTTTTTGACATTTGGTTGTTTAAAGCTCCATCCTTCTTCTCAGCCTAAACCAGGAAGTGTTTCTGCAACAGAGCAGAGCGTCTCAGCCAATAACTGGGACCGTAGATTCTCCCTATCGGTCCAAATTAAATCCTGGTGTCGGTTTGGTCACTGGTGGGAAATCTTCTCCACACAGGAAGTGACCGATCCAGACTGGAGAGAGAAATCCAAAAGTGTCTCCTATGCTGGACTCACCAACGTCAGATCTTTGGTTTCCTTTTCTATGAAGCATCACAGACCAGCTTACTGACGTCACCACACAGGGCTTCTGGGTATTGAAGTTCAATCACCTCTCGCTGCCAGTCGCCTCGTGCAGCTTTAATTAAATGTTGCTGAGGCACATTATGTCTGTTATATAGAGCTTTATTCTGAAGTACATGCATCCAAAATGTCACTTAGGCCCTTGTCGCACCGAGACATTGATACTTTTAACAGAGCGATCAATAGGAAGATCTCAGGTTCTATGGTGTAAAATCTATGGACAAGAAGGAATAGAACCATACAGGACTGAATACTACTGGGTAGATGAGTGCCGTGGGAGAGAGACTGAGTTTGATGGAGGTTTTAAATACTTATTATGCCAGAGTGAGCAGTAAAACCCCCGAGTGGCGAGGAGGGAGGAGGTGGTGAGAGGAGGTTAACAGGTTATCAGTGTAAATCACCATGTTTTTCAGCTCATTAACATTGAAACATACCATGTTGGCGCCCAGCAGAAACTGGCCTGGGATCCACTTTGGGGTCTTAAACCGGTCTTTGAAGCACGCTGCCCTGGAGAACGGCTGATCCAATAACTCGGCTCTCGCCATCGGCAGGTATCGGCTGCTGTTAGGCTTCAGATAACTAAAGTAAAACCGGTCATTAGGCCTATTGACGAAGACGCTTTACACACAAATCCCATTAAAACTCACTGGTTGTTAAACTCGCTTATTGATACCCCCCAAAACAGGAAGAGATGTGTGTCCTATAGCCAATCAGGAGCTGGTGTCATGTTGTCTATGGTGTCCTGGAAGGGCCAGATTTAATTAAGACACTTGCCTATATGTTTGGGTGGAATAGGAGAGGGTTTGTGGGACTGCAGTATTCTATTGCTGGACAAATTGATCTCCTCCCAGGCAGAAGTCGCCGTTTGAATCCGAGTTTAAGAGGTGAATTATTCTCCAACGAACTGGCCTGGAGTTTTATCGCGTTTCATCGAGTTTTATTGCTCAGTACTGCCCAGTGTTAGTGTCATGAGAAAGACCTCTTAATGAAAACATATTTTTATAAGCAATATTATTTCTTTTTTAACCCATTCACAGGGTCTGGTGTAGGTGTCCCTTGTGCAGCGAACACTGGGGGTCAAGCGTCTTGCTCAAGGGCACGTTGACGGTAGTTTCCCGGGGATTCAAACCGGTGACCTCCCTGTCAGAAGTCCAACTCTTGCTTGATTGAAAAGAATGTGCAGTAATAACAGCGGAATCACCCTAATGTCATGAATCTGACCTCTCCTCTGGGTCTTATAGGAGTTTCCTCTGGACAGATCCCCGGCTGGCATGCTGTCAGCACAGAGTCAAGATGTTGGAGGAAAAATAACAGTAAAAACATCAGAACTTCATGAAAGAAAGAAAGAAAAACTTTGGTTGCACAGTTTGTGGCAAAATATTTTGTTTGTGGGACGTTGATGAGACGCATGAGAATTCGCAGAGGGGAAAACCCTTTAGCGGAGCAGAAAAATCTCCCCGAAAATTCCCAAAGCCTCTTAGTATCTTGGCTGTATGCGTCATGAGACAGATACAAGCATTTTGTTTGTGTGTTTCTTGTTCCTAGTCCTTCTGGTTCTGTGTAACTGGCAGGACTGTCCATATTGATATTCAGCAAGCGCTCAGTCCCTGATGCTGTCCATGTGTGTAGCTGTCAGTCTGTTCGTCTGTATATTTGTCTCTCCATCCGTCAGTATATCTGTCACGATTCAAAGCATTCCCATTGGCTGTGTGTCTTGTGGTCAGACTGTCCAGAAGAAAGTCCAGTGACGGTTCTGTCATGTTTTGTTTAAGAGGCTTTCTGGATGATGTCATTATTTCGTGTTGGTGTAACTGCCTGGATTCTGTTTTTTATTAAGGACCCGGTCGCCATCGAGGTCACAAGCTTTATTTCGTAATCATCAAGCTTTTTACGTTGCCTGTGGTTTGTGTCTGAGAGAGGCATACATGTTATTTCTACTTAGAAACAGATATGACATTGATGTCCAGGGTTCTACAACGTAGTGATGTCAAGAGGTTCTAGTATGCTGTGATGTCATAAGGCTTTAGAACGTAGTGATGTCAAGAGGTTCTAGTAGGCTGTGATGTCATAAGGCTTTAGAACGCAGTGATGTCAAGAGGTTCTAGTATGCTGTGATGTCATAAGGCTTTATAATGCAGTGATGTCAAGAGGTTCTAGTATGCTGTGATGTCATAAGGCTTCTAGAACACAGTGATGTCAAGAGGTTCTAGTATGCTGTGATGTCATAAGGCTTCTAGAACACAGTGATGTCAAGAGGTTCTAGTAGGCTGTGATGTCATAAGGCTTCTAGAACACAGTGATGTCAAGAGGTTCTAGTATGCTGTGATGTCATAAGGCTTCTAGAACACAGTGATGTCAAGAGGTTCTAGTATGCTGTGATGTCTTAAGGCTTTAGAACGCAGTGATGTCAAGAGGTTCTAGTATGCTGTGATGTCATAAGGCTTCTAGAACACAGTGATGTCAAGAGGTTCTAGTATGCTGTGATGTCATAAGGCTTCTAGAACACAGTGATGTCAAGAGGTTCTAGTAGGCTGTGATGTCATAAGGCTTCTAGAACACAGTGATGTCAAGAGGTTCTAGTATGCTGTGATGTCATAAGGCTTCTAGAACACAGTGATGTCAAGAGGTTCTAGTATGCTGTGATGTCTTAAGGCTTTAGAACGCAGTGATGTCAAGAGGTTCTAGTAGGCTGTGACGTCTTAAGGTTCCAGAATGCCGTGACGTCAGTGGGTCCAGAATGCTGTGACCTCAAGGTTCTAGAATTCCATGATGTCATGAAGTTCCAGAACACAGTGCTGTTAAAGGTTCTAAAATAGCGTGAGGTCAAGAGCCTCCAGGATTCAATGATGTCGAGAGGTTCTAGAACGGTGTGATGGATCAGGTTACAGCCGTTAACGCTTCCTCTCATCTTCATGCGTCCTGGTGTGACCAGAGGATGGAAACCTTGGTGAGTCAGGTTAAGTCAGTTCATCTCTTAAGAGAAAAACTCCCCCCCCACCCCCCCCCCACCCCTGGAGGAACAGTGGACTGGCCCTTTATGACATCACCCTGTAGGAACGGTAACCGTAGGGGTTCTAGAACAAAGACTGGCTTTTTCCACCAGGAACTTCATTTTGGAATAACACACTGCTCTGTGTGTGTGTGTGTGTGTGTGTGTGTGTGTGTGTGTGTATGTATGTGTGTGTGTGTGTGTGTGTGTGTGTGTATGTATATGTGTGTGTGTGTGTGTGTGTATGTATATGTGTGTGTGTGTGTGTGTGTGTGTGTATGTATATGTGTGTGTGTGTGTGTGTGTGTGTGTGTGTGTGTGTGTGTGCGTGTGCATACTCATCGTAACACAGTTGTGTGTTTGATCAGTGTGTTTTTCCACGTCTCGAGAGCGGGTGATCTGTCTCCTCTCTGTCTGTAGTTGTGGTACCGTGTAGTCTTGGTGTCACGGGTCTGAACCCCTCGCTGGACGTTCGTCACGTCACGCGCCGCCCGTTTCTCTCTGTCAGTGCTGTAAGGCCTACCTGTTAAAAGACGCTCCATGCCTGGTGTCTAGCAGCATGACATCACTGCTGCCTGTGGGTGTTCTAGTAACTGAGCTATAATAATAATAATAATAATACTGTACAGTCCTACACACACACACACACACACACACACACACACAGAGGCCCAGGCTTGGTATTTAGCATGAAGCGCTATGCTGCTAGACAGGTGACATGTTTAAGGACTGAAAGACTTCATCATTTAATCGCCATGGGGGGGTCGAACAGGAGGGGGCGTCCAGTGGGTGGGGGTCAGTATTGCGGGTGGGTGGGTGGGGGTTAGTGTGTCGGGGGTGGGTGGGTGGGGGGGGGTGGGGTTCACGCCTGGCTGCTCCTCTCTGATCTTCGTTGTTGTGTGAGAAAGCATGAAGCTGGGGCCGGAGGTGTGTCGGGGTCGGCTACCCAAATATTAGTCTGTTTTCTGAATGATTACAACCCTCCTGATTTATGAGGCGGCGGCTGAAACACCAGCGCTGAAAAAAAGGTCTCAGATGTGAAACGTCTCTTTTTTCGGTCCAGACTGTTGCTCTTGGGTAAGGCGACGGTGGCGTTGGGGTTTATGAGGCCCACGGCTGAAAAATGGCCTCCTCAACGCCAAGGCGCGTCGAGATAAATTGAAGGGTTTGGTGGATTGAACGGGATGATGAAGAGGATTTACAAACTGACAATGTAATGACTACTGGATGTGGAGGAGGTTGAGGAGGAAGAGGGAGGAGAGGAGGAAGAGGATGATAAGGTAAAGGAGGAAGAGGGGATTTTGCAAGAGACGTAGTAGCACAAGGAGGAGGAGGAGAAATAGGTGAAGGAGGAAGAGAAGGAGAAATGGCCGGACAGGGAGGAGGAGGAGGAGGCCGATGAAGAGAGCAGATAACAGTAGAATTAGTGGAGTTTCATTGATTAGCTGTAGAAGAAGAGTGCAAACATTGATCGGCTCTCAGGAGCAGTTTTCCACCGATTTGGACTGAAGAAGAAGAAGAAGAAGACGATGTGATCCGCAGAGAATGAAGGGAGAGAAGAAGACGATGTGAAGAGAATCTCACGAGGCATCGAATATCGTCTAATACCTTCTTACAATATCAACACCAGCAAGCATCAGGATCAGTTTAAAGTCACGTCGTCTCTTTACAACTGTTGCATCTATATTACACATTTAGTGTGTTATTGACCGATTTGGGTTTTGAAGGCCGATACTGTTGTTTTGTTTGATTCACTTCAATTCAACTTTATTTTTCTCAAGGGGAAATTCTTTTTACAGCCAGCTGAAAAAAAGAAACCCATTACAAATACCAGACCACAGTTTATATTATATTAAAGACAACAGCAGAAAAAAACATTAAAAACACTAAAAACTATCAAACAATAAATTAAATATTTAAAAATTCCCTTACAAACCAATCAGGTGTGAACATGCACGTGAATTCAAAGCTCATGTTGGTTTTCACGTCAACAGTTTCTTTCACAGTTTTTACTTCAGATGTGAACATTTCAAATCACAGGTACTCTGGTAGTACTGGTTGATTTTCATTTCATTTCAGGTGCAATGAGACTTTTTGTCAGGTCATTGAACAGTTCTTTAGCGGAGGCTCGGTGCTGCAGGGTGGAGCTCTGGGTCAGTTTCACTCCAGTGGTTTGACTGCCAGCCTTCGCTGTGCTGGACAGCTTGTTTTTGTTAGTGATGGTCAGATTATCAAACTGCTTCTGCAGAAGGTTTGTAATAACTTCTGCACTCAGTCACCTCGCCTCTGTTGAGTCACACAAAACAAAACAGAAAAATGCGGAAGGCGAACAAATAACAACGCGTGGCTCGAGACTTCGTCAGGTTTCGATCTGTGACTAGGGGAGTTATCAGTATAGAGCGCAACAGTGACCGCCCACTTTTTTTACGGCTCTGGTTCCGGAAGTAAATTTCCCATTCATTTACTCCATAGACGTTTCAGAAAATCCTTCTATAAAGAGTTTTAAGGCTGGAACCAAGACAACCAGCTAGACTGATGAATCGAGACATAAAACATTTGATTCTGAGCAAAAAAAAGATCGGAAAACGGAAGAAAAGTCAAAAGTACAAGACTGTGTACATCATTATTTTATGAAGTGAAGGAACTACTCATCCCACAATCCATTGCGAACGATACTTTTCCAACAACTTCCAAACTAACGATAGTTTAGCGCGCTTCTTCTTGAATGTAACATTTGTCAATAGTATAGTGTTGATATTGTTGTTGTGTTGTGAGCGTATATATAGTGTTTCATATAGTATAGTGTAAAGTGTGTCATCGACATGGTACAGTGGTTCGTTCCAGCTGCATAGGATAAGCAGCTAGCTAGGTTACGTTAGTAGCTAACGTTAGTAGCTAACGTTAGCGTGCGGTAAACATTTCCATGGTAACAGCGAGCTCCACCAATCAGAGACGTCGCTGTTACACTTTAGGATTGTGGGTAGTGTAGTACTTCTCCATGTTTTTCTCAAAACAAGGTTGATATCATACGGACTTGTGTCTTCTACAGGAGCAGACACTATCGTTTCACAACCTACTAGCTTGTGGTGAGGCTACATTGATGGTTACGACATTATGGATAATAATCAAAATCTCTATGCAGAATATGAATGAACTGAACACATGACTGAACATGATGACCTGATGGCCACGAGTCATCCAGGGGTCCAACTAGCAGTTAATACTCATGATACCTAGAACTTTAAACTGATGTCCTGAGCTGTGTGTGTGTGTGTGTGTGTGTGTGTGTGTGTGTGTGTGTGCGTGTGTGTGTGTGCGTGTGTGTGTGTGCGTGTGTGTGTTGTAACACCTTTGGACCAGATAGCTTCCAGCTGCATTAGTGACTTATTGACACACACTCGTCACACACACTGTGATAAACACATTAAAACACAGTGATAGAAAGGCATTAAACCCAGTTATACAGACATCA
>JAXDDW010000103.1:332500-355000 GCA_034670385.1 Hoplostethus mediterraneus
CTGATGGTTTCAGCGCCATGATATCAGCACACAGGTCACTGCATCACCACGGATGGATGGAGGGATGGATTAATGATGGAGACAGAGGGAGAGAGAGAGAGAGAGGAGAGAGAGAGAGAGAGAGAGAGAGAGAGAGAGAGAAATCGACTTATTGTTTGATTCCTCTTAGTCTTGCTGTCCTGTTGTGTCTGTTTTTAATTTACTTGGTTGTTGACTTCGCACTGGAAACACTTTTACTTGTGATCCACGCTGGACTACACTGCTGCTCTGGTCTGGTACCTGGTCTGGTAACTGGTCTGGTACCTGGTCTAGTACCTGGTCTGGTAACTGGTCTGGTAACTGGTCTGGTACCTGGTTTGGTACCTGGTCTGGTAACTGGTCTGGTACCTGGTCTGGTACCTGGTCTGGTACCTGGTCTGGTACCTGGTCTAGTACCTGGTCTGGTAACTGGTCTGGTAACTGGTCTGGTACCTGGTTTGGTACCTGGTCTGGTAACTGGTCTGGTACCTGGTCTGGTACCTGGTTTGGTACCTGGTCTGGTAACTGGTCTGGTACCTGGTCTGGTACCTGGTTTGGTACCTGGTCTGGTACCTGGTCTGGTAACTGGTCTGGTACCTGGTCTGGTACCTGGTTTGGTACCTGGTCTGGTAACTGGTCTGGTACCTGGTCTGGTACCTGGTTTGGTACCTGGTCTGGTAACTGGTCTGGTACCTGGTCTGGTACCTGGTTTGGTACCTGGTCTGGTAACTGGTCTGGTACCTGGTCTGGTACCTGGTTTGGTACCTGGTCTGGTACCTGGTCTGGTAACTGGTCTGGTACCTGGTCTGGTACCTGGTCTGGTAACTGGTCTGGTACCTGGTCTGGTAACTGGTCTGGTAACTGGTCTGGTACCTGGTTTGGTACCTGGTCTGGTAACTGGTCTGGTAACTGGTCTGGTAACTGGTCTGGTACCTGGTCTGGTAACTGGTCTGGTAACTGGTCTGGTAACTGGTCTGGTACCTGGTCTGGTAACTAGCTGGAACATGTGCACATACTTTTGGACATGTTATGGAGATGAAATGTTGAACCAGCTCAGGCTGCTTGTTGATCCACTTCAGATCAGAAACGTCCTGAGAGTTTCGGTCCTGAGAGTTTCGGTCCTGATAGTTTTGGTCCTGAGAGATAGTTGGAGCAGAAATAAGACCTGGACCTTCACACCACATGTTCAACAGAGAACAGAGACTCTGATGGATACTGGTCATGGGAATTGTGCTTCATGTCTTGGAAAAGTCCTGGAGGTTGATTAGCCAAAAGGTGTTGGAACCCTGGAGTGTCAGACCGGTTCAGATCGGTCAGACAGTTGTTATCTCTCCGCCTTGGAAATGACTTCAGTGTTGACTGGTTGTCGTCTAAAAAGTGGTTACATCACTCAAAGTCGCAAAACAAACTCACAACCCACAACTTATTCATTGGTTGCCGTGGTTACGTGGCGCCCAACCAGCTGACGACACCGTCCGATTTGTTCAGTTTGTTCAGTTGCTAGTTTCTGAGTCAGCAGCTCAGTTACTGAATCAACATCTTTCATTCGTAAATGAAATGAATGGTCCAGGCCGGGCGAGCAGCGCCTCCTGTTGGCCAAAAGAGGACATTGCAGATGACAGTGAAAATGTCGCTACTTCTTTATTTTATCTACAAGTGCTTATTTATTGTCGTTGCTGTTTATCGACAAAAAATATTTCCACTTTTTTGATCCTGAAGACATTTCCTTTTTAACTCGATATACTACAAGTCACCTAAGAATACTCCGTTGAAACACAGAGTGAGAATAAGTTGAAAAGTGAAGCCACTGCTCTCTCTTTCTCTTAATGAAGACGTGTTGATGCTTTTATGCAACATGTTTCATTACATTTCTTCCACTGTCACACGAAAAAGTATTTTTAGACCTCAGAAGTGATTGTGATGGCGGCGGCGCTGGCAGAGAGCGCGGTGAGGCTTTTTAGCAGATGTAAATCAGCTTTGTGTGATGTTTAACACCCAGCCTCCGCTGATAACACAACTAGAGCCTGACGGGGGATAAGAGGCTAATGATTTGTGGTCCAGGTCTGTTTAAAACTTTTCAAATGGACTGGACTTATTTCTTCTGGCCGAGCTTCAAGTTCGTAACTCGTAATCATTTTCAGCTGAAACGTTCCTTGTATACCCGAACCGCAGTGGACACGCCCAAATAACCCTTAAATAGAAACAGATTTCTGATTTCTGACCTTGTTGGATGACCAGAAGGTGAAAACCATCGACCTGGTGGTCTTGAAATGACGCCAACCTCGATATGAGGACATCAACCAAGTCTGATCATTTGTGTCCAAGGGTCTTTAAAAGATGTCAAAGGGAAAAAACAATTGAAACTCATCATCATTTTTACCTTAAAAGCTGATTACTGGATGAATCTGACCTGAACCCCACATTTGGTTAAAGTTAGGTTAAGGTCAGGTAACTAAACCAGTTAAGGTCATAGTTAAAATGAAAACTCCGCCCCTTACTTTCCACCACGTCAAACTACTTCCTGTTTCTCCCCCTGACTCCTCCCCCTGATCCTTTCCTGGTGGGGAAACTCTCACTTTTGCTGTAACCAGGCTGATTTGTCAGAGAAGGTGTCCAGTTTTTCAAATTGTGAAGTTGTCTCCAGATCTACAACCCAGAGACGATGCTACAGCATTTCTAGATGGTATTAGTGTATTACTCCTAACCTGAACCATGTCTATATTTTACAGATCTACGAGGCGGAGACGTCACAGCGGCTCTGTATTGATGGTAACAGGCCCGGCAGCACCGTCCGGCTCTGACCTGTGTCTGTGTTTTACAGATCTACGATGCAGAGGGGACATTACAGCACTTTATCGACGGTAATGAGCCCAGCAAGTCCAGCTGGATGAGGTACATCCGCTGTGCCAGACACTGCGGGGAGCAGAACATGATGGTTGTCCAGTACAGGTACGAATATCTGTGGGTTCATGCGAAGCAAACCATGAGTACATGTATTTGTAGGGAGTTTGCTGAGACCTCGCTGGTGTCGGTGTCCTGCTCTACCTGTTGAGACGCTCAGGACAATGGCGACGACTAGTTAGTTAGTTGAAGCTGCACTAGGACTCACCAGCACTAGGACTTCACCTCCTCCACCATCCACAGATCAGAGTTTTAGTTGTAGACTGATTTCTCAGAGGCAGAAATAATCTCATTGGTTGAGTTAAACCTCAGTGGGCGGAGCCAAAGAAACAGCTTTTCTGTGTAGTAACGTTAGACTGAAGCCCAGTGAAAAAGACTAGCGCTCTGCTACTAACAATACAGTCTAATCAAGTTATCTAGGTTAGCCTAGCTGAACTTCCAGGTTCAAACTAGCCACACTAGCCTATAGCTATCTAGGTAAGCTAGTTAGTTAGCCTAGTGTAGCGAATGTTCTTGTGGGACAAATTGTTTCCTTATTGAGAGCAGGTTTGTGAATGAGTAACTTGACAGTGATTTCTCAGAAACACATACAATTTGTTGGTCATATGGTCATAAAAGGGAAATGATAAAAATAATTTATAGATGAGCTAATTTTATTGTTTTTTGGCTGATTGTGGTGATTAAAATGGCAGTGGTTTTCTTTGACAGTTACTATAATACATGATGGTATTTCACGATCAAAAAGAAAAAAGAAAAAGAAAAAAGCTTAAAATCCAAACAAGTTTCCATTGAAGTATTCCAGTTAGCTAACTTTGGCTCTGAAAAACTGGTTCTTTGGCTCCGCCCACTGACGTTCAACTCAACCAATGAGCTTATTTCCACCTCCGAGAAACGTTTGCAGAAGTGAAAGTCTGCTCTGCGGGAATCGAACCCCCGACCCCGTCAGCATGTACCCGGTCAGCTGGTTTGAGTTGTGGTTGTTGTGGTTTGATATCGGTGCGTTCTGATCAAAGAGCTGAGTGATGGATCGCCTCGCTGCAGGAGGCTCACGTTTCCCTCTAACAATAAGCTAAGCTCGCACGCTCTCTCTCTCTCTCTCTCTTTTTCCATCTCTACTTTGTTTCTGTTTTTCTATCTTTTTTTTTTTTACTCTTTGTGTTTCTCTCATGCTCTTCATCTTTTCTCGATCTCCCTCCCTCCCTCTCTCCCCCCTCCCCCCCTCTCTCTCTCTCTCTCCTTCCCTTTCCCACTCTGTCTATCTCGATCTCTCACAGTTCATTTCAATTAACTTTATTGTCATGACTTCATCAGAGACAATATCGCCTCTTGTCTCTTTCTGTCTCCATCTCTCTCTCGCTCCCTCTCTCCCTCCCTCCCTCTCTCTCTCTCTCCTCTCTCTCTCTCTCTCTCTCTCTCTCTCTCTCCCCCTCTCTATGCGGGACGTCCCGTCTCTCGTCCAAGGCCGGTACTAACTACATGTTGTCAGTGGAGGGGAAATATTATCCCATCGCTAGAAAAATGTCTTTGATGTTTCTGTGCAGGGGCTGGCCTGCTGAGACACACACACACACACACACACACACACACACACACACACACACACACACACACACTGTTCCCACACAATATATACAAGCTTACACACACACATACATGAATACGCACACATTCAGTATACATAAGGATACATGCACACACTACACAGAGGACAAATACTGACACACCAAATACACACACACACACACACATCACTGTGTGTGTGTGTGTGTGTGTGTGTGTCAGCAGTCCGTTAACACCAGCTCCATTTATTTGTGTTTATTCTGAGCCGAGCCTGGAGACTCGACCAGCACAGAGAGAAAGAAATGGTTCAGTACCGTCCTCACAAACACACACACACACACACACACACAGACACACACACACACACACACACACACAGACATGATCTGAATCCACACCGAGCTGCTGATCAGGTTCACACCGCTAAAGACGTCTCAGTGGTTTACAGTGTTGAGGCTACATGGGGGTTAAAGGTATTTACAGCTCGTTATTCATTGTTCAAATATATATCAATGTATTTATATATATTGATATATACTTGAACAATATATATATCAATGTATTTATATATATTGATATATACTTGAACAATATATATATCAATGTATATCTCAAAAGATCCTGGTCGTGACCGAGAGAGAAGATCTTGATATAAAACACAAAATGGAAAGAAATAGTTGAAATAGTTGAAATAGTTGAAATACACACTGTTAGACGTCGATAGAAAACAACATGTAAGTGTTGCTGAGCATGCTGGGACACGGCGTCTTGCAGGACGAGTCCTCGGGCTTCGGGAATTGAACCTGTGACCTTCCAGAATACGTTTCACCACACAGACACTCAGACGTCAGCTCTTAAATACTCAACACTTATTATTAATTATTATTAGTGCTCAACTTTATTTATTTATTCTTTCTGTAGGACAGTGAAGTAGAGAGAGGTCCCAGGCCGGATTCGAACCTGGGACGTTGGTGACACGGTCCCCCAGCTCTTATATATTTATATCTATTAATACTGTTTATATTATTGTTATATAACTATATTTACTTCTTACGACCTCGTTGAGTCCCCTCCCGTACTTTTCAGTTTTCATGCACTACTTCTTGAATTCCTTGCCTCGGCCAATAAAACCCATTCTGGTTCTATTATACCTGGTTGGGTTGGTGGGTGCGTTTGATTTATAAGCTCGCCCCGCCCGTGTGAACCGGCGTGAGATCATCTTAAAGCTATTCCTGCTGTCTGACTGCAGAGAGAAGCCGGTGTTGTTTTAAACGCTGCCGCTGCACGCTGGCAGGGGGCTTTATTTTTCATACCTGAGAGGCTGTTGGGTGCGTTTGATTTATAGCCTGGCCCCGCCCGCACGTAGCAGCGTGTACGATCTTAAACACATACGTTTGTTTTAAATACATACATGCTGCTGGTACGTTTGCCTCGCTCTTTTTATCCTGGGAGGTCATTGGGTATGTTTGATTTATTGCCTCGTCCCTCCTGGCTCTGTTTTCACATCGGCCCCCCTCCGCCTCAGCACCACCCCTCCCGGTGTGGAAAGAATTAATAAAACCCACACACCGGTTTTCAACAGGCTGCAGTCGAGACCGAACCAACAGCTCAAATATTTTAGATCTGTATTATTTCTTCTGTATTATTTTTTCTTCATTTGCTGTTATTAAAGGGGCGATGCCTTAAACCCTAAAACAGACTGACTCGTTAAATCCTGCGATCTTGGATTATATATAGTAATAATAAAAGTAGAAATCAGATTCAGCGTTTCTCACCGTTCAGAAAACCACGATCAGATTTGAAGAAAAGAGTTAAAAAAAAAAAAAAAGACAGATCTGTGGTACCAGTGTAAACGCAGCCTGTTCCTGTCTCTTGACTGGCTGGTTTGGATGTGATATCATAAGTGTTTGGTTTTGAATGTTGTCAGATGTGATTTTCAGAGTTTGCAGTGGAGGTTTGGCTCGTATCTAACAGATTTTAGTCAAAGTCAAACTTTATTTGCAGAGCACATTTCTCTCACCAGGAAATTCAATGTGCTTTTAATTATTTAGACATGAACGTGCGGTTGTGGATCGTATCAAGAGGAATTATTTTTACACTGGAAGCTTTTAGCTGACAGCGGTATCCAGGGGGGCGGTTCAGTGTCAAGGAAAGATGGCCGACCCGGGGTTCGACCCTGTGACCCTTTTGGTTCTGATCCAGCCAGAAAGCTGCTTTAGTCGTTTGGACGTGATATTTAAATGTGTTTTTTGAAGTTGATCGGTTAGTTGGGATTATGTTTGTACAAAATACTCCTCCACTCACTTAGACAGCAGATCGAGTTACAGGCAGCCAATCAGGATCGGTTGTTTTGCTTTGAGTTGATTGGCTGACGGTTGGAGAGTGTACGGTGGCCAGCAGGGACAAAGTTTATAAGAAAATAGCAAATAATTTATAGAACCGAGGAATACAAATGTTCTCGTCTCCAAGCGTGACCGTATTGATTTATCAGTCAAAGATCAATTTTGCTGTCGGACTGTCGGACCGTCGGGGTGTGAGTCTTTTTATTGGCTCTTTCGCGGTGATGAAAACATTTTCACTTTACCGGTCAGATGTGGGATAAAAACGTCAACTTTGCACGGAGACATCTCGGTTCGGGGAAATGTTTTTCTTCCGTCTGTGAGTGCCAGTTTGGTTCTGGGTGGAGGAACTCCTGCTCTCCTGGTTTGTGATGTGCAGCCAGTACGGTTTGTGTTCTGTTTTCATCCCAAAAGTAGTTTATCCATAATCGTCTGGAAGCAGCAGGAATGTTCTAATAGCAATAAATTCTTCTGACGTTCCCCGTGAGACTCAATATGAAGACAAAACAAACGAAACCATTCAAATCTTTCTGCTCTCTTAACGGTCATGCAGAGTGTATGATGGTCTTTTAAACATCTGTGTGTGTGTGTGTGTGTGTGTGTGTGTGTGTGTGTGTGTGTGCGTATGCGTGTGCGTGTGCGTGCGTGTGCGTGTGTGTGTGTGCGTGCAGGTCCTGTATCTTCTACAGAGCGTGCATGGACATCCCCAGAGGGACGGAGCTGCTGGTTTGGTACAACGACTCCTACACTTCGTTCTTCGGCATCCCGCTGCAGTGCATCGCTCAGGACGAAAACCGTGAGGAAACTCTGCACGTGCACACACACACACACACACACACACACACACACGTTCAACACATTCAGGACTCAACCTGCCTCGTCTGCCTCTACTTCACGTTATTTCCTACATTTCCCAGAATGCCTTTCGACAACATGCCTGGGCTCGTTGCATTCAGCTGCGGTTTACGTGAGAGAGTGCAGAGAGTGATGGCAGCAGTGGTAGTGAAAGTACGAACAAGAGAGTGACGTGAACCGCATTGCATTCTGGTCTATCTCGGCTACTGCACTGCATTCTGGTCTCTTTGCTGCTGCATTGCATTCTGGTTTTTCTCCCACTGTCGGTGTTGAAATCGGTGTCTCTCCTCTCCTCCGATGGATTTCTCCTGTCTGGTTGTTGATCGTCGGTGCAGAGAAGATGATTGATTTGATTTGACACAATTTTGGTCTTTCTTGTCGTGGAAAGTGATCGATCAACACGTCATCAATCACTAAATCAGAACGCGATCGCTTCGTTTAGCTGAAGCGTGAATCCAGCAGGTGACACACCGACAGTCCAAACGGTCCCGAAATGAGACGCAATTTTATGTGTGTGCTCCGAATATCAGCTCTTCCCTTGTTTGGTGGTGCGAGTCGACAGGAATTCATGTAAATATTGATTCGCCGTAACGCGTCGACGTATTTGGCGGTGAGGCTTTCAGACCGCGAGGCCAAGGGAGGCCCGGTCCAGTCCGGCAGGTCGACGCCCAAACAAACACAAGCGCTTCACGACATCATATTTCACAGTGAAAATCAGATTAAAGCGGCTTTGAAAAACTGGTTTAGACGCTCCGAAACATCAAAACCCGAAAGCTCGTCTCTCCGACAAGTCTGCCTTCAGAAAATACATTTGTTTTGGATTTCGTTAAACTGGAACAACCGTCACCATCCTCTTCTGATCCCCGCTGCAGTAGAATAATCCATGTGAGGCAGACCGACCACGCCAGGCCAAATAAGAAAAAGGTGTTTTTTTTTCATAATATAATCACGAGTCTTTGTTGTTGTTTACGTGTTGAGGAGTCGTCGGGCTTGTGAACCTCTTTCCAAACCCACCGGATGAACTGAAACCAAAACGAGCGCTGTCTTTTCTGGGTTCCCCCCCCCCCCCCCCCCCCCCCCCCGAAAAGAGCCGACGCACAAAAAAAAAGTCAGGAGTCACGAGAGGAGGGAGGGAGAGCTTCCAGTCTGGAACAACGACACCATCAGTCACTCGTCGCTGTCGTCGCGTGAAAACCGAGCCGGTGGTTTTCATGTTTGAGTTTGAGTTGAGGTTGTTTATGAAACCCGACTGGATGATCCGTTCCTGAGCAGAGACGTTACGGTCGGCTAAATGAAACATCATGAAAGGAGAAGAAAGGACAGAAACTTGTTTTAAGACGTTTTCTGATTCCTTGAAACAATTGACGTTACCGTGGTTACCAGTTCAATCGTCTTTCCATCATTAAAATGACACGAAGCAGTTACAGGATAAAATCACATGTCTGCTTAGTCGCGATCTTTTATAGTGTTGGTGTTGATTTGGTGGACAAGGGAGGTCAGATCTCTCTCTCTCTCTCTCTCTCTCCCCCTTTCTATCGCTCCATCACCCTCTCTCTCCCCCGTCTTCCTCTACGTCTCTCCATCCCTCTCTTTCTCTCCCCATCTCCTTCTTTACCTCTCGCCCCCCCACCTGTCCTTCTCTGTCCTTTTTCTCTCTCTCCCTTTCTCCATTTCTCTCATCCATCTCTCTCTCTTTGTCTCTTTCCTTTCTCTCGCCCCTTTCTATCGCTGTCTCTCCATCCAACCCTCTTTCTCCCTCTCTGTCTCTCTCTCTCTCTCTCTCTCCCTCTCTGTCTCTCTCTCTCTCCCTCTCTCTCTCTCTCCCCCTCTCTTATTCTTGTTTACATCTCCACCATGTTTCTGCTCAGTCAGCCCATTTGCGTCTTTTCCCTCCAAACTGTTTTTCTGTGGATTTGACAAAAAAACAACAACAAGTTTTTTTCTTCCATAATTACAGAGCAAAAAAAAGTAGAAAAATTGAAAATGAGTTTTAATCTCTGGAATCTAAATTGAAATGAATTGAATTAGGAGCTCGTCGTTCCCAGAGTCCCGGTGAAATAAGATAGTGCTGATTGCGAATTAGAGACGTTTTGCCACAAACTGGTTTGTTTTACAGACGGCACGATTGTTTTACATGCCGCTATTCATTATGACAGCACTGTGGCATCCCCACCACACACACACACACACACACACACACACTCACACACACACACACACACACACACACACACACACACACACACACACACACTCACACACACACACACACATTTATATAACTGTACTCATGAGGACCTGACTAAACCCCCAACCCTAACTTTAACCATCAGGTTTTTGATGGATTGTCAACTTTCCTGATGAGTCATGAGAACATAGACACCAAAATGCATCACTCAACATAGTGTATGCTAAAGAGTTAGCATGGATCCTACTATCACTCAACATAGTGTACACTAAAGAGTTAGCATGAATCCTACTATCACTCAACATAGTATACACTAAAGAGTTAGCATGGAGCATACAATCACTCAACATAGTGTTAGCATGGAGCCTACTCTCACTCAACATAGTGTACACTAAAAAGTTAGCATGGAGCCTACTATCACTCAACATAGTGTTAGCATGGAGCCTACTCTCACTCAACATAGTGTACACTAAAAAGTTAGCATGGAGCCTACTATCACTCAACATAGTGTTAGCATGGAGCCTACTATCACTCAACATAGTGTACACTAAAGAGTTAGCATTGAGCCTACTATCACTCAACATAGTGTATGCTAAAGTGTTAGCATAGAGCACCAGAGCCAACGATCTACCGGGGACACGTGGATGATTTTGGTGTCTACGTTCTCATCACTTAATGGGGAAGTTGACCAACCTGCCTAAAACTTAGACCCAAGACCTAGACCTAAACTATCCTAAACCGCTACCGGTCCCCTAACCTAAACCCAACCCTGACTATCACCTCAACCCTAAACCCTAAACCCTAGTCCTAATCCCAAACTAACCTCTTAAAGAAGTGAGGAGCGTTGATTTTCCTCATCTATCCATGTGAGGACATTTGGTCCTCATAAGTATAGGGATACAATAACACACACACACACACACACACACACACACACACACACACACACACACACACACACAATGCATCAAAACACAGTCAGAGACGGGAGGATTTGCTTTTGTTCCACCCTGCAGTGAAAAAAGTTCCCATCCAAATGAAGGTAAATTAGATTATCCTGTGTTGTAGCAGAGCTGCTCCACATTACACACATTCTGCTACTAACTACGTTGAGCTTTTCCATGGCGTTGTTGGTTGTTATCTGCTGTGCCCACAGAGGATGGCAGCGCCGACTCAGCACAAAACACAAGAGACGTTCAGACGTTCATGCAGAGAACGCTGACTCAGCAGAAACACGTTCACACTGGGAGCTGCCCAGTACAACCAGCGTCTTCTCCTGGTTCCACTGAGGCAGCTCTACTGGAGCGGTCGGGGGTTCGGTGCCTTGCTCAAGGTGCACTGTGACAGTATTTGCTGAGGGAGGGGGGAGTGCTACTCGTTCAGGGATTTGAACCAGCGACCGTCCGGTCACTGGGCCCCACCAGTAGGAGACCGTGGTTGTACTGGGCGACATTGCTGGTTATATCTTCACTATGTGACCATCACACACGAGACGTACAATCACAATCACACACACACACACACACACACACACACACACATACACACACACAGAACATATCAGACACAAACCACACACACACACACACACACACTACAAACTAAAATAACATACATTCATGTTACACATACATACATACTATCAGACGTAAACCACACACACACACACATGATACCATCAGACAGACTCTCTCTCTCTCACACACACACACACACACACACACTGTCATTGTTTACCCATGCACGTTCCATCCAATCATCATCTTTCAGCTTGACGCTCCGCAGCCCGGCCGCCATCTAACAACAACAGCATGTGGCCATTTAACTGTTTTCTCTTCTATTACCCTCCTAACCCTGGGGGGGGGGGGGGGTCTCCTCCTCCTCCTCTTCCTCCTCCTCTTCCTCCTCTGCCTCCCACAGCAATAGGTATAAACCTCCACAGCATGTTGCAGCAGCAGGAATGTGGAGATGAGCTGGGTTTAGATGAGGATGAGATGAGGAGCAGAGGAGGACAAGGAGGAAGGTGGGGTGGGGGAGGAGGAGGAGGAGGAGGAGGAGACAAGACATTCAGTCTTAGGAGAAAGAGATACTGGAAAGGAGGAACAGAAAGGAAAAGGATTGAGAAGAGGACAGGAGAGAAGGGAGGAGACAAAGAGAGAGAGGAAACAAGGAAAGGAGAGAGGAGAGGAGGAGACAGAGAAACCATTTTCCTTTGCTGGCTCTTAAATAATTTGTATAAGTGCATGTTTTGGGTTCTGGAGCTGTTATACATTATTATAGTTATTGGTGATTGTGTACTTTGGCATCAGGCATGTTTTCAAACTTAATAATAAGAATAACTGTAATCCCATCAGTGTGGTCTGAGCGCTCAAACCTCACATCTCCCATCCAGAACTGACGGAGGAGAGGAACGAGAGAATACAGGAAAGAAAAGAGGAGAAAAGATGAGAACAGACAAGAAGAGACAGGCGGGGGGGGGGGAGAGGGGGAGAGGGGGGAGGAAGAGGGGGAGAGGGTCATCATATGGTTCTTATAATGACGAAGAGGAGGAGGAGGAGGAGACGCGTTGTTAACAGCATACATACCGAACGAAAAATCACTAATCGTCCTATAATATTCCTATAATATTCCTATAATATTCCTATAATATTCCTATAGTATTCCTATAATATTCCTATAGTATTCCTACAATAGTCCTATAATATCCCTATAGAATTCCTATAGTATTCTATAATATTCCTATGAAAGTCCTATAATATTCTATAATATTCCTATGAAAGTCCTATAATATCCTATAATATTCCTATAGTATTCCTATAATATTCCTATAGTATTCGTATAATTGTCCTATAATATTCCTATAGTATTCCTATAATATTCCTATAGTATTCCTATAATTGTCCTATAATATTCCTATAATATTCCTATAATATTCCTATAGTATTCCTATAATATTCCTATAATATTCCTATAGTGACTCACAGTGTTTCTGTGGTTCTCTATAGTAGGTTTATAGTAATCTTATCGTACTTTATAGTATTTATTTCTCATGGTATCACTATATATATACACTATATATATAGTGAGTTTATCATATTTTATGGTATTTCTCTTATGGTATCTCTGTGGTATTCCTATGATATTCCTATTATAGGGACTTACAGGGTGTCTGTGGATTAGTCAAGGAGAAGTAACGTTAATATTACAGTATCTATTAGTGACAGTACTTGAGCTTAATATTACAGTATCTATTAGTGACAGTACTTGAGCTTAATATTACAGTATCTATTAGTGACAGTACTTGAGCTTAATATTACAGTATCTATTAGTGACAGTACTTGAGCTTAATATTACAGTATCTATTAGTGACAGTACTTGAGCTTAATATTACAGTAACTATTAAAGTAATAGTACTTAAATAGAGATATAAATAGAGTAGATAAATATTACAGTAAGAGTACTTACATTTAGTATTGCAGCACAGTACTTGAGTACAATATTTTGTACACACACACACACACATATCTCCCAACACTTCATCAAGAAAACACAGACGCTGCAATGTTGCAAAACGCATCTGCATAGTTCTCACTTTTGAATGATGCATTTCATACGCAGCCAAACTCGTATCGACGCGCGTTTTTGTATATGCGATGTTTGTAGCAAAATGAATGGAGCGCGGGCGTCGATAGCGCCGGCGGGGAACTTACAAATGGTATAATTATCTCCTCATAAGGTTATTAGCGGATCAATGGAGCCTGGTGGCCCGCTGGCAGAGGTGAGCTGATGAGGGATGGACCGTTACCACGGGACCGGAAGGTGGAAATCAGATCTGTTGAACTTTGCTGCGAGGGGAGCTGACGGGACGGACCGAGCAGCTTGCGGTGAAGTGCCTTGCTCAGGGGCGCCGTGGCGGTGGCTGGTGAGGGAGGTCGGAACGATTTGTTGTTCAAATCCCTTGAGCAAGGCACTGAACCCCCAACTGCTCCAGTAGAGCTGCTCAGTGGAACCAGTAGAAGACTGTGGTTGTACTGGTCAGCTCCCAGTGGAACCAGTAGAAGACTGTGGTTGTACTGGTCAGCTCCCAGTGGAACCAGTAGAAGACTCCCTTGTCAGCTCCCAGATGTAAATGGGTCTAAAAGTGTAATGGAGTTCAGTCAACCATCTTGAGTTAAGTAGCAGTAGTAGAAGTAGTAGTAGTAGTAGTAGTAGTAGTAGTAGCAGTAGTAGTAATAGTAGTAGTAGTAGTAGTAGTAGTAGCAGTAGTAGTAGCAGTAGTAGTAGTAGTAGTAGTAGTAGTAGTAGTAGCCATTTTGGGTAGCCATTCCCCGACCTGTAGTTTAAGAACCATTGCTGTAGCTCAACAGGCTCAGATGGTTCTGTAACCGTAGTAACGAGCAGACGCCAATCAGCCTAACAAAACCCATAATTCAATTCTCTGGAACCAGGAGTCCTGGGTCCTGGGTCCTGGGTCCTGAGTCCTGAGTCCTGGGTCCTGGGTCCTGAGTCCTGGGTCCTGGGTCCTGGGTCCTGGGTCCTGGCTTTGCCCCGGGCTAGCCAGGACTTCTGGCCTTGGTTAGGACATGTGGTCCTGGATTTCTGCTCACATCACAGAATCAAAATCAGAATAACTTTATTCACCAAATACAGATGTACAGGAATTTGGTGACAAATCAAATTGTAGAGACTTATAGAGGCTTTCAGGTGATGTAGCTCACCCTCTGGCGGCCATGTTGGAGGTCCACCACTCTGAACTGCTGATTATGTTTCTAAAGGTCTCAACAGAATTGAATCTTTATGGTTAATTTGTGTCTGTTTCTACTGAACTGATCATTTCATCACTGATACATCTGATTGATTTAATGTTTAGATCATGTAGCTTGTTAGCTAGCTAACCATAGTATCTGGTCAGCTAACCATCACTGTCTTGTTGTTAACACATATGATTAGCACGCTAGCTAACATATCTAGTAGAAGCTAGCGTTAGCAGTGGCTAGTAGTCCCATGTTAACAGTAACTAGTTAGCTAGCTACCAGTTAGTTCAGGTGAACTAGCTGACTCTTCTCCAGCTCCAACTCAGAGTGTTTTGGAGTAGAGACTAGGGCTAAAGACAAGACAGTTTACTGAGTCACAGTAACCTACATTTGGAGACAAATCTACCTGATCACACTGATCACTTTTACTGAGAACGTTACTGGAGGATCTACAGACACACCACAACAACCTGGTTCAGATAGTGAACTGGTTCTAGCTGGTTCTGATAGATTTAGACTTTATTAACTAACATGATGATTCTCCAGTGGATCCATGATGTCCATGTGTCAGATTGGTGACACAACTGTATTGACAACATAATGGAAGGGATTGGGGACTTAAAATAGACAGTAGACTACACATCACTCCACTGTTTTGCCCTCGATAACCATCACTAAAAATACTACTTTTTTGAATTGACTGTATGCATTCAACTTGTCATTAGGACGTAGCCATGATTTGCACCTCCTCTCTTTCTCCAGTAAACGTCCCAGGCACGGTGATGGAGGCCATGACCAGGCAGGACTCCCTCCAACCCTTCACCAAGAACGGCAAACCCTCCTCCTCCTCCTCCAGTTCCTCCTCCTCCTCCTCCGCCTCGTCCACCTCCCTCCTGCGCTCCATGGTCTTCCCCCACTCCCCTTGCCCGAGGAGTTTCTCCCTGCTGGACAAGGCGGGCGTGGTCGGCCAGTCGGAGTCCAGCTTCAGCCACTTGGCGTCGAAGAACCAGCGCATCCTGGCGAGCCCGACCTCCACCAGCCAGCTGAGCACCGAGTTCAGCGACTGGCACCTGTGGAAGTGCGGCCAGTGCTTCAAAACCTTCACCCAGAGGATCCTGCTGCAGATGCACGTCTGTACGCAGAACCCCGACAGGTAAGGCGGCAAATGTTTGACCTGGACCGTCTCTCCACTGTGGTGGGAAAAATCACTTTTGTTCAAGAAGCTTTTATGACAGAAAAGGGCCTGAGTTTGTCTCTGCAGAGTACAAGACTAAATGCACAAACAATACACAAAACACACCACACCACTATACCGATCTAATTCTAATTTTGAATAAATTGTCTAAATAAGGCAAAAATTCTGCAAAAAAAAGTCCTTTAAAATGTAAAAGTTGGGCTTCTACATCTGCATGTGTTTACCTTAGGCAGCTGGTCACAAAAACAAGATTCAGGTTCTGCAAAACTCTCGCTGGAAAATGTTTTTTCATAGACGGTCAGCAAACCAGAAGACTCTGGATGTCTTGTCATCACACCGCCGTGTGTGTGTGTGTGTGTGTGTGTGTGTGTGTGTGTGTGTGTGTGTGTGTGTGTGAGTGAGAGAGAAGAAAGTGGGAGTCGGAGTGTGTGTTTGTGTATAACATCTGCCAACTTAATTATATACAGCATGGACAGAGGATGGTTGGAGTGAGGAGGTGTGTGTGTGTGTGTGTGTGTGTGTGTGTGTGTGTGTCTTGGGGGGGGGTGGGTGCGGCGGCAATGTATTGGAAATTTTTTGCTTAGCTTTATTTTTTGCGGGGTGAGTCGGAGCGCGTATAAATCAGTGCTGTGCGTCAGTGAGAAATACCTCGCCTTACGGTGACGGGGCCAGGAAAACAGATGCCACTTATTCAATAAACTAATACTCATAGGGAAGAAAAATGTGGGCTGGATATGGAGGAGGGGGGGCGGTGGGGGGGTCGATGTGGCGCTGCCTGTCAATAGGAGGGTTTTATGGGACGGAGGAGCAGATCAAATTCAGCTGAACAAGCCAAACAGACTCCTGTAGCCAGAGCAGCACCGTACGGCACACGGGCGGGTGGGACCAACACACCGGGTTACCCACACACACTCACACAACTTCATCTTTATCACATGGCGGCCATGTTTGATTTACGTCATACACGAGGTGGAGGGTAAACCCCCCCGAACTCACTCTACCCAGCGTTTTATTGGCAGAAATAGAGTTTAAACATCTTACTAGACTGACATGAATCTTTATGATGTAAATTCATAGTGCACATTACAGTTCGGCCCGTCGTTTGTGACGGCTGATTCAGACCGGACAAGTAATGTTTTGGGGATTACACATAGCCAGTACTTTGTGCTGAAAACCTTCCTCCAAAACAAATTTGAAAAATTAGTGTTTGTCAGTGTTTCCCCCAGGATTTTATTCTTGGCAGGAATGAAAAGTGTCTGAAACAAAACTCTCCATTGAAACCAAGTTGCTTCAGTCACATGGCGGCCATATTTAATTTACGTCATCACAGGGAGGAAAACCGTACCAGCAGACCGAAGCAGCGGCAAATTCAACCGGTCAACCGGTCAAAAAATGTAAATAGGATCCATAAGGTTAGCTAATGTTAGCAGTCAGCTATCTCACTATTATCTACCAACTAGGTCTGATTGTGCAGTATCAGTTTTAACCAGCTAACGCTAGCATCAGCTAGCAGACACAGCTAACATAAACAAGACTGTCACTCGCCACTCATTATGTTTGCTTAGTACTAAAGATAAAGGCTGTTAATGATGACAATAAAAAGCTAGGAGTTATCGGTGTGTATTTTAAGTTTGCCTCTGTTTCCGTCTCCTATTCCAGGTAGTGTGACGTAAATCAAATATGGTCTCCGTGTTTAGTGAATTGGTTTCAATGGAGAGTTTGTGTCTAATGGTTTCAGAGGCTTTTCCACCCTGACAAGAAGAACATTGTGGGGTGAAACACTGAATACATATTTCAATTTGGGCATGACAATGGTCAAATGTATTTAATTGAATATCAGCACAAAATCGTAGTTATCGGCAGCTTCAATTAAAAATATCAGTATCAGCTGAACATTATGTACACTATGTAAACACATGTCTATAAAGGTGGGTAAACTTTATTTCTGCATGTAAAAAGGTGTGTAAATTGAATATACACACATACACAATGTCTATTTTTCTCTTTCATATATATATATATAGCTATATATTTCTCTATATATCTCTCTCTCTCTTCATACATATTTATTGATGTTTAGTTGATAGGAACATTTGGTGCTGAAGACTGATGGCTCTTTATATCATCCTGAAAAAATCAGTACACACACCTCCTTCCAGCTCCGTCGCATTTGGGGTTTTTTTGCTGACTGGTTCTACTCTGAATTTCTTTCAAGTTTTTTTTGTGTCATTTTAACAAAATCCATCATCAGGGGAGCGGTTTGTTTATGTCGACGAGGCCTTGAAAGCGCTTTTGATGTAGTTTGATGGCGGGATGTAGAATACTGTTGAAGGCATGTTACGGCAATGAGTGACGCATCAGAAAAAAAGATTATTATTACTAACATAAAGTGTTTCCACTTAAAAACCTGACGTATTACAAAGACAACCGATTGTAAACGACTGCACTAAACCAAATTAATAGTCACTGTTTTATGATTGATGTGTTTACGGCGCTAGTGTGCAGGGTAGTGAAGAGTGGTAGTAGTGAATGATTGGCATTTTGCAAGCGCTTTCATCTCTACTGTCCACAGTTCAGGCGTCATTTTGGACTTTGATTTTGTATATGAATAAAAGATGTCTGTGTATATGAAGATAATCGTGCTTGTATGTCAGAGGAAAGGGTGTTTACGATATATTGTAATATGTAATAATATAATATAATAAATTTTCAACACCATGCAGAAAATTGGTATTTTCACAAAATATCTTCAAAACCGTTTCAGAGGAATTCAATTAAAGGTTTCTCATTTATTGTTGTGGTTTGGCCGCAGGGTCGGGAGTTTTCCCAGTGATGTAGTTCAACATTATACACGCAGGATTACACGTCAGAAATAAAATGAGAGCAAAATCCAAAGGAAGTGGATGAATTGTCCTAAACATGGACTTGTTGTAGCACAGAGGTTGGGAAGTCTCTGAATCGTCTTTGGTTTTGAGTTTTTAGATTTTATGATTTTAAGTGAAATTGTCACTTACTGGAGGTTTGTATTCATTTTACCATTTTACATTATTGGTGTTTATCTAAAGGTTTCTGCGGGATACCAACAATTTACCAACATTTATCGGTGAGGTTGGTATTTTCCGCCGCGGCCTTGAGGGACTCCGCACACTGGCTTCTAACCCACTAATTAACATTTACAATCCCCTAATTACTAATTACCACCAAACTCGAATTAGCCAATTAACATTAATTATCGATTAGTCATTAGCTCTGTTAGCAGATAGTGTAATATCTTAGTTTGTGCTTCACTGTTGCATATCTATAAACAATATTCATCAGTTCCATTGAAGTAAGCTTGTACTTTGAATTAAAGCCATCTTTCTCAGGGACGGCTAAAGGATTTCAGTTGAGTCCAATTAGCCTTTAGCGATTAACTCTAATGATCTAATTTTCAATTAGTCTTGATTTTCCTAAGCTGTATTTACACAGATCCATGTAGTGTAGTGCTGTTTCTTAATACATCCCCAAATTATGAGCAGTTTGGCTCCAAAATGAGAAAAAAAATCTACTTTTGCAAAATGATTGATAGCACAAATGAATGAATGGATGAATGATGAAATTAAGACCAGCACATAGATGGTTCTTCCTTCATTCAGCAGTTTCTACTGAAGGTAAACTTAAGGGACCAGCGTCTAAATGAAGTTCCTGCTCGGGGGGGTAGTACTTTCCAAAAGTACAGGAACTTTGGGGGTGGGGCTTGCAGCGTTGAACATTTCTGATTGGTCGAGTGCTCGCAGCATTTTATTTCAGCCGCCATTATTTCAAACCGACTGTTTGTTTTTTGTTCATCAACATGAAGAAAGCATTCGACAGATGAATCGAGCATTTACGATCACGATCAACAGCAGCGCCACTTGAATCTCCTCCATGCTTACAGTGTTGCACAAATAATGATGCCTGTCTGTCGCTTTATATGGCGTCATCGTTGTTGTATAGGTCTTCTGCATTACCGCCACCTACTGGACCGGAGGAGCTCTTTCATATGTTAGCGGACTAATTCGCCTAATCTTTGCAGGTCTTTAGACCGCAGTGGAAACGCAGACAACAACGGGCTGAAGGAACCTTTTAGTTCCTTGAAAAGTAGTTCCTGGGACTATAAGTTCCGGGTACTTTGGGTGGAAACACGACTCATAATTCACATGAAGGCAATCTAATCTTAATCATATCGTCTACCAGCCTTTCCAAATGATTGTTAAAGTAATTTTAGCTTAGTGTTTCTCTACTGGTGAGGCCATCGGCTCTCTGGGAGGTCTGAGGTGAGAGGACTATAGGTAATCAACAGCATTGATACCTTCAATGACCTGCGAGTCCATGTAGAGCTAC
The DNA here is from genome assembly GCA_034670385.1 of Hoplostethus mediterraneus. NCBI lineage: Eukaryota > Metazoa > Chordata > Actinopteri > Trachichthyiformes > Trachichthyidae > Hoplostethus > Hoplostethus mediterraneus. The sequence continues at coordinate 352,673 of JAXDDW010000103.1, forward strand.
ATCAAACCTAAACCTCCTCTAGGACTGTGGTATACACTGGACTACACTCTTAAAAATGACTCCAATTCTAGTTATTTAAAGTGTAGCATTTATAAATATCAATATATCATTGTTAAATTACTAGTGCTGCCTTGGTATAATTACCGTAAACAAATGAGACCATGATGGAGACGATTGGTAGCCTCTATCTCACACCAGTGGTATTGTTACTAGTGTTTCTCCACATTAAGACTACATTTCCCATAAGCCCCGGTGCTTCCTGTCCCTCCTCCCCCTCCCTGTCGTCTTTGTCTTTCCTGAAGAAGATCAACATGTTGGAAGTGATTTCTCCATCTTCCTTTCTCTCCTTCCTCCATCTGCCATTGCCAGAAACTCTTTATCTGTAGCTCCGTCAGCGCTGGAAGAACAGAACCTCTTCCTGTTTTGTGCCGTAAAGCAATCCAACCTGGTTCTGTAACTTGATCTACCAACATGTCTGCTCTTCTCTGGTGTTCATACCAGTTAAGAACACATGAAGAAACATCTGAATATGAGCATCAGTCCAGTCAGTTTTGTTATGCTAGGCTCTCCAAGTCTCCTTCTACCTATAATTCCTTCCTTTTTGGGGGTGTTGCCTTGTAGTTGGTTAGTTCAAATAAAGTGATTAGAACATGCTGGGTGTGAACGTGCCTTAGTCATGTAACCAACCATCATCTGGAGCTGCTTTTCTACTACCTGGCAGTGGCTGGTGTATTTTGGAGTCCGCTGTAGCCGGAGGATGAAAAGGTTTGTGGACTCTTAACGACTCCGCAGTCCGCATCTCCATTATCATCTAGTCTAGTTCATCATCTTAATATGACCATGATTTCCTCGTAAACTACACTACCCATCATCCCTAGTACAAAAACCTCCCCGCCGTGATGACATGGTATTGGCTGCTTGCTTGGTTTTTGTTTCAGGCTCATTTGATGATTATCTGAGCTCTCTGCTTTAATAGGTTGATCAATAGAGAGAGAGAGAGAGAGATGGAGGGCGAGAGACATATCATTGGTTTGTTGGTATGAATGTGTTTGAGTGCCTGGATGTGTTCATATGTGTAAACCACTGCTGTCATAAACCTCGTAACTCCAATAACTCGGTGATGTTCATGTCAACTGGTTAAAGGATCCCGTTCTCCTCTTTTACCACCCTTCAAAAAACGCTGCTCTTCTTAGCTCCTGAAAAGTTGACATTTCGGAGATACGAGTTCTCCCCAGACAGCATCGCTATATATATATGTGTGTGTGTGCGTGCAAGTGTGTGTGTGTTCAGGGAGCCATTGATTGTGTATTGACGAGGCGAGGGCAGTGATTTATAGCTGCTGGTCCCGGGGGGATGTCTTCATATGAGTCGTCCTCAAGCGCTGATAGCACCGTATGGATTAGACCGGGACCGACTCCACTCTGGTCAATCACACGTCCCTGTGCATCTGCAGACTGGACGCTAGGCTGCTAACACACACACACACACACACACACACAGTGTAGTCATAGAAACCCAAATGATCGCTGGAGCTCACCTGCCCTCTGAGCAGATTCACGCTGATCATCCGTTTAAAAGACGTCCAGGCGGTTTATGGACATTTAAAAGTTTGGATTTTATAAAACAGATCCTTGAAAATAAAACTATAGCAGCCACATTCATCAATATGGCTCAGCTCTCTCCGTCCTGGGGGAATTTTATATTGAGTTTGAAAATGAAAGATTTCACCAGGATCAGGAGTAAAGCATCAGTGTTTTCTATTTTGCCAAAACATGCCGATTGATTTCACCAAGCAAGACCTTGAAAGTCCTTGAAGTTGATGGCATAAAGTGACTGGCCAGAATTGAAATTACAACCCTACTGATCGACCCGAGGATGCTGCATTCAAGGACGACATGTTTACTTGTGTTTTTAAGTGTCTTTTCCTATCAAAGTGTCCTTGAGCAAGGCACCTTACCTCCGACCTCTCTGGGGAAATGATCAGCACTAATTAATTGGATGGTTTGGGACTCGCACACACACATTTTCTTCCCTTTCAGCTCCACATGTGTTGACGCAGCAACACGTCGACACAAACTTTGTTGGCGTTGCCACATGTTGTGTTGAAAGGTGACAAGATTTATTGTCCTAAACTACATTTCACAGATGTGTCGAAAATGACTAATTTTATAGATCACCCGGCGAGGCGAGGCGGGGAACACTCTCATCACCCAAGTATATTTAGATCGCCTGTGAACCAAATCAAAGCATCTTTTTTTCTGTTCCTGTCAGCCTGCCGGTGTTCGCTGTGTTGACTCTAACATACTCTGCTGTCAGCGGACTGTAACA
>JAXDDW010000103.1:360000-362500 GCA_034670385.1 Hoplostethus mediterraneus
TTAAGCTTTTTCTAAGGTATTCTCAGCGAAATGCCTAAAACCTGAATATAAATGTAAATATGAGCAGGATGGCGAAGCCCGTCGTGGCAGGTAGCAGCCTGGTAATGAATGAGTGCGGACCGAGGTTTCTCATTTCCATTTTTCTCCGTGAAGGCTGATATAATTAGAGCGAGAGCCGAGCTGCAATTAGGACTCCTGGAGGCTGCTGTTGTCACACTGTCAACCTGTCAGCGGCTGCAGACAATAAAGATTCCCCGCGGACGCCGAGGTCAGCGGCCAGCTAGCCGGGGAGAGGCCGAGAGGGCGAGGGGAGGGAAAGGGTGAAAGAGTAAGAGAAAGAAAGTGAAGAAGCGAAGGCGGGATCAGAGAGGTGGAAAGTGGTGAAACGCATTAACGTCCTTGATAAGCAATCAGAGAAATCGGAGCTCGTCATCGACGCCGAGAGCGAAAGGGCGAGACGAGACGGGAGAGGAAGCCGGGCGGCGGGAAGACGGCGGGGGAACAAGAGATCACGGTGTAAAAAGTGAAGCGACAAGCGTCCGGGAGAAATCCGGTAAAGCAAATCAGCGTTCTTAATAAGCAATCGGAGAAAACCCGAACCTTTTCATCAGCACTTCAGAGTCTCGGTGGAGACGGAGCGGGACAAAGACAATCATGGACGGCGTCAGAAATCTTTAGCGGATCGATGGCCTGGGGGAGTTATCTCCGTCTGGACGCCACGGCGGATAGATTAAAGCTGCCACTGTCACTTTGTCAGGAGGAAAACGCTCAACTTTATTTTCCTGCTGAGGAGATGGAGGCAGCGATTCTGTGTGGTCGGCAGCTTTTACAGCCGATAGGCGCTGGACTGTGGAGCCTCTCGTCGGCTGGGTGGTGTTAGTCTGCTAGCTCTGTTCACTTATAGTCTATTCTATTCTGTTCTATTTCCATCTTTAATGTTCCTCCTGAGGAAATAAGGATGTGGAAAAAGAAGATTCTGGGTGGTTGACAGATTTCAGACGGGTTTTAGTAGTTAGTTGCTATTTGATTTGATTTGATTCGATTCGATTCGATTCGATTCGATTCTATTTTATGGTTAACGAATCGTCTTCTAATTGCGGAAAGTGGACGCACACCCAAAACTCACTAAACACCAGAACATAATAACGGAAAATACCGTTGACGTCCTGGTTGGTCCAGTCAGAGAGTCAATAATAATCTTCTACAAAATCACATCTGTACTTTACTGAGCAGTTTCCTGTTAGTACAAGGAAGTAAAAGATGTATTACTGTGATACGGGACAGTAGTTATGAATCTTGACACCTCAGCTGCAGATTTTCACAAAATTCCCACAATCCCCTTTTGCATATTGAGGAAGAGCTGTACGCCAGGAGAGGTGGACAGTGACTCTCCTGGTCTTGTGTAGATGCTGTCCTGTCTGCTGCTTGAGGGCTGAAGGTGAAGCTGATCAAAGCGTCTGTCGTGTCGTCGGGGAGAAAATGCTCAACGTTATTTTCCCCGCTGAGAGAAGCGGTGGCGGTCGTGTCTGGTGTCTTTGTTCTGCAGCAGATCCTCCCTGTGTCTGTTGTGGTGGATCAGAGCTTCAGAGGAGCTTTGATGTTCGGAGAGACGCACCTCCAGGCCAGCGCTCGGGTTTCTCTCACATCCAACATGGAGGATTTCACATGTGAGATGCGTCGGCTACAATTGGTCTTTCTAGCTGCTCATGCTAACGACCCAGTTCTTCTTCTGTCGAAACGTAAAACGCATCACTTCCTGTCTCCAGAGGGTTTCTCCCAGGAAAGACCGACCATGAACGTGTTTCACTGTTTATTATCATCTCTGGTTGTATCATCGTGCAGAAATCACCAAAGGTTCTCTACAAAACCCACTGAATGCAATTGGTTGGCTACAATGCAATGCATCTCCCCTCCCCCTCCCCCTCCCCCTCCCCATCTCTCATCCCAGTCCCCATCCTCCCCCAGTCCCCCCTCCCCCCTCCCCCTCCCCCTCCCCCATCCATCTAACAGCATGTTAGTCTTGTTTCTGGCCTGCTGAGTCCAATACCTCAGCACAGCGTCTTCTTTGAAGAATCTCCTCCGCTCTGCTCACACTAAAAGCTCTTTCTGCTCTCTGCTTCTATTGGAGGTGACAGTGACGCCTGCCTTATCAAGCCTGGGTGTGTGTGTGTGTGTGTGTGTGTGTGTGTGTGTGTGTGTGTGTGTGTGTGTGAGAGAGAGAGGGAGATGGGGAAGGGAATACCCTCCCCAACCCCTTCGACTTCAGTTAGATTATTGACAGGTGGACCCTGTGTGTGTGTGTGTGTGTGTGTGTGTGTGTGTGTGTGTGTGTGTGTGTAAATTGTCCATCAGGTTGGGAGGATCAGGGCAACAATTACAGCTTGCTGCTCCGCTAGGCCTCACACACACTTTATACTGTCACTGGATATTAGTGTTAACACAGGGATGAGGGAGCTGTGTGTGTGTGTGTGTGTGTGTGTGTGTGTGTGTGTGTGTGTGT